>VXBO01004953.1:248146-320264 GCA_013400135.1 Rhinoptilus africanus
CTTGGTCTTGTTAAGGGAAAGAGAAAGGTAGAGAGAAAGGCAGATACAAGAAAATAGAGAGTCATAGTTTATATTGCACAAATCACAGCCGTCCCCTCTTCAAGCAGCGACAAACATGAGGCAGAGTGAAAGCATGAAGGATTATCAAAGATATACCTGTCTGCCGTACACGTTAACGCAAATGCGCTTGCGTAACACTAATTGCATTTCTGCGGGGTGGCTGAGCTGGACGGTGGCTCTCACAATAAGGTAAACTCTTTCATCTGCTGCGGTTCCTTTACTGAGCTGGATACAGTCGTGGACCGTGGAATCCCATGAGGCTTCTGCTTTCACCTGCAAAGGAAAAAAATGTATCCTCTAATAAGCATAATTAGGTGTATAATTAACTGTAATTAATTAAGCATAATTAACAAAAATACATAATACATAAATTTTGAGAGTCAGCTTCTCCATTTCACTCCCTATGAAGAAAAATTCCTGCACTTCAGAAGAGGCCATTTAAAAATCAAGATTAGTTTGCCAAATGAAGACGTTGGGATTAAAAATGCCAACTTGCTCAAACCCTGGAACATTTCCTCTTGAAAAAAAGATCTTTGACTACCCAGGATCATTGCAAATAAATTATAAAATATGCAGAACTACAGGACTCTCTGGCCTAATTTATTAAGATAAACCAGAGAGCAACAGAGATTGCAGTGAAAATCTTTCATCACATCACATAAACTCTCCTGTCTGTATTTGAGAAATAACTTTGGTGAAAGACTTCTAGCAATGCAGCAAAAGCTGGAATTTATCTTCTTGGTTGTTAAAATATAAGTATTATTGAAGATTGAAATGGTTTATCTTCCAGCCATAAGAAAAGCGACCTGGTAGCCATCTTTCCAGGCTTTAAAAACAAAATGGAACAAAAAAAATCTACCAAAATCATCCTCTAAAAATATAAGTAAGTTTCAGAATAAGGAGCAAAATTTAAGGTAAAAAACAATAATCAGAGATTCTAAACTTAATAGCAGAAATTACCAACTAGCAATTGTAAAGTTGTAAAACTATGAGCCATGTGTCAAAACGGACTGTAATGAATGTAATGATGCAGAGGTCAGGATGTTAATTGTACCAACAGTTAAGATTGTCTGGGTTTTCAGCTGGGGGCTTCCGTACTCTAATTTGCTCAGGGGTTTTGTTTTGCTGTGGTTTTTTTTTCAAACACAAACTCCGAATCTCCAGCTTTTGTAATGTCTGGATTTAGATGAAGGAAGATCTTTGAGTTTTACTATTTTTCAAGTCATGGTTATACTTCTAACTAATATTCCTTGAAAACACAAAGTCAGTCATATAAGAAACAAGTGTTGTATCCTTTGTGTGCTGTCTTTAACGCAGTATTTTCACATCTGACTATATAAAGAGAACAATTAAGACTCCTAAATGACATATACTGGTCTCCAGCTCTGCTTACCTCACTATCATGATGCTTCACAATCTGCAATTCAAAGAATTCCTCCTCCTCTTCTGCAACAAGGGTAGCGTCCCACCCGCCCGCTTCTGGGTCATCGAGGTTATCTTGGGAACTGAAGTCATCAGCTGCAAACCAAAGGGAATGCAGAAGGTGAGGAGACACAAAGCAAAACATCCGGCAAGTCATGAATTTACATTTTCATCACTAACTTCCCAGCTTGGCTACCCACACTCTACCTACAAAAGAAAAGCTCCCCGCGTTGTTCCACTTTGAAAAGAATCCCAATTTTATACAGAAAGCGTGCACCAAGATTTGGGGACACAGACTCAAGGGTGCCTTATAAAGTCCTCTACTGTGCAGGGAATCTCCCCCAGCAGAAAACACCCCCTCCTTGCCCACAGGTATATTTTCAGCTCTGCTGCCCAGCCATACTGAGTACATCGTTCATCTGGCATTACTTCTGTTTTTTTAAAAATAAAGACAAGCTGCTGGTTGAGCGAGTGAAAATACAGTACTTTTAGATCATGATTAAACAAACCCTTAATGCGGTTTTCGAGAAGAAGCTCAACCTGTTCTGGCTTGAGTCCCTCACCATGAATGAATTATTAACCTGCTCCCCTCTGAAGCCACTTGATGTATCAACGCGCTTTTGGAGGTGAACAAACCATAAACGTGAACAGCATTGCAGCAAAGACCTCCTCACAGCAGGCAGAATGCCACCACTCTCACCTGATGCTTCTAACCCAAGTGTTAACCCTCTTTTAAACATCTTAACAAGGATTTGTTCAACTCATGAGGCACCGTTGGCTCCCTGGACTACTTTGGGGTTGCCGCTTTTTCGGCTTCAATTTCCCATCTTTGGTAGAAGAATCTGACCAATACATTGTTCAAACTGGATCTTGTATTTGGATGTACTGTAACATACGTTGTTTAAAGAAACACATAGAATCACACTCTGTAAAACTAACCCGAGTTTATAATAACAAGTGTTTTTGATATTCAGACGTGCTGTGGTTATGGCTGGGCTGGCCACTAGGACGAGACATTATTATCAGTGACTTCACATTTTCTTCTAATTCATCAGTAAAGAAATTAGAGGATATAAATCAGTGCTATATCCTTGTGAGATCTCTGAAAAAAATTCCTAACAACAATTTTTTCTTTACACTGGCTTTTGCTGTTCACTCCCTTAGGTGTACTCATTTTACTGTTTTACTTGTTTTTATTTTTACTTATGGGATTAGTAAAAGCTATGGCTCCTTCCATATATAATGCTGTGCATTTTGAAACATTAAGCAGTATGTTTAAGTGAAAAATGTGCACTCTCAAATTAATCTACCTGCCATTCCCGGCATTTCTTCATTTTATTAGCTTGCTTAAATTCTCTAATGTCATTGCTTGTACAAAGTTTGTTTCGATGTACTCTGTCATTTTAAGAACCACTTACCATTCAAGTCAAGGAAAATAACAGGAATGTGCGTTTCCATACCAGGCACAGGAGTCCTAAAAAGCAAGACAGGGACAACGGCGGCATTTAAACTACCGCAGATTTACCCAGCACACGTACCTTGCGATACAAGCCCACAGTACATTACATTCAGTACAACTGCAATTTTAAGCCAGACCACTGATAACCTTGGCAAACAGCTTTATTTTAATTTACTGTTGCAGAATCGGAGAGACTCAACTAAATTGGTCTTTCTTTTATACCAGCTCTCTCAAAATTATTACATTCTTTGACCTCTGCTTTCAGAAGTGTTTTCTCCCTCTGAAACGCTAATAGTAAAATTAAGTTTATTTACTCTGACACCCACATTTATTAAATGCAAACCCCTCTGCATTAGTGACAGCAGCGAAGACAGCGGAGTGAGAATCAGAAAATATAGTGTCAAAGTTTTTAAATGAACATCGATGCTGCCGCATTACGCAGTTACTACTCTTTCTTACAAAACACGCATATTTAAGAGTCAAAGCAGCCATTTAAAGCATCCTTCATATCATGGAAGGGGTAACACAGGTGGTGTTTTGTTTTTAAAATGGAATATTCTGTGGCCCAACGCTTAAGCTACACAATATTAATAAGGTACTAAAAATGTAACAAGAAACACGAAAGACTTCAAGACTCCTGGTTGCAATCTTAGCTGTGAAAAAGGGCTGTGGCCATCTCATGACAAACTTGGACTTGATCTTCACGGTGAACAAGAGCAGGCTGGAGTCTTACGGCACCTATAAGGGGCCTTAATCACACTAAACATTTCCTCTGGTGCAAATGTGTTCAAACCAGATTCTTCCTCAAGTACGTTTCCTGCAGCCCCACTGGTTTCACACCTAGTCAAACACTTTGACCTGCAAGTTGACGTCTTTCCAACAAGCATGTGCCGTTTTTATGTTTCAGAAGTCCCGGCTTTAACAAATCTCAGCTCAAAACGCCACGACCCTCAATTCTATCCGTAAATACTATTAGAGATTTGCTCAGAAAAAAAATTCTGAAAGTTGAAAGCAACTGAAGACAAGAGGTTTGAAGTGAAACAACTTTGCTTCCTTATCTGCCGCTGTTACTCACAGCTGCTACAGGACAGCCAGCTCAGTCTAGCCTGCTTTACTATTTTTAATGTTTGGAAAATTACACGGAACACTTGCTGACTAAACAGACTTTGCGCTCAAACCAGGAGTGCAACAGAATGCTCCTGTGGATGCAGTTTTATCATGACAGAGCAGCCTTTTAAGTGAATGAACTAGGTAATTAACATATTAGCTAATTTTTTTAAACGGTAAGTGCACTGGTAATAAATATTGATTCTGTTTTTTGAGAAGGTCATAATTACAACCTGATCAATAACAGTATCGTTTACTAAATAGCATTTCTGGATTTCAGATACACAGCCTAATAAAATAATTTTAGCAAGAGGCCTAATTATAACAACTTTGCTCATACAGTGGACAGAGGGCAGATTAAGGAAAGCAAAAAAATGGCAACAATCCAAGCCAGGAACAGGCCGTGCATCATTTTTACATTCGTTCTTGCGTATGGCAATGCATGTTCATACCACTCCGCTGGAGCTCCAGGGATGCCACTGCCAGCAGAAGGAACCATGACAGCATTCCTTTCTTCAGTGAGCGTTAACCTCATCTCTAAAAGCTGTGCCTCCCGATCTGCATCATCTTCTGTTTTATCTGGGGAAGCAGGATGCCAGTCAGGACAAGGGAAAGCATTTCTTACTCACTGCCTTTATCATGCGTGGATGATCTTATTACCATCCATAACAGAATAAAAGCCACTCGGCTCAGAAATTCAGCGCACAAAGAAGAAACACGCAGTGCACAAGAACGACGAACAATTTTATATCGGCTTCTCTAACTTTAGTTTCACTGAGAGCAAATTACTGATGAGTTCAGAGAGTCAACTCTCCATTAACTTCTTGTCTAAAGTTTAAAATATATTAAGATAGGAAGCGTGTGCGCATGTGTCTCAAGCTATCTCTTGTTACTTTTAATACTATTTTGCTTACCAGGCTTCCCAACGAGTTTTTGCAACTGCTGATCAAGATACTCCTGACGCTTTGTTAAGGCACACAGCCACTTCCGACGGAGCCTCTCCAAATCCCTGTCCTGGAAAGAGGAAAGCAGTCATGTTAAATATTGATCCAGGAAAGCCAAGGTTTCCTATTTGTGGCTTACACATTTCCTCAACCCTTCTGCTCATCCTCTACCCAAGAAGCAGATAAGAAAGACAGAGTAGACCTCCAACAAAATCACTCGCTCTTCTCAGGACAACTTAACCAGAACCACAGAACAGCTGAGGTTAGAAGGGACCTCCAGAGACTGTCTAGTCCCACCTTGCTCTGTGCTCAAAGCAGGGTCAACCACGGCAGCTTGCTCAGGGCTGTGTCCTGTTGGGATTTAAATATCCCCAAGGATGGAACCTCCATAACCTCTGGGCAACCTGTTCCACTGTTTGACTACCACCATTGTGTAAAAAAAAAAAGGGAAAAAAAATTCTTATGTGAAGTGGAGACTCATTGCCTCTTGTCTGTTCACTGGATACCACTGAGAAGAGCCTGGCTCTGTCTTCTTTACCCCTTCCCATTTACACACACTGACAACATCCCACCCAAGCCTTTTCTTCTCAAGGCAAACCAACCCCAGTTCTCTTAGCCTTTCTTCTAGTTGTTATTCTGTACCACCCAGCTGAACAAACTTCACTTTATACATCTGCTTTGCCCCTGAACTAGTCTAAAACTCACTAACCACAACCTTGTGGGGCAAAGGTGGAAATCCCAGTCCTTTTCCACACCACACCATTCACACACAGTGTTTAGCAGCCTCCTATTAGGAATCCATCCCTGCCCCACATCATGCCACTGTCCCCAGTTATGGCATTTACAACCGAGCCTTTTAAAATATTTTTTAAGGGCTCATATCCTTCAAAAAGATCCACCGCAGTATCCTTAAGAACATTCTACACCATTTGTCTCTGGTGTAGAAATGCTCAGAAACGATGAATGATACTTTAGACGCATCATGTTGGGTGCCACAAAGATGAGCTATCAGCTCTGGGACGCCTTCAGGCAAGCCTCTTTTAGGGCAATGGCAGCTCAGATTCATTCCACATAAAACTATAACAAAGACTTTGTCAAGAAAAATGGGTGGATGCAATACTATAAACTACAGTTGCATTGCTGACCCGCAGAGCCCTAACAAGTATGCTGGAATCTGCCAGAGAGCATTAAATCTAAATCTCTGGTTTGCTCGCATTATACAAAGTTGTGCTCGCATTATACAAAGTTGAGATCCATAACGACGATGATGTGCTTTTGTTAAAAGTATTCAAGAAGATGACGAAAAATATATCACAGATACTGTACTTCAGTAGTTCCCCTTTGAGGCTTCAAGTTCCCGTGATGTTACATACATTTTAAAAAGAAAGTGTGCTGATTTCAGTAGTTTTACCACTATCGGGGAATTTATGTTTTGGGAACAGAATCCCCCTTGCTTGCCCAGGGATTGATCACTCTGCAGTGTGCTCCAGCTTCCTAATACGGAACAGAATGAAGTATTTTGACCGTATCTTCAACACTGCCATGCCTGCTCTTGTTCTTAACGAGGACAATCTCAATCTAGCCAGAGTTTGTCAAGAAGGAAGGCTCCTTCCCCCCAAACACCAAAGACGAAAAGTGATTGGATCTTGTTTTGAAAATACACATTAAGGCATCTTGTCCTTTCCCTTCCACCTCTCTAATTCGCCCTATGGCTTTGTAGCATAACAATCTATGCAATTCTTAAGCTTTTAGTCTCTCCATAAGCCAGGCTTTCTATCCATCCAACCAGGACAGCAAACATAATGTGCTGTTTTGTATGTTTTAATCTGAAAACGTCTGAGTATGTAAAAAGAGAGAATTCACAATTTTTACCTGATAGCTATCCATTTCATCCTCTTCTTCCTAGGCCAAAACATGCAAACACACGTAATTACATTTTTTTGATAGCAGGAAACACACTGAATGCAACAGATGTAGCTATTTTAAGCAATATTAGCAGTTTTACGAAAAAGTCTGAGCTTAGCAGTGGTACCATCCTAGAATTAAAACACACTGACATCCCCAAGATTTTCGGCTATCAGCTCACATAGATACAAACTAGAATAATCCAGCAATTATAATGGAAAAATTTCATAGAAATATAGCTATTAGAAGTTTTCATATGGAAGACTTATGAAGAAGAAACAGCTATTAGAAGCATGTGGAATACTTAAATTGCCCTAGGAAAGAGATAGGAGTTATAGTGAAACAACTTGGAATGCTTTGATCCTGGACAGCAAAGAAGAATGTGCTGTTTCACCTGTAAGAGTTAAGTACGAATGTTACAGCAAGCACTGAAAAATCCAAGTCTGGCATGGAGGACTCGAGGTAAGCTCGCTGGAGCATTCAGAGAAGAAAAACTGTACACACCTAAGCCAATAGTTAGGGAGTTAGACTAACTCTGTCTCCCACACCAGGAGCTGGGATGCAGACCTTTGACATTTCGATTTCCGTTAGTTTTCACCGGGAGACACCATTCTCGACATGCATCACAAAGAGAGGCGCTTACAAGGAGCGCAAGCAGAACTGCCGCTCCTGCACAGTGAACGGGAAAGCGATGAGGGCTCCAACCCTCACTGAGTTATCCCTTATCTGTTTAAGGAATAACAAGCCACTGGAGTCTACTTCTGTATCTTAGTAATGAAAGCAGAAAACGTAGCTAAGCTAAAATTAAAAAGCCATGGAGAAGAGGCATTTTCTTCGTTCCATGTCTTTAGAAAATCTTACACATTTCACAGACAGCGATTTACTTGAGAGAGAGAAATGTGAACAAGGGGACTGAAAATCCAGGTGTTCAAGTCAGGAGGCTATTGTAAGGACTCATAAAACATGGTGTTCAACAGCCCTTTCCCATGTGGGCTATCAGTGTCCGACACAACTCACTAGTCTCTCTCTCAAGCAGAGCTTAAATCTTTCTCCTTGAGAGAACACTGGATTTTGGGGATTGCCAGCTCTGTCAGATATGGCTGAAACCGGTCAACAGACGAGAAATTCCCTGGGGAAGAGACAGGGCGAGACAAACCCAACGCTCACCTGGGAGTTGTTGCCTTATGAAACAGGCTGAATGCAGCATGTGTGTGTTGTAGGTGTGTAATAGCTTTCACATCAAATTTGCCAGAATCAATCATTCTGCCTCAGGAGAGAAGAGTCTCTTAAGAAACTCACTCCGTTCAGGAGTAGGAGAGAAACAAGAGTTTACTTGTGCTATAGGACGCGGGTATCGGGGGCTGCTGTGATGAGGGCACAGACACAGTCACTACCAGTAGCATAATGGGGAATAAAAGCAATAATCCACCTAGGATGCTGCGGAAAAGTGGCATCTCTGCAAAGGTGGAAAAAACTCCCCCTTCTGTGCTCCTGACACGAGCGGCAAGGGATCGCCGAGGTTAGGAGCCAAGAAAAAACCCAACTGCTCCAGACGGCACAAAGGGAAAAACAATACTGAATAAGCAAAAAAAGCGGGGCAGACACGCGTTGAATCATACTCTGTCAACAAGGTAAACAGTATGGAAAGCTGGGAGATGTCCAAAAAACTACTTGACATTTAGTTGGCCTTGTCTCAAGCAGGGCAGCTAATCAAGCAAGTCAAGAGACTTGCTCGTTTTGTTGCACCAGATTTTGGCTTGTAAACGCAGAGGAGTGACTGAATTTTAATGTAGCTGTTGGCGGGGGGAAGTCAAACTGCACTAGAAAGTGATAGAAGCATCTCAGAAAGACAATCCCTAAAAATAGATCAATATTACTTGCACTTTAAGATACACTGTGGGCCGCCAACTCGCTCATGTAATTCTAACATTTGTAACTCAACACTATCTGAAGATATGTTCCACTGATATATTTTAGTTTGGATACTTACTCAAAATTTCTGCCATATCTAATATTTGAAGTAAAATTACCGGGGAGATGCAAACTTTGGAAACTTTGGCATTTTCTTCTCTTCTTTGAATGGTGCGTTAAGGCTGTGCTGCTTTTAAGGATAGGAAAAAACCACCCAAAACCAGAAGAGACACAGAAGGTAATCTTACAAATATTTTTGCCATAGAAAATGATTTTTGAATAAGAAGAAGATCTTCCACAACACTTTCTGAAAGACGTAACTATCTTGATTAATTGCTAAAACCACCACCAAAGTAATTCGGACAATTCTTCTTGACATTTCTTCATATGTTTTAGAAGTAGGTTCAAAAAATATCCCCCCAAACCAAGCTAAAACTTGAAATGAATGGAGTTGCCTTGAATCGCAACAAACTTAGGACATCGCTTTATGCTTTTACATGTCTTGGAAATAGCCAGAGCTGATAGGAAATATTCCGACTCTTACCTGATAATTTTCAGGTACTTTTTGTGACTTGACTTGTTTTATTTGGACACAGCCAATGCCAATAGATAATATTGATTCCTCCATCAGTGGCAAGGTCCCAGATTCCTGCACAGATCTCACTGCAACCTGAATGCGCCGAGATTGCCCCTGCCCAAAAGAACAATTTGAAATGCTTGGGGGGAAAAAAAAAAAGAAAAAAAAGACTATAAAATGCTGAAATCTTAATGACAGAGAGACCTCTACTGGCAGTCACTAGAAAACAACATTATTTTTATTTTGTGAAGAACAAAGCGGTAAGTACTGCAGTCTCGATGACCCGGTGTTTTCAGAGATACCCCTTCTGTTGCAAGGATTTATGTTTACAGGATTTACGTATTTACGGAAAAAAAAAAAAAGAGTTCAGCATTCAGCAACTCCCCAGTTTACTTTTCTGGAGGGTTTTTAAAACATACACTTATAGGATTTTATTTTTAATACTTCTGAAGGCAAAAAATTGTGTCTCTTCCCCACTTACAAAAGAGGAAAGAAAATAGTCTAATTTGATAAGCTACTGGAATTTCAGTGAACTTTTCTTGGCTCTGGTCTCCTTGACTGAACTGATGGATCTTACCCACTGATGGTATCAATGCAGCACAGTAACTGTTCTTCAGTAAAACCCCACAGGGAAAAAATAAGTAAAGAATAATTTAAAGATTAAAAAAAAAAAAATCAAAGGAGTTGCAGAGTTCAGAGGTGCAGCCTGTATCTAACTTTTACTAATTCCTAGTGTTCTCTGGGCAATAGCTTATCACTTAAAACTGTTAACTACTCCGTTAAGCATTAACAATTTAATGCACGTGGAATTCAAAGAACAAAGGAGTGGTTGGTTGGAAGGATCAAATAAAGGGGAACTCTGGACCTCTTTAAAAAACAATTAAGTTCAGTTGAGACTGATGTCCTTTCTACCAGGCGCTATCAGAGCGCAGGGAACAGAACACAAGACAGAGATTACAGGTGAGCTTTGATCACCTTTACATCCCAGCTTATGCACACTGGCAGTTCCACAAAACACAGAGGGACTCCACTTTCTTCCGCTTTACGTCTGGTTTCCGCAAGATCGTATTTTGTGTCTGAGCTTGACACTTCCTTGGACACCATCCCTTTACCACACGAAACAGAAGCTTCTTAGCTTTCCGCGGGCTGAAATCCTGTACGTGCCACCTTACCTGTCGGAGCTGGAAGATGCCCCCCGTGCACACATCCTTGGCAGGAGTCACCTCAACTGGGCAGTACTCCCCATTCTCATTCAGCTCTAGAATCTGAACCCAGAGTTCCACTTTTCGGGTGACTTCACTCCACCTGCAAAACACACCAAAGACATTTTATTTACTTTTTGTTTGGTTCCTTCCCCCTCATCCCCCCAAAAGGAAGAAAACCCAAAGCCTTAGCTCAGACTGCAGACTGAAGAAGCAAATGAACACTTCAATAGGTGCGCCATTTGTGACTATATAGCGTTACTACTTGGCAGCGCCTATATATTTTACTGACAACTATTTTAGTCAAACATCAGAAATAAGCCTTTTCTTTATTCCAATATGAAAACCAATCCCACTAGATTCTAACATTTAAGCTCTGGTCTCAACTACTGCCACAGAAACCCAGTGTTGTCGGTGCAACGGGATTCGTACAGAAGACAGCAGAATGAAATATGATTTTGTTTCAGAAGCTTTTGAGATTCAGGGCACTTTCCTGAACCTCATCACACTGCTGCCTTCTCTCCAGTTCTTCTAAGACCTTACACAAGAAACGGCCACTTTTGCAGTACCTCAAAATTAAAAAGGAAGGTGGTACTTACTACTCAGCTGCCAGATACAACTCACTATTTTGTAACATCCTTTTTCCATCTCCTCCGTGTTATATTTTCCTGACTTTTCCTTTAAATTTCCCTAGATATATATCTTAATACTCAACATGCTCATCACAAGCTTAGGCTGGAAGTAAAAAGAGAAATAACTGCCAATAAATTAAGGTGCAGAGCTGCCTTGAATTGGAGGGGCAAAACAACTTACATTTAAGAAAATGCTACGGAGTTTACTTTGGGGCCAACAAACAGCTGCAAGCAAAAAGGCAACCCCCTTCAGTCTAAATTACCAGACTGTTGTATATTTACTCCAACTGAAGTAATCAGCAATATCGCTTTTCCAGTGAAAGCATTACAGTGGTGATATTTCGTGCCCAAAATGAATTGGAGTCAGACCTTGAATAAATAAATCAGCGTAGAGTCAGAACAACCATCTTACTGTTTTAGACTGGATAGCTCTCTCTGGCCCAGCCTAGCACAACAATCTAAAGGAAAATTGTCAGCTTGCTCGTTTGTAAAACACTACTTAGGCACTGGAGCTGGACTAAAGAAAAGGGACTTCGAAGTCTTTCAAGTTTTACCACTTTTATTTTGAAACAGAGATGGGCATTTCTCCTCTTTCACTTTTTTAAAGCCTACTGACACATCACATGGTGTTTTTCAATAGACAGAGTCTATTTATAATAGTCGAATAGATTCAGTTTCAAACACATGTTCAGTTGTCTTCGACTCAAAATTTTACTACCTACCTCAAACCTGCTTCAAAATTGGGCACCTCAGACAGTGATTCTCCCAAATTCGAAACCAAAGATCTATTTTCCATATTTACCTGTCACGAAGGCTGCGTGTTTTGGCTTGAATTATTCCCAAATCCCACAGGGCTGGATTTTTGCGGTCACCACTCTGCTTGTGCCCATATACTTCAATTGCCAAAGCACCATCATAAAGATGCTCCATGAAGTCTTCGGAAATATTTACAGAAACTTCCTGTATGTAAGTGACAAATAGGTTGATGAATGTGGCTACGCAATGACTTAGAGATTTACTGTCTTGACTTTCATATAAGTAGGTAGTAAAGTCACCCTGGTCCCCAAAATACAATATAGAGGAAAGGAAGAACTGTCACCTCCGCTTGTAAAATCAGGAGGTAAGGCAAAGATACACGATTAGCCGAAGATTAGAGTCTATAAAGAGCTGAAAAATGACTGCATGCTCTTCCAAAGTCCTGAGCCAATGGTTCAAAAAAATTAGAAATCATACGTTCTAATGTTCAGAATCAGAAAAATCAAAACTCATCAGAAGGTATTGTATCTGTTTTACAAATGGTAAGTGGAGGAAATTTCTCAGTGTAATGACAAAGGATAGAAAGAACAAGACGAGAACTCAGGTGATTGGCTGGCATTCATCTAAGCTGCCTTCAGATACCTATTAAAGACGCCTCCACTCAGTCGCTCGGAAGAAAATAGGAAGAAATAGTCTGTTCCAAGATACACGACCTAATTTCAACATCTACATTTGCCTGATAACAGGCATCATGTCCCAGGGCTGGGACTTCTCTCCACTACATCAGAGTGTGGTCATCAGCCCAGATATGGACATTCAAATGTACCCAGATGAATATCGCTCTTCCGTTCACACTCAGCAGCAGTTTTACTGTGGGTAAACCCCAACATAAGTCTCTCTGCCAAAGAGATTGCTTTCCTTTATTAATCGGCTTCTTCACCCTCTGTGATTTTTGCGTAGTGTAGTATAATCAAACTTAGATGGACTTTGAAGATGTCTCAACTTCTTACTAAAAAATGGAATCAGGCTATCAGCCTCACAATAACGAGAGGAAAAAGGCAACTGTTTCGCAAGCATAAACCTGCTTTTTTGGCCTACGGTTTCATTGACAAAACAGAAAAAAAATTTACATTGCAGTGATCGAAGACAACCATGCACCGTGGCTCCTTGCTGGTGGAAGATAAGGAAGGATCCACCTCAGGTGCAACAACAACTGGCTCCAGTTGATCCCAGAAGGTGTATTTGCAGAACACAAAGTTGGAGAGGTGCTGTGGCAAACCTGTAGCCTGAAGTATTTTAATCTAGAAAAAGAGGTGAGATACAAAGAAATAGCACTTATTCATTAGGGATAGAATTAAAAAAAAATATTTTCTGCTAGAACAATGTTATTTTATTCTGTTCCACTGCAAAGGATAACAAAAGAAAAGGAAGAAACAAACAAAAAACCTTCACAAAATACAAATTTCTGCATTGATATTGAGAGGAGACAACATTTTGAGTGCATCAGCTGGACATCGTCACTAGATGTCACCAGGCACAAATTTCTCGGGAGCGAAAGCTAAAAAGTATGAATTTTACAAACACACCAAAACTTTTTGTTAACTTTCAATGGCAAGATGCACCAAACCCTTCATAACTCAAGAGGAATGCAATAAAAATGTCACGCTTTGATAAAAACTGCCTCCTTTTATTCTGCAAAATCCTTGTCTGAAGATACTACTTGTCCTTTGATGCTAGAAAAATACAATCCAGAAGTAGCCAACCCTCTCTTTTTCAAAATCAAGGCCAAATAGACAGAAAATGTTTTGACTACACCTTCTGACCATATTATTTAATAAACTTCTATTTGCCATTTGTCAAATTAAGTTCTGATGAGTTGGATTCCTATGGTAAGGCACCACTCAAGATCCTCAGGAGAATCCGTTTCCCACAACAATGCCCTCTTACTCTTGCAAGCGCATGGAGCTCTATGGGACAAGATAAAAAGCAAAAAGGAATGTGATTGCCCCCGAATTGTTCAGACTGTCCAGAAGCCAGAAAGTTGGGGTTCCACTCCCTCTAGTGCTTTTTGCCTCCCTCTTTTCTTATCTGTAGTTTGGCATACCTTGTATTTTACTACAAACCCAGAACTGCTAGTAAATCGTTATCGCTAACTTTCTTTTCATTATTAACAATAATAAACACAACTGCATATATTTCACAAAATATTGAATATTTAGAGAGAGGAACATTTAGAGACAATGATTCACAGAACAATGGGAGTTTATCAGATTCTATAGCTCCTTTTGAATTAGGTATTGTAGCTCCAATCCCACTGCACAGATCTTCCGTGGCTTCCAAGACTACAATAAACTGTCTGGGGTAAGACTGTATGCACAGACATATAAATATAGTTTAATGAATATCTCGCAGACTTAAAAAAAAAAAAAAATCATGGAAATAGAAAGAAGCAAACCCCATCTAGTTCTCTTGTATTACTTCAGCCACTCAAGAAACAAAATACTGTGAGGAAAGACCACACAGCAGTGCTTCAAGACAAACGCTGGGGACCAGGTCATTACATAAGGCCATGAAAACAAATACAGGAAAAGTATTAAATTCTGTACATACAACTGAATGATTAGGATACAGCTAAATTATATGCTTTTTTTTTTTTTTTTTTTTTTTTTTTTTTTAATCCTGATACATCAACACGGTTTCACGTAGTCAATCAATGAGTTCAAAGGCAGGACTCTGCCTCGGTAGGTGAATACTGGAAGTGAACATGGCACATGAGGTTCCAAAGAGACATCTAACATCCAAAAGCCAATGCACCAGGGACGAGTTTATTTTAAAACTTGGTATGAAAAGAGAGAACGTTGCTCAGAGGTTGGGATCTTTCTGGAACTCACCCTGCAGACAAGTTTTCTCTCCTGAGTGTCATTTTCATTTGAATAGTCTGGACTATCCTCGCCTCCAACCAACCTGTCGTCTATCTCTCCGCTCACTCGAACAACTTCAACGTGGAGACGACCCGATACCTGATAAGAAAGGAACAGGAATTTCTTGTGTGCCAGAAAACAGTGACAGGTTCCTCCCTTTTCAGGTAACTACGAGTACTGCCGTTTCCAGTCTGTATGCAGACAACATTTTTTTTTTCCTTTGTGTTGTTTTGCACCGTGCATTTGTTGCACCAGATGAAGAATTCTTTGGAGCAAGAATCAAAGAGCCTTTCTTGCAAAAACGTAAAGAAATCAGGCACCAGAGTGACTGTGGGAACAGCATACTGCAATCTCACTCACCTTTACGCCAGTCTCCGAGTCTGCAAAGCGCACATGTGATGCAGAGCCCAGGGAATGTTGCCTGGTGTGCTCTAGCTGCCTTTGAAGTTGTTCTCACACTATATATTTAAGAGCCTATTCTTGATGGCAGTCAGTGAAAGCCAGAGGAGCTATAGCTCATACTCGTTCTACTAAATAGTTATTTTGGGCTGCTTCGCTCAAAAAGGTGCTTTCTCCTTTCACAATCACTATGCTGGGCTTCCGAGCTGTCTAAGCAACTCCAGTAAGGTATTACAGGATTTGCATAATTCCAAATTGTTAGCAAAGAGCTTGTGTACATGAAACTGGAAAATATCTACTATAAACTGGTAATAAGATCCACAGGCTGTAATTAAACAGTTGAGTAAGGGCAGATTATAGAAGAATGACGAACCTCTCCCTTCTGATTGATGATTGGAACAGCATATTGTAGCTTCACATCATAGAACAGGCACTCAAGAAAAACATTGGCCACTCCAATAAGGCTGTGGTTCTCCTGCTCGTCGTAGAACGGATCAGCGCGTCTGACGTAAGATCTCACCACCTTCAATCACATTCGTAATAACGTTAGAAAAACAAACTGTGCACGAAACAGTTTTCAAAGAGTTGCACAACCAGCCTACTGAAAGGAAAATGGACCCAAGCAAGAGGCCAGATTAGATCATAAGAAGAATGGAAACTTGAGTTTTATTGCAGAGCGGGTAAAAGGCCTGTCCTCAGCAAGTTCTCCTTAACGATGGCAGATTCAGAGAAGACAGCCTGAACTTCACCTGCTGTTGTGTTTACTGCTTCTTACATATGCTCAGCTCTATCACCAAACTATGCATGCAAACAAGCATTAAAGTGACAAGATAAGGGTTAACCAAATGCTTCAGTATTCACTGAATATTCACTGAAGATCACTTCAGTACCAGGAAAAGTAAAAGCTCAGGAAAACTTATCTCTTCACCTCCCCCCCTCTCCACCTTCTCGAACCACAAGATTTTCTCACATCTCCTTAAACAAAAAAATTAACAGGGATGTAATTCTATCAGCACAATAACGGAGTAATTTTTACTTACCGGGTTGTCTTCCCCACAGTCCTTCCACTCCTGGTAAAGATCCCTCATATCTACCAATCGATTCTCCAGCTTTTCCAGTGACCAGATCTGTTTGCCTTTCCCTTTCCTTCTCACCTGAATAGCAGGTTCGCTGAGAATTGCGCCTCTCTGTGAAACAATTAAAGAGTTACCAACAAGGAATTCATGTCAGAACAATCCAAAACTAGTTTAAAACCAATACAAAACTGAGAACAACTTCGGGAAAGGCCTGGATTTTGTTCCTTTTTTATTCTAGCTTGAGCAACCAAATTCAAGCGTGACAGACTCTGAGTCTGGCTGTCACAGTATATTCGTGTTCAGTTTAACCCCAAAGTCTAACCACAGCTACGGGCACTAGTTTCCGTGGATTTTCACCTTACAGAAGTGTTGGAAATAGGAACATTTAAGCATTTCACAAATATCCTCAAGTTAAAGCAGGCCTGGAGCTCCAGCAAAGGTTACTACCGTCTGCAACTTCCAACTAGCGCAGATGGTTAACCCTCTTCACCACCCCCTCTCTAGATGTGCCAGGTGACTGCAGGAAAAACAAGCAGATGAGAAAAACCTCTAAAGCAACTGATAAAAATTCTAATCCTGGAATAAAATACATCTAACTGTACTAACGACAGCCTGAGCTATCACCAAATATGGATCTGATCTCAAGAACAGAAATAACACCAGCTTAGGTAGCCATTCTGAGACATGGAAGTCTGGGTTCAATTCTCTCCTTCCAAAATTTCTAAGATGCCTGACACAAATCATCCAAATCCTCTCTGCTCCAGTTCCTCCCTGCACAGTGCGGATGGCAGCGTTTTCTCAGCTCACCAGGATGATGTAAAGCCAAATGTCCACACGGTGACTGTAAATACTTGAAATAAAACGTATCTAATCTGCATAGATTTTATCTATCTGCAACAAAAGCAAGTGTGAACTGCAACACTAGCAGAAAGGTCTTGCATCAAAACATTTATCAGTAAGATAGCCCGTTATAAGATTTTCATGGTAACAAAATAAGATAAGGGTTTAGCAGGCACTAACAGAGCCATATTTAACAGAATATATAATATAATATAGAATAGAATAGAATAGAATAGAATAGAATAGAATAGAATAGAATAGAATAGAATAGAATAGAATAGAATAGAATAGAATAGAATAGAATAGAATAGAAGTAGAGTAGAGTAGAGTAGAGTAGAGTAGAGTAGAGTAGAGTAGAGTAGAGTAGAGTAGAGTAGAGTAGAGTAGAGTAGAGTAGAGTAGACTGGCAAGCTACCTAGACCATTAAAGTCAGAATACAACAAATAAAAACGCTGAGGGGCAAACTTACTGAACAAGGGTTTAGTTCCATTAGGGCTACTGACCTTACTGTTAGCATTAAGGCTTGAAGCTGGGATCTGGAGGGTAACTTTATATTCCGTCCTCTTGTCCAGCTCCTCTCCAATAAAACTGGCTTCTCTCACATACAAATTGGCTTTAACTATCTGCTCTCGCAGCTTTCTCAGGCTGTGGGTGAACATTTCTTCTCTAAAAGAAGGGGATTTGGAGGGGGAGACAGGAAAAACCATGGCATTTAAGTATTGAAACAGTGCAAGACAAACGATCCCTTGACAGGAAGGAGTCATAACATTCAGCTTTTTACCACAAAAATCATGTGAATTAAATTGTATTTCTTCTGAGGGGAAAAAAAAAGAGAGAGAGAGAGATTATATGTACGAATTTAGCGGTACGAACTGAACTCTAGCATACTGCTGGCTTTGGAGACTTCTCCATGCATCTGCTAAACAGTCAGGTCTTATGGGCTTTATTCCAGAGTTTTCCCACCACAGACGTAGATGATCCGTCTTACAGAGTAAGATTTATTCAGACACCATGACCCACTTGCTCACTGGCATTCCTGGCAAGTGTGAGGGAGCACCAACCACGCAGCACAGTGGTCCCACAAAATATTCCAGACACACAGCTAACACCTTGTCAGACTGTCTCAAATATTTTCTATTTCAAAAGTTGCTTCTTGAGCCTTATAAATTAGATCTGTATTTTCTCATTACAATGTCTTTACCGTACTCATTGTTTTAGGGTACGTTTCATCTTCCTCCTGCAGCTGCTCTTTTTGGCAGTAATACTGGAAATGATCATTTAAAGGTGGAAGTAAATAACCTCGCCGCAATTGCCTAGGAAGAGGCAAAGAGGACAGCGGCCCCTCTGTGGTTAATAAACACTTTTTGCAATGCTCTGAATCGAAATCCCTTGTATCATCCTTTTACTCCCTTTTCTTTCTGCACTCTTCTGGTTGCCAAGACCTGCCCAGGTCAGACAGATGGATGTGACTCAAGAGGAAAAACAACCTTCCAGCAGCTGAGGCATGATCCACAGAAAACCAAACTCCTGTAAGAGTCCCAAAATTTCTTCTCAGCACCTCATCTTTAGTCAAATTTGTTGCCGATCAGGATAGTTTCTCCTTACCAATAAAGCAGGCACTCTCCTCACCTTTTCTAACGTTATAGGTCTGATTGTTCTAATATTTTTGCTCTGTCCTCCCAACCCCAGCAGGAGTCCTCTCAGAAATTCGGCAGAGGTGTGCAATGCAATTAACATCTTGCAAAATTGAGTAGCACTGAAGAACTGAATAACTTTAAAGAACTTTAAATAAACATGCCTGATGGTCAGATTTGATAACCCACCTCTCCTCCGCCCACTGCCGTAAGCGCTGCTGAGCGCTGGGAGAATGAAAGGAGAACCTGTCCATGCTGCGGAAATGCTGCTTCTCCGGCGACAATCGCCTTCGCAATTGCTCCAGTTCATGTTCATACATCAGTCTCTGCCGTTCAAGCGCAGATCTCTTCTCCTCTTCGTGCTGCTGCTCCAGGCTTTGCAAGATGGACTGCATGGGATCTAAGCAGACGTTGAAAACAAAGAAGCTAGTACTTCTGGGGGTCAAATACCTGGTAACCATAACATTAAATGGAAAGAAACACGTAATGACTATGGGGCAGAGACAGAGGACTTGGAAATACAAGAATCTTTCCCACATTCTGCCACAGATAGGCTGTATGACCTTGGGCAAGGCACAAGTTACTACCATTTGGTACCTCCCTTCCCCATTCTATATGGGCAGTTATTCACGTTAGGGATTGCAGTAGCCACTGAAATCCTTGGTGAAGAACATCCTAGGGAATAAACATAGTTAGCATATAAAAGAAGGAAGAGATTGTATTTTTGCTTTAATGCATATTAAAAAAACGCTGCTGAACCGTGGGCTAAAATAAACATCTACCAAACAGATTGGATGGATGATTTAAGGTATTGAGAAAAAGGGAATGACCAAGCTGAAAAAACCCTTCCTCCTGTTTCCCAAAATAATGCCATTCTGGGACCGCTACATAAGACCACAAAAACTAAGGAACGTGGTTTCAGAGACAGAAATCACTACAGTTAATGCCTGAGTAAGACTTAACACAAGAAAAATAACAACAAACTGAAACCACTTTGATTTGAGGCTGTAGTTCCACCCATATTCTGGTTTTGGCCTTTTCCTCAACAAGAACTGCCAAACAAAACATTCTGTGGTGGCTTCATCCCTCCTCAAGCGCTCAAATGGCTACGATGAGTCATTCACATGAAAAATTCTCCAGTAGGAAGTTAAAAGGGAAAAAGTCTGTGGTTAAGAGTCCCTGAAGATGTAACCTCATATTCTGTACCTATTTCCAGTAGTTTCTGTTGCTTCTTACCATTGCTTCCAAGTGCCTTCATGGTGACTTCCATCTGGGCGTATTCGTAACTGAAGTTAATCTCACTTGACACTTCACTGGAATTGTCTCCATCTATGTCCAGCTGCTCAACACTGTTGCTGCCCTTCATAGAGTTGTCTCGCTCTTCATCCTCATGGTCTGCCTTCTTTTTCTTCTTTGGCAAATTCAGCCTGTAAATAAGAGGAAAATTTTTCAAGAACTGTTAATTGTTCAACTTTGAAACAAAGGGTTGCTCTCAAAGATTATTACAACTAAGGAAATTATCCAAATAGGTGGATTTTTCCCATTCAAATCTGCTGATCTCCTGCAAGTGTAGTTTCTTTTCAGAGTAAACAGGGGAGTTCAAGGCAAACTAAGTAATCTATTCTAGAGTACTTGATACTAATCATATGGTTTAACTATGATTTTTTTCAATCATGCCATTCTCAAATAATTTAGAAGCATTAATGAATTTATATCCCATTTTTTATCTAGATTCTTCTTTAAAGCATAAAAGAAAGAAATTAAGTTTCAGATTATCATTTAAGGTATTTCAGACCAGACACAGAGGGTTTCAAGACCACAGTCTTTCACAGAAAACTTCTGCCAGTGATCCTGTCTGATACAGGGAGGTCTCAGGTATGGCTGGAGCTGGAATTCCAGGGAATAGAGAACACGGTGCCCTTGTAAGACCCAGAACACTGTATAAGATAGGTCAAAAGTCTAACACCTGAGCTGCAAAATCCAAAAGGCAACCTATCCAAGTCAAAGCTTGGGTGTAATATTTTCACTGTGGAAGAGAAACTACTTAATATTAATGTGGTACCAAGCTACACTAAAGTTAGCACCTCAAAAATTAAATCTCTTCAGTGAGATAATAGAACTGATAACTGCAGCAAGGTCCTCGTCAGCAAGGTTTCAGTCCCTTGAAAATACAAGTTAAGTCAACCTATTGCTCTGAAACTAAAATCATGCACTTTTCCTACAACGTGTAGCATTTGGAACAGCCAAACATCAGCATTGCCTTTATAACCCCAATGAAAAAGAAATCACCTCCTCCTGCAGCCTGAACGCTCCACTGTCATCTTTCTTCATACGTTAAGATAAAAAAAAAATAGGTGCAAACTTACAATTTCTTTTAATATTTTTTGTACCTGAAGAAGTGGTTGTTCCCCCACAGTATTCTGTCTCCATGATGTAGCTGGATGGGACACACGACAGCAGAACCATTTACGAACGTCCTGCGAAAAGGCAAAAATCTAAAGGAAAGGCGTCGACACAAGGCTTAATTTTTTATTTTCCAGTACTACTTACTTTATTGTAACTAGTTAAGGGGGGAGAACAGGTGTATGGATTCCAAACAGGCAAAATATCCCCAGAAACCTCATTCATCTGCCCTGTGCTGTTTCATAAACTGATCAAACCCAGCTTCTTTTGATTGTTTAAGTTTATTGAGTTCAATATTTTTGGACAGATAATATGACAACTATATGTTTGGAGAGTATAATTAGAGCTTAAAACTGAGGGGCCTGAAAAAAGATAATGTCACAGGGAATAAACGCTTTTCGCACTACTCTGAAATAGACACAAAATAGAAATATTTGAAGAAGCCATCAGAGATCTTCACTATATAAATAGCCTAAAGACAATAACCTAATTAGAATAATCATAAACTACTTCTATTTCAAAGTCAGATTCAGTCTGAAAATAGGATCATAGGATAATTCAAATTTGAAGGGAACCTCAGGATGTCACCCGGTCCACTCTCCTGCTCAAAGCAGGATCATCTACACATCAGCGTAAATGTGAATTTTGTGTATCTAACAATAAATTATTGGAGATGCTGACGATGCACGTCATTTTGTGATCTACTTGAACATACCATCTGCTTTTCAAGTACTGCTACTTAATCAAATAAGGCAACAAATGCTTCAGCAGCTCTTTGCATATCAACAGATTTCCTAGAAAATGAATTCAAATGTTGGTAGAGTTACATCTGCACAGCTGCAAATCAGCGAGTATCTACTTGCTGAAAGCATATGCCATTTACTCATCCTCTCTTTGAAAACTTCGACTACACACACCGTCCCCGAGAGAAATCTCTTCAGAAAAGACATGAGCTGACAGAGGGGTAGATGACAATTAAAACAAAATGTAAGAGCTGGAGACAAGATGGAGAATTTTCTTGCTTCAGACTACACGGAAAAGTTCATTTTTTAATGAACCTTTTGCACCACTAATCGTAAAATACTAGATAAAACTACAATTATTATACAACTGGAGGTTGTATTTTATTCCCTTACCTAGTATTTTTTTGAGGTGTTAACATAACCTGTCCTTCTGGGGTGATGTCTATAATGCAGTGCTCAGGAAGAATTCCCATTCCACACAGCTGGATATCTTGAGAGTTGTCTGAACCTATTAACGTGTGCTCCTGGGAAAAAGTAATTAAGATGTTAACAATGGATTGCGGAAGTTCACTAGTTCGAACTCATCCATTCTCCTTCTGGATACATCCTGTCATCTAGTTACAAAATTTGAAAGCTCTTGAAGAGCTTCCTTTAGAGGGAAAAAGGAGAATGAAACATTGCAAGCAAATCCTCGCTTTGTCTTACAGTAACAAGTCGGAAACACTCAGGAAAGTTTAAAGGCAACAGTTAAATCCGAAGATGAAGAGGTTTCTCTAACTTAATTGTGGAATTCAGTGCCTCGGGATGATGTAGAAGCCAAAAGTACAAAGGAGTTCAAAGAGGAATTAAGACAGGTTCACAGCGGTTTGACCCATGGCTATTACGCAGGTTCCACCTACATCATCCAAAGGCTTAGGAAATTCCTGAAGTACTGCAGGCATGAGGGATTTGGCAGAGACAGCATCACGCCACACGTGCCCCAGTTCATCCTTTTCTATTTTTAGCCATCTCTGCGCAATTTTTGAGGAACAGATACAATAGTTTAGTCAAGTTGTCCTTTGGTGCTTATAAGAGCTAGTACATAAGCAGCTCAGCATTAAAGAGAATGCGGGCAAGATATATTTACTCTGAGAAGCAAGACAGTCCAACCTCAGAACTTTAGGCAAAAACAGGGATAAGTCATTTTATCAAAAGAATTTCAGAGCACCGGGATCTCTACACCAAAGTTCTCAACCAACAAAATGAACTTGTGTTATAAAAAAACAATAAATATTTTAAAAGTAACTGAAACGCCCAAAACCTACCCCATGCAAAGGGGTTTTCTCTGGAAAAGGAACGTAGCACAGCACCACCTGAGACTTTTCTGCTGGTACTGATGGGCCAAGGCCTGTTTTGGGAGCAGGCTTTGGCTTCGGTATACTCTTGTCTTGTGTTCCCAGAACGCCACAGAGGATGTCAGTGGTGAGGCTGATTTAGCAGCTGGAGTCACACTCTGGACACTTACGTGCAAGGCGTCTGGTTTCAATTCTCCCCAAACCTCATCTCTTTTGTCCTTTTGAATGTTTTCTAGCAGATACAACACTGAGAAAGTTCTCTCCCTTGCTTTCATTGAGCTATCACGGAGCAACTATGGCTGGTATCAGAGAGGAGCACGTATTTCCTAAGACCGATTAAACCAAAACCATCTTTCAGCCCAATTGCTAATTCTGTGGCTGTTGTGAGAGTTACTATAGACCACTTCAAAGAGAAAAGAATGATTTAATGTGAAGCTCAAACTGCCAACATCCTTACACTGCTAAATTTTTAGAGCTTGTATTCGAAAATGTGACTTAAAAACGGCCGTATCTCATTTCTCCTCCTGGCTCCAGATCACGTCTACAGTTTGTTAAACCAGAATAAACTCCTCAAATGTTTCAGTGCAGAGTCCAAAAGGCACATAACACGTTTTATGTTTAACATCAGTAAAGGGCAGAAGTGCTAAGGCAGAAAAGAACTTGATTTTCAGTCCTGGCAAAGTGCATGAAGAGGAATAAAAACGGGTTTTATAAACTGAAGTCAGTACTACACATGTAGAAGTAAGTTTATTACTGATATGCCTGGATAAAACACTTTTCTGGGTGAAAGCTGGCATATAAAAACAGAAAACAGTTTATAAAGGACGGCATCTCTGAATTTCTTTTAAAAAACAAAACATAAAACCCCCAAACCTTCCTCTGATACATAGAATTAAATCTGCAATAAAAAGGTTGTCCTCATATTATTTTTAATGAGGTGGTGAGTACCAGAGAAGGCTTAGATATGCAGTTTTTATAACATTCTCTAAGTACACCTCTGCCAATGGTGTATTTAAGCCCACTTATATTAAAAACATAATATATATATTTATATGTTTTTTATATATTTATATATATAATTTTTTTATTTTTACCTTTAAATAGTATACCAGAAGTTCATTGAGAGCTGGATCTGCATTCAAATTAACCAGGAAGCACTTATTATCCCCCACTTTTATTCCAGAAGACTGAAGAGATATGCCAAGACTTTCCAACTGTTTCTGACGCTCCTGCAAGAGAGTAGCCATCAAAACATTAAGCTGATTGATGCATTCCTATCTGCCAAAGCCACGAGACGAAGTGATGGGCAGCTACTTCTGAAAACGGTAAGTCTTTCTTCTGCAATAGATTAGACACAAAAAAACTTAGTTATATCAAGCTTTGATCAGGGTATTTGTAATTTCTCTTGTCCTTCCACCTCTGGTCTCAGAGGGCTACGTGCTACGGTCTCGCAGAGTTGCATCTTCCTAGTGAAAAATGAGAAAGCAGCTGAGAGCAGCACACTGCGGTACTGTAGGAGCTTCTCCATGACCTCACTGGGACAGCAAAACGCTCCCACAAAGACCTCTCTAGAGCCCTTTATTTTCTCTTTGGAGCTAAAAAAGCACCAAGTTAAGTTAAATCCCTGCCAAGTCAAGCTCCATGTCTATCTTTTATTCCAGAGCAATCAAAATGACAAAAACCTGGCAACCTGCTATTTAAGTAATGCAAAGAACACTTCCTGCTGAACAAGAATAGTAGCATTTTGGATGGTGTTTTGTTCTTGTCAATGGACTTCATAGAATTCAACAACAAAGCATTACTGTGCAAAAACGTACATCTTTCAAAGGGAAGTGGCTGGGTGAAGACTAGAGCAGTGAAAGAGGAACATGAAACATTTCTGACTTAAGAACAGAAAGGGATTCTTCTAAAAAAAAAAAAAAGACTGAGATAGAAATGTTGAGAATTGTTCCCAGGATCATACAGAAACTGAAAGGAGACTCGCTATCCACAACAAGCAAACAAAAATTAAAAAAATAAGCATGCGAGGCCCCTCCCAGAATTACCAGGGGGAAGCAGAAACAGGGGAGGGTAAAGCAAGTAAGTACAAAAAAATACAAGAGACTTGCACAGGCCTTTCCTGTGATGCTGAGATTTAAAAAAAATAAAAATAAAAAATTAGCAGATATTACATAGGAATAATGCTGGAATGTTTATTAAGGTTCTGACCTTTACCTACCACTCTGCATTGCTTTTAAAAACTTAGTATGTCATACTATTCAGTGTAATTCTCTGTTCAGCACTGGAGTTGTACCAGGTCTAATCAAGATTAAAATAGCAAAGAAAAGCAAGCAAAACTCCTCTTGATTTTCTCTCCCCTGTCTCCCCACACACTGACAAAACCAACATAATGCCCTTGTAAGGGAAAGTCGTGTGTGTGTGGGAGAGAGAGAGAGAGAAAAACAAAGAACAGAGGAAAAACTGCAGTGTGATGTCAAAGATCTCTCTTCCGATCGCCAGTGCCAGGCTCTGAAGTTCACATAATTCCTTATTATCCACAGACAGAGATAAAGAACGCGTTGCACAAAGGAGGACTTGGCCCACGGTCTAAATCTCACAGGATTCATTTAAAGAAAAGGAGACAGTTTCTGTTAACTTTTGCTCAACATCGAATGTTAATTAACTTAAACATTCAACATACATTAAAAGTACATCAAACACTCACTCAAAACGTGAAGAGTTGCCTATTCACCCAGTTAGTCCAACGCTTTAAACCCTTGTTGCCGCTCCATCTCTACACACTGCCTCTTCGATGGCCCCCATGCTTTACGAGGAACCATCCCTTCCTCAGAGACTCACAACTATCTCACCGTCCGACCTGCTACAACCTCGCAGACGGATGTTGGTGGATGCTGCCCAGAAATAAAATCACTGGACAAGCCCTGATGTAAATGCCTTTAACCTTGGACCTGCTTAAGCCTACGGGACTGGGTTGGGGCGGCAGTTTTGGTAGTGAGGTGGCTTCTGTGAGAAGTTGTGAGAAGGTTCCCCCATGTCCGATAGAGTCAATGCCAGCTGGCTCCAAGAAGGATGACCTGCTGCTGGCCAAGGCCAAGCCCATCAGCAATGGTGGTAGAGCCTCTGAAGGTCCACGGAGCAGTTATCCACCTGGAGCTTGTGGAGGACCCCACATCAGAGCAGGGGGATGCCCAAAGGACCCCGTGGGAAGCCTGCATTGGAGCAAGTTCCTGGCAGGACCTGTGGCTGCATGGAGAGAGGAGCTCACACCGGAGCAGGTTTGCTGGCAGGACGTTTGACCCTGTGGGGGACCAATGCTGGAGCAGTCTGTTCCTGAAGGATTGCACCCCATGGAAGGGACCCACGCTGGAGCAGCTGGTGAAGAACTGCACCCCGTGGGAAGGACTCACATTGGAGAAGTTCATGGAGGACTGTCTCCTGTGGGAGGGACCACACACTGGAGCAGGGGCAGAGTGTGAGGAGTCCCCCCCGAGAAGGAAAGAGCAGCAGAGGCAACGTGTCATAAACTGACCACAACCCCCATTCCCCAATCCCCCTGCACTGCTTAGGGAGAAGAGGGAGAGAAATCAGGAGTGGAGGTGAGTCTGGGAAGACGGGACAGGGCGGGGGAACGCGTTTGAAGACTTGGGTTTTTTATTTCTCATTATCCTACTTTGATTTGATTGGTAACAAATTAAACTAATTTCTCCAAGTCAAGTCTGTTTTGCCCGTGTCCTCATTTCAAGCCACAAGCTTTTCATCGTACTTTACTCCCCCTACCCAGTTGAGGAAGGGAGCGACAGAGCGGCTTTGGTGGGCACCGGGTGTCCAGACAGGGTCAACCCACCACATCTACTGAAGATGTCAGACACTTCCTTCCATGGGCTTCCAAACAGTCCTGAAATACAGCCTTATATTGCACAAACACTAATCTTCAGGCTTCCTCTGAGAAATAAAATATAACTTTTTCTACAGTTTCAAGGCTCATGAAACTCCCAGCTCCGAAACATCGTAACAGGCTGAGAATTTAGAGATGAGAAGGAGGAGAATTAAAGTGAGCAGCTACATGCAAACATCAAGGCAGATTTAGTTGGTAGAATTGAGCCCATCACTGCAGTTTTTTACCTTCCTCGCACACTCAGGGTTTCGATGAATAGAAATTAGTGTGTAGAATGTGAGCAGAATTTTATTCCTATTATCATCATCATCATCATTATTACTATTATTATTCACCCTCATACCCAGGGAGGAAAATGCACGGCACAAACCTGCACTGGAAGCCAGGAAGCCCTCGTAGTCACAAGCAGCACTTCTTACAATGGATCTTTAAAACTAAAGTCAACACAGTCTGTACTGATTGTGTCATCTACAAGAAAGCTTTGTATCGGAAGCTCTGTTTTCTCCTTATTTATAACATGCTATTCATCACCTTTCAATAGTCCTCCCCCTCAAAAGCTCCCTACTGCAAATACATACATCAGCATTTGTGTCGTAGGAATTGGAAGCGACATGCAATAATCGTGGTGACCTGGGCAATTTCTCAACGTAACCATCATATTCAGTGATGGTCTGAGGCCCTAAATATAAGTGTAAGAGGTATTAAAACACATAGGGATCCTGAACAGTTCTATTTTTTAATATTTTGAATGCCCTTCACCTTGTGTATTGAGGCACTTCGTACATAATCTTCCATTTAACCCTCTCAACGCTCCATCTTTCATCACAAACAATTTTACTGTTTGAAGAACATAAAATCCCTGTAATCCTCTCATCCATGGATTATTATTCTTTTAAATAACTTCTCCATTTGCATACAGTGACAATTTATTATCGTCACTGGCACAGCAATCTGGGAGGCACCCAGCTATCACAGGAATTAAGTGAAGCTTTTCAAAAGGGCCGTAAGCTTGACCTACTTACCCATAAACATGGGGACAGATTCAGACAATCTCTATGAACTGACAGACAAAGGAAACAAACCTATTTTTCATAAAAAATAGGGAGGAAAAAAAAAAAGAAAGCAACCTGTGCTATCTCCTCAGTTTTTCTTAATTTTTCTTCCCAGGTCACAGTCATTTCCTGAATCAACTTTTCCGATTCCTCCAATCGTTCCTTTAATTCTGGTGATTTCATAGCCTGCAGAAATAAAAGCAAATAAAACAAGATAGTTTGTTGTGCTTTGATTTTTTTTTCACAACGCTGTCACAGAGATAGGGGGAAAAAAGAAACACAACTTTACTCATTTTCCGAGGCATAGTTATCAGCAAGTGAAGGGGTTTTGAAAATACATATTGCATACAAGTGCAGAATCTATTAAAAAGTTAGTTTAATTAGTTTCGAGTGCAGATCCTAAAGTGGAGTTTATATAGTTCAATGCAAATCAATTACATGATACCGGTAGATTTGCACAAAGACATTCAAAAGCAAACTAATCTCATTTCTATACCGATACGAGTATCCCAAACAACTCTTATCTAAGTCAATCTTGTTTCTCAGACACTGATGATACGGCTGCCCACCATCGTCTCCGCTGTTGCTCCCTCAAAATGGCACTAAACATCTCAGTCGCTTAAACTACCAGTCCACCAAAATATTTTTATTGTCCATTTTGATACGGACTGATGGGTGTCTGTTTTTTCTTTCTGTAGCAAATATCGAGGCATCCGAGGTGTCCTGGTTATCCACCTCTACAGATGCATTTTACAGAGCGTTATCAAGAGAAGCCGTACCACGTGCTTCTGGACAATGGAGTTCAATTTTCTTGTTACTCCATCATAACTCTAATTTTGCTCTGTGAAATAGTCAAAGGCCCATGTTCCATCCAAGGACTAACTTGAGAAGAAGAAGATACCCCCGCCGACACCCATCAGACACTCCAAGCACTGAAAGGACGTCAACATTTTTATACTACGCATATTTACTTCCTCCAGTCTCCGAACTGGCACATCGCTCCTGTGCTACCCTGAACAGGAAGCCTGTGGACTTCTTTATGTCATTATTTCCTTACTGCTAACAAGCCAAAAAATGGTTTTGGCTGGTAGGTATTTATGCAATGCCAATTAAACAATGCAAGCATCGTTCTCCATCAGATATTTCCTTACCACAAAACCCCAAAGTCCTCGCAGGAATCCAAATCAAAGAGAGTGGCCTCACTGCATTCCAGTTCGTTCAAGAAAAGGAGCCAGTGCCAGGAGCGGAAAAGCCTGTTTTAAGACTGGAGTTTCCTCTCCCTCGAGACACAACAGTCTCGGAACTGTCAGATGATGCGTCCCCTGTAGTCTTTTGCTGGTTGAATATCTCAAATATCTAAATACCGGGTAAAAGGGAGGGCTTTGAGCAGCCTGGGCTGGTGGGAGGTGTCCCTGCCCAGGGCAGGGGGTGGAATTAGATGATCTTTAAGGTGCCTTCCAACTCTAACCATTCTGTGATTCCATGAATTCCACCCAGGAAGGAAAGTGAAGCCAAGGTAATCTCCAAAACACAGATTTATGATGCCCGATACAACATGATCAGTGCAAAGGCACTGGATGCTACGAAGTGGGACAGGAAAACGAAGCCCAGTTACTCCCAAGGTCTGAATCTCGTTTGTCCATTTATTTGGATCTGGGGCAAAATTACTCAACATTTTCACACGCTTCAACTGTAAAATGAGCTAGATCCTTCTCCTCACTCCCTCCTACGCTAAAATAAACAGCAGATACACGGGCCCAGATTCAACCAGAGCAGCGGGTGTGCTTCTCTGCTCAGAGCAGTTAGCTTAAATTCCCAGCTTAAGCAGGACAAGCTTGGCACAGACAAATTAAAACACGCGATAATAATTTCCACAAGAAAAGATCAAAATATGTGGATTGAAAAAGAAAAGGGGAAAAGAAGATAATGCTCTATGCTTCTGGGGGAGAAAAAAACCATAAACTGTCAAGCTCTGTTCGTCTCGGTTGTTTAGGAGAAAAAAGGGTACTGACACCAAGGGGAAAAAAAACCCCCAACCAACAAAACCATAACTTGGTAACCTCTATATTTGGAAATGAGCTTTGAAAATGTAACCTGACTGTCATAATGGGTCAATGTTTTTGATGACTTCAAAAAATCTATTTGTGCACCTTTCTGTGAGAACAATTAGGGGGGCTACACATGTAATAAACTGAAAGGAGCAGGAGACAATGAGCGTGGGGTTTGACCTTTACGGTGCAGCCTCTTAATAGCAAACGACACGGGTTTTTCCATGCTCTGTCAATGCCACTGAGATGACAACTAGGGTGGGATTTTAATACGTGGGAAAGGAAATATTTATTACTTCATATTTAGGAAACACTACTTCATTGCTTTGGAAAGCTGCCATTATTTTGGCATTAATGCTCACAACTGAAGCAAACAGGGAGTGTTTGCATCTCTCAGAGTACTGTAAAGTCTGTGGTTCGTATTTTAGAGAAATTTTTGGATATTTATCTTGAGATACTTTAAACAAACTGATACATATTTATTGGATGCTTAGCATATTAGGCAGCTCAGATGAGAAGAGTCCAAAATTCACTAGTCATTTCTAGTATCGCAGGCAGCATTCCCTGCATACCTCGCGAGGCAAGTACTCCAATCATAATGTTTCTGAATTGCGGAACAGACGGATTATATCACCATTGCTTTGCCACATTTGCGAACCGCACTCAGAATTACGCTAGCTCTTGGCCTGCACCTAACATTTAGACCATGTTCCTTTCACAACTTCACTGAGGTAGCTATGCAGGTATTCATAATACTGCCTAGCGCCCGTAAGAGATTCAGTTGAGAACACTTAAAGCTCGTAAGCAAGCTTTATTTAAGTGATTTCACACCTCTCAGGATGTAGCCATGCTGGATTCTTAAAATATGCAGGCAAAGTTCTGCCTATAAACTGCACAGCATTAAGACTCCAGCCCTATACCTGCCTCCATGTCCTCTTGCTTTTGCTCTGTATCTTGCAATAAAACCAATATTGCTCAACAAGGTGTTCAAACAGGACCTGCTCTCTCCTGTTATCACCCGTGTTTCAAGACTGATGTGCAGGAAAATGGGAAGAGGTGATATAAAGGGAGATGCCTCATAGATACCATGTAGTAATTCTTCGTGGCATTCATTTTGATGGTTCAGGTAAGAAAGTGCTGACAATGGGGTTTGCAGGGCTTACAGGCTCTAGTCCAGACTTAAATTTGTACCTCTGCTTTTGTGAGCTGTTCTCGCAGCTTCTCCACTTCCTCACGCAGCTCCCGAATTATGCGAGCGTTGGGGTCTTCGTTCACCACCGCATGATTAACGATGTTCTTGGCCCGGTCTGCGTACCTCAGGGTTGAAAGGGTCTCATCATAGTTGTCTGCTGCTGGGCTTACTGTGGCTACCATGGCAGTCTTGCTGTTTCCCCCAAGGCTATCCTGGAAAGTGGCAGAGGTTATAAAATTAAAATAGAAGGTTTCTTTGCTTTTACGCAGTCAAGGAACTTAAGCAGCGAATAACAGAATCACAGGATGGTTTGGGTGGGAAGGGACCTTAAAGCCCCCCCAGTGCCTCCCCCTGCCCTGGGCAGGGACACCTCCCACCAGCCCAGGTTGCTCCAAGCCCCGTCCAACCTGGCCTTGAACCCCTCCAGGGATGGAGCAGCCACAGCTTCTCTGGGCAACCTGGGACAGGGGCTCACCCCCCTCACACCAAAGAATTTCTTCCCAATATCTCATCTCAGTCTCCCCTCTTTCAGTTTACAACCCTTCCCCCTTGTCCCACGGCTCCCCTCCCTGATCCAGAGTCCCTCCCCAGCTTTCCTGAAGCCCCTTTCAGGTGGATGGGGGCAACTAATAACTAATAAAAGAAATACCTTCGTCAGAGCTCTTCAGTTCAAACTTAATATTTTAAGCTGTGTTAATTAAAGAAAGTTGTTATTTTCAATTATTTTCTTTTTTAACGCATATTTAGGAAATGCCATTCTTGGCTTTCAGAACCATTTTTAGTTTAAACAGAAATGAAATAAGTCCTTTTTTGTGCCTTTATGGTGCCTATTAAGGGCTTCAAAGGTTTACTTCTGTGTTTTCTACTTAGGTTTATCAACCAGAAATAGAAGCACTTCAGCATTAGACTTCTGAGGTACTATCAAAGGAGCTCAGTAAAGATCATGAAGAATTCAGAATTATCTTCCTTTAAAGACTGGAAGCAAGATGTCTCCAGTAAGTACTTAATTTAAATTGCTTAATGATCTCTTCCTAAACAATATAGTTGATTTTATTCTTATAAACATTTCAGAATGGGGCCCTTCCCCCGACTTACACGGCTCACAAACCTAAATCGAGTTATGTAAGAAATTACCCTTTTGGAATTTGGTTGACAGGGAAGAAGGGTGTGAAACCACATTCCTGCAAGGCAGTGTGTCGGGGAGGGGGGGAAGGAAGGAAGGAAGGCAGCATTCAATCTTTTTGTTGATCACTAAATTGTGGGTTGCAATTTTGGCCCGTCTAAAATATAAAACATTCTGGTTTAAATTTCGCAGCTAATCTTTTTGTTTGTTTGTTTGGCTGGGGTTTTATTTTTGTGTTGTTGTTTTTTTTTTTTTTAAATTTATTTCATTTTTACCCAATATCCCTTTCTGAGATGAACCACGCTATTAACTTTCATCTTCAATAACCCATGAAATCTAGGTCAGGCATTGCCATTAGAACAATCTGACCACATTAGCTGCTTGTCTAACCATTTCAATTACAAAGCACACACGTAGCTTTGCCCAGCAATCATTAAAACGCCCCTGTTAAGTATTTCCTTAAGACTCTCTTTTCTGCTGCCTGATGCCTAAGATAATGTGACAGGAGTCTGGCTGCTTCAGTGGGCAGACACACACTGACCGCACGGACCGACGCTGCTTTGCTGCCGCCCTGGGAGTCTCTGGTCATGCAAAAGGGCTGATAGCTCTTTGGGTAGAGAATATAAATTAATTTGTACAGAATCATAGAATGGTTTGNTGCCTCATAGTGTTCAGCACGGTGAGGCACACCAGCATGGTTAGCACTTGGCAGGTAGGAGTATTTATAGAGAAGTAAATAAAAAATAGCAGCCTTCTGACTGCCACCAGCCTGGGTTTTTTCCTCATCCGAGTAGCAGCCAATGTTTACGCCAAGAAATACACAGCTTGGGAGGATCCACTCTGTAACACACCAGTGTTTTTCCAAAGCATCTACTGAGACTTTCAAAAAGACTAACAAGAGCACATGACTCTTTCGATGGGATTTCTGGCTCTGCAGAAGCCAGGGCTTTTCTTCCATCCGTCAACAGTTTTCAAAAATTAGGAATGACACTCTGTAACTGCAATCTCTATTCTGCATAAAAAGATTCAGTTTATCAGGGTGCCAGGCCAGGTACTCTGCTTCCAAATCAAACCTGAACACTTTGCACTTTGGGAACCTCCTTCACTGCACTAATTAGCTCCCAAATGGGATTAATTCATTATTTGAATTGTAACTCTGCTGTACAGGCAGCTGAGAACGCCCTACACTGATACACCATAATTCACAATACACCCATTGTAAGTTGGGTGAAGTTTCTCTTGTATTGTAGCTGTTATTCAAGCGAAATGCCAGACCGCCCGATAAAGTTTTACGTATAAGACTGTTGTGCTGATTTCACTGATTTCTTTAACGTTAAGCAAGAAAGGTAGAGGAATAGTAAGGCAGCCCCTCATTAGCAAAGACAGGATCTGCAAACCACCCTGGAAATGCTGGGCTTGCATGTCATAGAGAAAAAATAAGTTTAATTATTTCTAAGACTAAACTAGTCTTGCCTAGCATCAAGATTACCGCGAAAAGAACTTAACATGTAAAAATTCGTAATTACATTTTTTTAAAGTAGCCATCGGTAAACCTAGAGGGCTTCTGATTAAAGTGGGAAAATGAGATCTTTGTAATCAACAGAACCAGATAAAACCAAGAGGCTAAAGCGCTGATAAGGTATTTTGCTTCCCACACATAACGTGTCACCGCTCTTCAAGCCTCCTCTTGCAATAATATTTTTCACCTTTTGTGTAAAGATCCTCAACAAAATTAAACACAAACTGCTAGATCTTGAGGTCTCCTGAACTCTCCTGGTTTCTCAGATTTGGGGAGAGACTCTATGCGATAAATATTCCCTGTGTTAGATGACAATTACTTCACATTGGCATCATAATTAAAAGTTGAAAGTTAGAGAGAAAGATAGCCCACCATCTCATGGCTTCTCCAAAAAGGCCTTTTAAAATGAATAAACCCCTCCTTTGATCTTCAATTAAAAAAAAATGTTTAAATTTTCCCCCTTTCAAAATAAAGCTTCTCTTCAATAAGCTTGTTTGTAAAAACTCCGAAAGCCCCCAACCTTTTGTTTGCACTTAACATAGCTGGATGTTAAAGCCACAAAGAAGGTTTTGCTTGAAAGCAGGCGGAACAAAAGCGTGCCTTTTATTTCTGAGCTGTGTATGGCCATCGTCACCGCAGCTACAATGCGTCAGACAGGTGCTAAACAGGAATTTCAGTCCGCTCGCTGAATTCCTTTAGAAAGGGAACAGCAGAACTAATTCTAACAAGAACGCCAGAAACCCGTTAGGAAAGTTTCCACTCACTCAGACTGTTCGAGCCCCGTCAGGAACCCAAGCACACATGCCACTGGAGCAAAGCGAAGCGAGCTGCGTCTTGGGTTTGTTCCCATCTTTAGAGAGCCAAAAAGCACTTGTTTAATTAAAAACTCAGTGTAAATATAGAGAGGCAATAATATATTTAAAGACTAAGAAAGTCTTAGGGCAAGGAACGCTGCGAGATGAGGATTTATTTTACTGTACAGACCCTACTTCTGTTGTGCCATTCTGATTTTTATGTAGCCCTCGTGACTCTACTATTTGATGTCCAGCATCTGCGATGTTTACACCGGGGAGAAGAAATAAATCATTTCACAGTAGTCGTGCTAAAAGGTTCATCAAAAGACAGCACTGAGAAAAATGAAAGAAAAGGCTTGTGGTGTCAAGGGGTTACATGAGTAGAGATTTTATTCGATGCCGAATTCAAACAATGTTTAAAAACATTGCTCAGAATGGGTGGGGAAGCAAAGCAGAGTGTCCACGACAGCAAAATCTAGCCAGAGCACCTAAGAGGACAAAAAAAGGCTGGTGGTGCCAAAAATCAGTTTCTTCCCAGATTATATCTTTATACTAGCAAGTATTTTAGTTGCTCCCTGATCACGATAAAACAAAGTGCAAGGGAAAAAAAGGAAATGTTTAGTATTTCTATGAGATGTGGTTACCAAGCACCCTGGCAATCAAATGATGAAAGAGAAAAATTTTAACAAAATGACATGTTACAAGAAGGAAACTGAAGTCATCTATATATGACAGCTATTCACTAATCCTTCAAAACCCAAGTCAACCAAGACCCCTCAAACTGTACCAGGCAAGATAAGAAGAAGAAAGACAAGCCACCTTACTAGCAGGCAAGGTTTTTACAGATAGAAGCGGCCAGATTTGTGCTTGCCACTCATTCAGAGAATAGGAGAAATCCAAACGATGACTATACCTAAAATGAAACTTGCACTCCAAGATTTTTTGTCATCAGGCTACCATGCTTTACGGCCACAGAACACAGGAAGTGGGAAGAACAATGAAAACAAAAGCTTGCTTTTTAATTCAATATACATAAAACTCACATTTAACTATATGTTTTTTTCATTTAGACCTTGCAGATCTTCATCCAGGTGCCATCACGACACACTTTTTTTCCCCAAAAGAATACCAAATAGAGTAATATGCAGTATAGAAAATTATTTAACTGCTTATTTCACATGAATACGATGTACAGAGGCTTCTGACCTGTCCCTTAGATGGTAACTGGGACAAGGCTCTGCAATAATACTCTGCTGACAAAAGTAGAGTATATTAACAAATACATTAGACAACCAGGAAAAGGTAATAGTCTTATTCAAAACCTTCAAAGCTAACCATGCCAGTATAAAATGCAGCTGCATGTGGCAATAGCCCAAATTAAGCTGTCTGTAAATAGACTCATGAAAGATAATGTGGTTTTTTTTTTTAAATCCTTGTTCTTTAGGCCATTACAGGTCAACAGAAGACAGGGAACATATTTAGTCTGTAGAGATACTAATGGCTTACATCCAGCTAATTTTCCAAAGACAATTATGGTTAACGTCAAAACCAGAAAGAGGGGCAAAAGAACAGTATTCGATTTCAGTCATTCTTTTCTCCCCTTTTTCTCCCTTTTATTTCTCTTTAACAAAACCAAGATCAGAGTACTTACTTTAAGTAACCAAGTGAGCACAGAATCACGGTAAGGAACAAATTTGTTCTTGTTCTTGCCGGCAGCCTGATCTGCCAGGGCAGAAATAACCAGCCCAAGAGTTGTGAGGGATCTGCACAGAGAACACAAGCAGTCATTAACGAGGGTAAATATTCATAAGTCAAATGCATATTTAGACAGTCACTTTCTCTCCAAAAATGAGCTCCGAGGAGAAAGTTCCTAGTATGGTTTTGATCCTTCTTGTCTCAGAAAAGCTCTTCGACTCATTTTTCAGTACATGTTTTCAGCCTTAATAATCACGTCTTCACAATGCAATCATGTGGCAGTTGCGGGAACACAAGCACAGAATGAAAACCGCCAATAACTTTCAATAGGCAGAGATCTCATTCGAACATTTAAGATTATTGTATGTCTGAAGGAAAAGTAGAGAAAAGGGAAGAAGAAAACCGGCTACAAGAGCTTACACTGATTTTATCCTATTTTGCAAGTGTACTGGATTTAGCAGCCATGATTTTACTGATGAAAAAAAGGAGAAGAAATAATCACCGAGTCTTACTTGTTAATGTTGCTTCCTTCTTTCAGCCTGTCTCCTGCAGCACCGGTCTTAGTTGCCCTTTCACTACCTGCTAAGTCCACCAGGCTCAGCTTGCCCACCTTCTCACCCGATGTCTGCAGGAGGAACCGGACAACAGACACTGTTAGTTCACTCTAAGTTACACTTTGACGTATTTTCAAACAAGAATCAAGCTTCATTTCTCGGTGTAGGCTCCCTACAGCACTTCCAACAGCTTTGAAAGCCATAGTATTGGAACAATATTCCATGATAACTCACTAGTTGCCTGATCCAGAAACAACAGGAGGATTGGAAGTGAAGTAAGACACGCTTGTACCCTCAAAACATCTCAGAAATTTCCAGAGGAGAAAAACACGGGGCACATCAGTCAAATGTTAAAGCAAGAACATACGCAGAGGAAGTACAGAGCAAGGAGCCACAGAGACAGACAGAAGCTCTGCCTTTGTTCTATCATCTTGAAAACAGTCTCCTAAAAGCCTCAGGTTTTAAATACCAGGTTTCCACTCTGTTTTTCAGAAAGTAAGAATGAACATGTCAAGAAGCATGTTATAATTTATGCGCATAATTACAATTGCAGAAGTCTCCCATATCCTAACAGGCTCCTCGAAAGCAATCCAAGCTACACGAGTGTTTCAATCCTGTAACACAGACTTCCTTACAAACCCTTTCATCGCATTTGACCCAAAACGACATTCTGAAACACTCTGAATTTCGTATGTCCATTTGAAGTTGAAGAGCTAACGCTGTCTTTGTGAGCAGTTTGCCTACATCATGCCTTTCTGCAGCATTTATGACTTTAGCATCTCAGTATCACAGCTGCAAAGTGCTACCTTCCCCTAAATGAACGGGATAATTAGAATCAATACGCTTTCAAAAATGTTACTCTAAGCCTCTCAGAATACAGTATGATCATCAGGCCATGCAGAAACGCGTCATGTCCAGGACTGAAAGGGCCAGCAGATAGGAAAACAGAGAAATCTGTTCCAGAAACTCACACAGCGGTCACTGGAAGATGCAGGAAAGACAGACACTCAAAACTACCGCCTTGCATCCCGGCTGACCACGACCACACAACAAATAGGTATGATAAGTATATAGTACAGTCACAGCAAAAACAGAATGGCAAACTATGGCAATTCAAGGAGGTTAGCAGAGCATGACTGATGATTTGAAGTGCAAAGGGGAAAAAAATATCAAATAAAACCAAGGAAAATTCTTTGGGTGGAGGCTGAGGAATAAGGAGGAAAAAATGCTCATTATGCTTTACACTGTATTCAATATTTATCCACATAAACGCCTTAGATTTGCTCCCAGGACACTCAACATTTCTCCAAGGGTTTGAAGAAATGAAACAACTGCCCAAGCACAGAATCTATCACCAAAGTATGAAGAGTTCTGGTACGGGAGATCTATTTCAATTTTAATTTAGCACTGTTTTCTGTGAGGGGTTAAATAATATTAATATAAATGTATTTCACACCCCTCTCCAAGGAATATTTACATATAAGGAAATGTAAAGAAAAATACCTTCACGTTTAAATGTCTATTAGCTAGTTAATATATATACATAAAAATATTAATGGCGTACACGGCAAAATTTTTGAAATGAGCAAGTGTTTCCGTTTTTAAAGTTGATCGTTTATAAACATTTGCATGAAATAACCCCTTGAAGGAGATTCCTGGATGTATACTCAGGTCGTCTTCTATTTTTCATCTACATATTTTATCTTTAGTTTCTGCTCCAAGTCTGTACTACACACTGTTGCTTAAAAAGAAGTGTTTCTTTAGTTTAGATTCCAGGATTAGGAGATCCCTCCTCCACCCTCCAGCGGGTCTGCTGCAACTTGGGGCCTGCGTTCTTGCTTTCCATTTCAAAAACCACATTTCACTTACCAACCTTTTAAAGTTGATTTCCCCACACTGAGGCAGAAGCACATGAGCATTAGGAGGAGATGAGCACTACGAGCCAGACAAAGCCACACCTAACCTGAGCCAGTGCTGGCGGGGCACCAGGGCAGGAGACTGCAGCAAATGACCTCCTGACATCCCCTCCACACACAGCATCCCAGACTGGCAGGGGTTGGCAGGGCCCTCTGGAGATCATCCCGTCCCACCCCCTGCCAGAGCAGGGTCCCCCAGAGCAGGGGGCACAGGAACGCCTCCAGGCGGGTTTGAATGTCTCCAGAGACGGAGACTCCACAGACTCTCTGGGCAGCCCATTCCAGTACTTTAGCACCCTCAAAGGAAAGAAGATTTTCCTCATGTTGAGATGGAATTTCTCACGTTCCATTTTGTGCCTGTTGACCTTTGTCCTGTCGCTGGGCACCACTGAAAGGGATCTGGTCCCATCCTACTGACACCCACCCTTCAGATATTGATAAAAGCATTGATGAAATTCCCTCTCAGTCTTCTCTTCTCCAGACTAAACAGCCCCAGGNAACTAACATTTGTAAGAGTCCGTAAATACATTAAAGCAAGAGACTCACATCCAAGCGTAACATTTGGACCTTGTAACGTGTTTTACTTACCCCTGATTGTACATCATAGAGGGTGTGGGTGAGGATAATCTTGAAGACTGCATGGGACCGACTGCTCTCCTCGTTCATATTGGTTGCAGCCACTGTTCGAGATTTGTTGCCCTCAGACATCAAGGACTCGATGTCCTAGATACAATTTTCACAGCCGTAAGCATATCTGCATCAACATTCTTTTCAATTATCTACCAAAATGATCTCATTTTGATAAAATACAGCAAGTATTTTCCTGCTAAGTTTACCCACTGTTTATCCAGAATGTGTGAGAAAAAAATATTGTGATCTCCCCTTTGAAGACTAAAAATTACACAACGTTGTGACATGCACGTTCATCCACCACCTCTACCCAAATCTTAAATTATCAACAAAAATAATGCACTTGGCTGCACATAGCAATACTCAAACAGCAAAGAAAAAAGCCAGCAAACAGCAATTCATGTTTGCACACAAATGTTTTTCTTGAAAACTAACACATGGTCTTGAAATTTGTAATACTGACATAATGCTCAAAAGTTTTATAGAACAGAACCACACTGAACAGGTTGTTATGATCCCTCTACATGTAAACATTTATAAAGTCTTCTGATACGTTAAGTTGTAATACTGGAGGAATACACGGCTCCCCTGCTTCAGGCTTTTACAGCAATCCTGTAAAATCGTTAAAACTTTAGAGTCTTGGGCTTAACTTTTATTTATGCATGTCTAGCTGGATGATGCTAAAAAAACCAAAACACAATGAAAGAAAAGACCACCACAGACCACTTTGACTCCGTAGGCTGCATTACACAAAGCCGCTGTGCAACACGTAAAGGAAGAGCATGCAATGTGTCTTTTCTTAACAGAAACCACCAAAGAGAGGGAGATGAATACCTGCAGAAACTGCAGTGGGAAGGACTGCACCATTTTCGCGTTTTGCTTAAGACGACAGAATTCCATCCCGTATTTACTCATTTCTCCTACAGTACATTAATCCTTCTTAAAAATTAGGGCACATTGCGAATGCATATATAAACATGTACTATGCAGCAAGCAAATTTCATGCAATGTTCTCAAGTGTTTGCCTTGTAAACAACCATTGGTTTCTAGTTCCAGTGTGCCCGTGTGCTACTGGTAAGGGAATTACCGGGTGATGGCATGACAGCCTAAAAGTGACCAGGTGTGGTACTGAAAGCCCGTCTTTGCTAAATCCTGGTTCTCTAATTAATCATGGAACGCTTCCTCATGGATACAGCATACACTTATCTTAAGTTTGGGAGGAAAGCTGTTTCATTACATAGTTGAATTACTGCCAGAATTATTGAATAGTACAGCATGAAGATGCGTTTCTGCTCTTAACCCTGTTCTCCCCGGTGATGACAACACAACAGTCCTACAGCTCTCTTGCTCTAAAATCCACGTTACTGCCATGGCAATTAGGAGCAGCTTAATAATTCTGTCCTGCTTAAGGGATAGTACCCTGGCGTTCAGGATGTCAACACAAGCCTTTCATAAAATTGATCCTTACCTTGTAGCTAGCAACAGCTAGTTTGGATAGGCCATCTACGTAAGGACCATAAACACTGTGTTCTCTAACTTTTAATGACTGACGGCTTCTGGTTGGAAAAAAAAAGTTATTTATAAGCACGTGACTGACTTCAGACAACATTTATAGCAAGTCAATTTCTCACTGACAGATCTCAAACATGATGGTCTTACAAATACCATAATAAAGCACAGAACAAGGACCATAGCACAAACAAAAAAAGCCTTCTCTCTACATGTAAAATGCTGCCAATGATGTTTTTTTCACTTCATAAAAGCTAGAATTAGGGTGAATTTACTCTAAGCTTTTAGTCTTACTACGTTATTTTAATTTAAAATAAAAGGACACCGAGATCAGGGAGAAGTAAAAGCCATCCTATACAAATGCCTTAGATAGGATCCATTAAGGCAAACTGGTTATGGAAAGGAAGAGCATACGACAACAAATTACAGTGCTGTTGACACACAAATTACCCTTTTGGGTCAAGAAGATCTCTGACTTTCTCATTGTATATCTCCATGTAGGATACTTCCACTTTGAAACTCTGCTCTTCGTTCTCCTCTTTCTGTGCTCTTTCGAAGAGTCCACTGCAAAGTCTAGGGATTAATCCAGGCTGGTCAGCAGTACCCATCATCGTGTATGATTTTCCAGATCCTGTGTGATTGAATCTGCGATTAGTGTACACGCAATAAAGTATCTTGCTTTGTGGAACATGGAAAGGAAATAGAGAGGAGAGGTAAGAAAAATAATATGCATTTCTGTGAAAGATATTTGTGCAGTTTTCTATTTTAAAGTAACCAAAAACATGGTTTAGCTAAAGACTGTTTAATTAAAAGGAAAAGCCAAACAAGAGATTTCAGATAGATAGAGTCATACTGTAGAAGACAACCCACTAGCACTCACATATGTGCCACAAAGAGAAGTATTAGTTGCACAGGCATACTCATTTTCGCATATTACATTTAAAATGATGATTTCAGATCATTCTGACTTCAGAGGCAGAAAATGAGTGATGCACTGAACTCAAGCGTGATCACGATCATTCCAAAGATTATAATCTGAGGTGTAAGAAATAAGGGTAGCCAGCAGCACCAGACAAAAATCCCATTTCTCATCCTGTCCGACTCATATCTAATGTTACAAAGAGAAAAACATTTCTTATCTACATGACAAGGCATTTCTCCTGAAACAATGTCACAACAGCCGTGAAAAGAGTCTCCAGTCAGAACGCAACACCTTTTGCGTCAACAATATTTTTTGCTTACGTGCGGAAGGGACTTACCAGTTTGCCCATAGGCAAAGATGCAAGCATTATAGCCTTCAAAGGCATTCTGAAGAATATTCTCTCCAAGGCACTTGAAAACAACGTCTTGACCTAAGAAATAGAATAAACATGCTATCATTCTAACAAACCAAGAGATATTTTTCCCCTGATTTAGATTCTGCAGTAATTATAGTATTTTCCTGCTGTTGTTGCCTAAATAACATCCAGTATTTGCTCCCTCTACAAGAGCACGACCATCACCCAGTAGATTTATGCTACTGTAAAAATGAGAAACTGTGATTATCGTGCATATACCTGTATGTGCTTAAAACAACCTCCTATCAATGGTCATACTCACAAGTTTGATCAGGAGAAAATCTACTACCAACTGCAGAATTTAATCCACTGGTGAATGACACCACCTCAAACTATACTCAACCCATACATTTCAACAACTGTCAGTTGATTTTAATCTACAGCAATTAGTAGAGCACTAGATAGTTTTATTGTATATGTATAAGGTATTAAATAATACCATGAGGAGATTTTTGCAGGGAAGGAATCACAACTATGTGGGGGAGATTATAGTACAAGACATGCATTAGCAAAATACAGGGTATTTAACTTCTTTTATCATTGAACTAGATCTGTAGGAACAGCTTTTCATTTCCTTTTCCAAGCAGCGGAAGAAATGCTTAATATATTTGGGTATTATCAATTTCAACAAAACCTCTATTTTTAGATTTCTTTTACAAGCAGAGGACTTAAAGTCTGAAGAAGACATGGCAGAATTTTATGGACTGAAAAGTCCTCTCAAATATCTTAATGTTCCTGAAAGCTCTTCCTTTCTCTCATTGATTGAGACCTTTATATCCAAGCCCACTCGAAGTTTTATGGATGCAAAATTCCCCATCAAAATTACTAAAAGCCTAACTAAGCAGAGCAGAATGGTTTTGCACCAAATACTTCCAGTGTATAACTGACCGTAATTGAAGTGACACAGAGCCACATCTAAGTGACTAAGAGCCTCTGCTAGACTGGGAAACAAAAAATTTGCCTTGCTCTGTAACTTGTATGGCTGAAACTGGAATGGTTTTCTCGATTCCTCACTAGATTACTATGCAATAGCTACTTGTTAGAGAAATTAAAACCTAGAAGCACACGCACCTTTTAATTTTCTTGAGATTTTAAAAAAATAACTGTAAACAAGCTTAACTGATTCCCAGCTTTAAAAGCTATCAAGTACAAAAAGGAATAGATCGCAAGAGTAAGTCCAAACATATTTCATATATTACCATAACTATTTGCCAAAATACATCATAATAATACACTGAACACTTCTAATTAAATACATTGCACATTCCCACCAGACCATACGAATTCCCGTACTCCTATATTAAATTAGCCTTTTTTTAATTCTCCCTTATTAAGTTCCAATATGATGCCAAACTCCCATCAGCACTGTGAAACAGGAAATTACATTTAGCAATGTCCCTCAAATCCTGAAAGGAAAAGGATCTGATGCTTTTAAAATGATGGAGTTGGAGCAGTATTTTAAATAAAGATGTAAATATGAGTACACCATTGTTGGGATGGATTTCCCTATTTCCTAGACTGCAAACAGGCAGTGATGCCTATTGCTATTGTCATCGTCTGTAGAGAAGACAGACAGGAATGACTGAAGATTTTCCTTTTCCTTTGACAACGAGCAGTCATACAGGGGGAAGGCGCTTCGTGCCATGTGGTCTGTGCCCTTTAGCAAATACTGTATTTTAATTAGATCGTTCACACTTGGGAGACAACAAGCACAAAGCTACAGTAAATATTACCTGCATATTTTTCTTTGACAGATTCATCCATAGACCAAAAGCAGTGATCGTAGGCAAACACCTGTAGGAAAATAACGAGGAGGACACCTTATAAAAACTGTTGCAAAATCAAACACAATATCCAGATTTTGACAGTGCTGCATTATTTTGGCAAATATCATCTCCCTGGGGACATTCTGAACCTATAATATGCATTCCCACAGAATTACTTGTTTTCTATGAGTCTGAAGCCTAAGCAAAGACCGCATCTTCCTATATGCAAGCCTGTTCCTTGCTTTCATTTGTTCACTGATTTTATTTCTTCCTTTCTACTGCCTGAATCCTACTCCATGCTCTCCAAAAGCTCTCCGTGTGGCATATAGTGGATGTCAAGGAGCTCTCCTCATCTTCCTTTAAACCCATCCTTGCGATTCATTTTTCACAGGACTTTCTATTTTGCAAACTGACAGATGTCGCCTGCCTGTTTCTGCCTACCACCTCCTTCTCCGCACACGTTAAACAAACATGCCTGAGGGTAGGAACCTCTTCCATACAAGAGGAGTATGTATTTATACACTGCTAACAAACAAGCGGTCGTCACCGAAGTCTAATACTTGTAAAGAAAAACATAGAGCAAATGAGCCTTATCAAGGCAAGGGGCTTGGAGCTAGATGATCTTTAAGGTCCCTTCCAAGATGAATCATTCTATGACTCTATGATCATGAGAAGAGTAGCACTATTGAAATAGAAAAGTTTCAATTTAAAGGTCCGCAGGCACCTTTCATCATGAAAGACAGTGCGTATTTTGGGACCTCAGGCTGCAAAACCAGGCATTTGCTAAAACAACTCCTCTGGATACGCATTTGTAAGAAAAAAAAAATAAAGCAGGTAATATCTGATCTACATTTGCCCAGGCAAAATTTACTCGGCAGGATATAAGAAAAGGGAAGTGAAATGTGTTGCTCTTTGGCTGTTTATCTTCGCCTTAAGCTTAACGAAGCTGCTCTTTCCCCTTTAGAGGTTCTGTACAGCTTGTATACAGCTGACGTTGGCATCGCTTCGGATCACGTTGGCAGAGCAAGTGCACCTTGTCAGCGTCTCACATCCACCTTCTGAAGCCTCATCCCATTATTTCTGAAAATTTCATGTTATCTGTTAACACATTTTCATGTTCCATTTAAGTAAAGTCTGTTGTCTATATGCTGAAGGCACTAACCCCGAACGAGCATCTGCACAGCTAATCAAACTCAACATTAGTAAAAACCACCGGAACAAAAAACGTTGCATCATATCTACATTAATAACGAGAAAACTCTAAAAAGAAACACTGAGTCTGTAGCGAATTACCTCAGTTAGAGCATTTCCTAATAGATGGTATCATGGAATCTGAAAAATCACTTAAGGACTCGTGCAGCAATAAAGCAAATCTTCCTCAAGTATTTATACTAACTAAAATAATTAGAAAAATTATGCAAGGATCAAAAATCCATTCTACCAACACATCCAAACTTACTACCTATGTTTATGAAAATGCTTAGTACAGCAAAATCCTTGAAATTTAAATAATATCTTCAAAAATATATTGCTTTTTTTCCCCCCTAAACTACATTAATGTCCCAGCATCAAAAGATAAAAGTGGTTATTTTACGTGCTCTAATTGAGGAAAAAACAGCCTGCTTATGTAAAATGAAGGTTTATGTAAAAATTTTGGTTCTTTGAATGCATTATACAATTAAGCATATTATTATAACATCCCAACGCCTTCAGAGCATTTAATAAAACATCATTTGCTATGTGACCACATCAGTAAAGCTGAATCCCGGTACACCAGGATAGCGATAGGTATCGGCGTACAAATTGTGTAGTCATGGGATCATAAGCCATAACAACAAACTGAGTTTGCTTTAACACAAATACCAGAAAACGCTTTTAAAAGCCCACAAATCGCAAGTAGTTCTCCATTCGCAGCCCGTAATGCTGAGCATGTACGTTCTCATTTGTTCCTGTGACTCATCTGCTGGCACAGGCTGTACAGGGCTCTTCAGCGGCAAGGAGATGCTTCGAGTTTCTTACTCAACAGCTGACCAACTACAGAGCTGCTTTTCAAAATGCTTTTAATGTTTGAATAACCCAAGACCGAATAAGCGATACGACAATTCCCCACACACTGCTTTAACACGCAATAAAAGCCCTTACCTTTGGTTGGGTCCTACTGTTCCCCAAAGCATCAGGTGCAGAAATGATTTGGTATAGGGTTGGGGCAAGAAAGAGAAAGACAAAAGAAAAACAAAGAACATTAGTTGTAGTGATTTTAGCTTAATTACTCTATTATTAAAACCTCATGATTGGAATACTGTATTAAAAAAGTTAACTTCTCTCCTCGGATCTCCCCTTGTTTACAGACCCCGAATCATTTTGTAAACCAATGCTTATGTCTTTTCAAGAGTAAGATTTGAGATGCTGCTCTGAATAAGTTGATTTTAAATTCAAAGCCCTGATTTTCCTCGTGCTGCCACCAGCTCTCCCTCGCTCTCTCCCAGTTTTTTCTTGTCACGCCTCTCTCTAGTCGTGGGGGTGTCACTGTCTCTTCAAAACAAAGTGCCCAAGCAACGTAAAAATTTCCAGAACTACTTGAACAGGAATTTCAGGAGAGTTATTCAAGAGGAAACTTCAGAGTCCAACCCTTGGGCTTGCCCAGCTCGGTTCTCACATGGTTGCTGGGACAGCAGAGCAAACATTTGTTTCCCTAAAATAATGAGTAGAGATGAGCAATTCCTTTAACCTGTTACGGGATTATTTTAAAAGCTCATTTGGTTTGGGTGTTTTTTTTTTTTTTCGTTTTCTGTTTGGTTGGGTTTTTTTTAAAAAAACACAACACGTACAAAATTACTGGAGTGACCTTTAAAATAACAGCACAGCACCAGGCAGTGCCCCGACAGCAGGTTACGCTGCCTCCCCACGTACAGAAGACTGGAGAAATGCAGCAAACGCCCAACAAGGAAGAACCAATATTCTCCTTGTCCTGGACCTTCCAAATGAGCCTAGGAAGGTCCTGACATCAGTAACAGGTAAAGTCTTCTGACAAGCGTCACTGATTTCCTTTTGAACAAAGCAGAAAAAAGACATGGAAGCCACGTAAGATTATTCTTCCAGAGTTCTTGCTGCTCATTTGAGTTGAGAAGTGAGTTTAAAAATAGTCATTTCTCAGCATTGTCTCTCAAAAATCATTGTTTATTAAGCAAGTCCATCCTCTCTGTATAGGCAGGCTTGGATCTAATACGTGTATCTCTTTGACGTAACCAGAACGACGATAGCAGTCGGCGTGACCTGCTATGCAGGATGATTATTTAAGTGAAGGTTACCCCATGACAGCCCCTTCGCAGGGTCGTTCACGTAAGCAGTCCCAACAGGACCACTCTTCCCTTCTGGCATCTGGCCAAGCTGGAATAAAAGCTCTCCCAAGGCCCTCGGCAGCCTGCTTGGTGCACGCTCCTGACCGTCGCTGTTGCTCCTGGGTGGGTTGTAGAGATGGAGGCGTATTGAGGGAACCTCCTTCACCAGGGCTTTGATCCAGACACAGAAGATACCAGAGAGCCCTGGATTGCTCTGAGAGATGCAAGAGCATTTTGTTGGGGGCTCTGTGCTCTGAAATGCCAGGGGAGCATTTTGCTGAAGAACTTCACTGGAACCTGCTAAGTGGCTTTTAGGGGGGCTCCTGCTTACCAAGCAGGCTTATTCCTATTCCTGCAGGAAGGACACGGACTCAGCTTGCACCAGGGGAGGTTTATACTGGTTATTAGGAAAAATTTTTACACCGAAAGGGATATTAAGCATTGGAACAGGCTGCCTAGGGAAGCAGGTGGTGGAGTCCCCATCCCTGGAGGGATTTAAAAGACAGGGAGACACAGCACTTAGAGATACGGTTTAGTGATGGTTTTTGTCAGTTATGTCGATGGTTGGACTTCATGATCTGAAAGGTCCCTTCCAACCTGGGCAATTCTATAATTCTATGATCGTTCTCACTGTAAAATAAAGAGCCTGGACTCTGAGTTTGAGTTTAGCACACCAAGATGTGATGCCGCTCTTTAATTCAGCAAGCAGTTATGCTCATATTCCCTAGCCCACTTCCAAAGTAGGATTATCTTGTAACAAAGCAGCTCATCTCTCCAGCCCTCAATACAGGACGTAATATTAAGTATTTGGATTAAAGCATCAATAAGGATATAATCTCAGAAGTCATATCACATACACAATTTTAAGAGGATGGATTATACTAGACTATGTAAATCATCAAGCTCAGCTCAGACTAAAGATCTTAAAGTATCTCATTTTCTAAAGAGCGGCACAAACACCCAAAATCACGTCTCACTTGCAGCCTGGCTTAATCCAAACATGTGCAAACAGAAGCCCTACGTCCAAGAAACCCAGCGCACAGCATTTAGGATAGAGCACAGCTCTCTAGAGCTGTAGCCTGTTCTGCGTACTTTGGACCAAGAGAAGAAATGGGACGTTTCCCCAAGGAAAGCGTTACGGGTGCATGGTGTAGGACGCAGCATTGTGCCGTGCACACACGAACCCCCTAATGCTGCAGCTGCACGCTGCGATGGCTGGGGCCAGAAACCCATGAAATGATTTTCAGCCTGATTCAAAATCCCACGGGAAATGAACAGGCACAGGGATACGGCACCCGCAGCAGCCGGCATAGCTACAAGCACACACTGGAAGCACGGGGTGTTTAGAGGAGGCTCCATGCCCAAGAACGGTGCATTGCTACAGCCCATCCCAGAGGGGATGGAAAAGTAAATACCAAGCAATAGCATCACCTACAAAGCAGGGAAGCATCTCCTACAAGGAAACACAGGTGACAGCAACGCATGCGAAGAACATTTCCTACGGTTAAGGTGGGCATTAGCAAAAAAATCCCAGAGGATCCTAATAGGAATGGTGGAGGAGAAGCTCCACAGGAGCCGGCACCGTGCGCTGGCAGCCCATATCCCCCCGCAGCCTGGGCTGCATCCCCCCAGCGTGNGTCACTGATTCTATGACAAGTTGTAATTGCAGTAAACAGTAAAGAATCATGAGTAGTTCTAAAGCAGAGAAGATCATGTGAGGTTGGTCCAGCTGCAAACTGCTCACCCCCAAACCCACATCCAAACGTGTCTGCAGGGTAGAGAGTAAAAAGGAGCACAGAGGGAAACGATCATGGCAGGACTCCGGAAGGATATCCAGTAGCTACCAGCAGCTTCCCCACGGATGCTGCCGTTTCAGAGGTGCAGGCAGGAATTGCTGTCGCACCTCAGCTGACAGCCAGTAACTCACGTCTATCTCAAATGCAGCAGAAAGGCCCGGGACAGGAAGGGAAAACTTATCTTTTAGCTACTGAAGGATGTCGCTAAGATGGTTTCAGCTACATATCTTCACTTCAGTCCAGACTGACAGGACATTCCTCTGCCCAGTCCCTTCCTTTTTCAATTCAGTATCAAACAGAAGTAGGGGCAATCTAACGTATCTAGGGTTTCTAAAGCTGAAAAAGGAGAAAGAGAATACTCCAAAACAACTATCTACATTTATTATTCTTGTATCTGCTGCAGCCAAATTAATATATATGTAGTTTCAAGAATGAATGAAGACATGCAGCCCTGAGTGATCATTTCTTTTTAAGCTAGCTCTTAGACGGTATAATTTTCTGGACCAAGACACATTTGCTTTTATATAAAAATGCTAGTGGTTTCACAGATCTTATGCACAATTTAAACACCGGATAAAACCAGAGCAATTCCCAGCTGAGTATATGTCCAACACCACTATTGCTTCTGGTCTTTAAAAAAAAAAGGATAGAATCTCCAATAATTGAACGATGTATTGAAGTGCAATAAACGACTTTGTTCAGCAAGTGTTATTAGTGCTATTTTAGCAATATCTCACATCAATTTTTACTCTCGTTTTCCAGGAACAACAGCAGAGGCAAGGCATGGTGTCCTTAAGAATATTTGAGATTTTGCAAATCTCCTGGGGAAAACACCACAGCAAATGAGTGGGGGTGAACCATCACTGGGGAGAGGTGGGGATAGCTCGGGCCATATCAGTTCTGTCGGGCTGAGCCCAGCGCTGCGAGACAGCAGCCAGCCGGCAAACCCGCACGTCCTGCACATCCCAAATCAGAGACGGGCAGATGGGGCGAAGGGGAGGAGAAAGGTGGGAGGTGACAAGTCAGAAAGCTGGGAAAAGCAGCAATATGCCCTTGTGGCCAAGAAGGCCAATGGCATCCTGGGGTGCATCAAGAAGAGTGTGGCCAGCGGGTGGGGGGAGGTCATCCTCCCCCTCTGCTCTGCCCTGGGGAGGGCACNGGGTGACCCTGCTCTGGCAGGGGGTGGGACGGGATGAGCTCCAGAGGGCCCTTCCAACCCCTGCCTGTCTGGAATTCTGTGAAAAGAGGGACGGAGGCTGTAGGACATGATCTGACAAGCCAGGCTTTTTTTCTATTTCCTTTTCTGATTTTTTTTTTTAAGAAAAAGAACATTTCCTATGCCAACAGCAACCACAGCAACATCCAAACTATAAATTTAGCTGATCCTGCTCAGTGGCACAAGGCAACACCGGATTTATGGAATTGAAACATAACATTTTACCATTTTCAGAAGCTTCTGGAATGGCGAAATGTAATCAGAATGTTCAGGTTAAAAAAGAAAAAAACAGAGTGAAAGTGAACAATTCCAACCATAACTATGAATTAGGAAAGTCTCAGCAAATCTCCAGAAATTTGCATTGCTTTCCACTTTCAATCTTCCATAACCATTGCAAAACCAAGCATATCAGATTCCAATGTAATTAGTGCTATTCTATGCCCTTCAGCAGGAACCGCTCAGCATAAACCCTTGGAAGCGGCTAAAAATGCAACTAGAAAAAACTTACTGATGGGTAAAAAAACTACTCGGGGCTTTACAGCAGAAAAGCGTCAGCGTCTCCCAGCTATCATCCTCTAAGACCACAACTTTATGCTCCTGGTTGAATGAGTGTGCCTTAAATCAATTTGTATTCACACACCTTTTATTAAAAGCAAAGCTGGCATCATGGGTCACAGTAAGTTATCCTTTGGATGCAGGAACAAGCCCACTTTGTAGCACGTTTATTCATTTTAAAGCTTATAGAAATCACCCAAACCCCTGTGTTTCTGATACTTCTTAAATCTAGTACAGGGGAAACTGTTCTTCATATAATCATAGGATGTGTTGGGTTGGAAGGGACCTTTAAAGCCCATCCAGTCCAACCCCCTGCAGGGAGCAGGGACATCTTCAACTAGATCAGGTTGCTCAGAGCCTCATCCATCCTGGCCTGGAATGTCTCCAGGGATGGGGCCTCCACCTCCTCTCTGGGCAACCTGTTCCAAATTCACAACCAGGATGCCCGCTCCACACTTCCAATAATCCGGAAGAGAAATGCTGTGTTGTAACTACGCCTTCTCTCTCGCTCAGTGCACATGGGAATAAAATCAGGACAGGCAGCCCCAGACCTGGTCTCGGTATCGAGTCAAAGGAAAGGAACTCCAGCGTGGCACCTAAAGGATAAACGTCCCATGTCCTCCAGAGGTCCCTTCCAACCTCAGCCATCCTGCGATTCTATGATTTTATTAATAATTTGTTGCAAGTAAAAGCAGCACAATAACTATGCTGGGTTCTGACACAAACGCACAACTGCTTCCTATTTCAGCTATTCCCTGGAACAAAATCAGTGATGGCACACTGAGCGGAATTAGTTGTCCCCACAGATCTTTCTTCCCTTCCTTTCCCTGGTTAATTATGCCCCGAATAATAGCTGTATGAAAAACCTCAAACTATAATGCTCCATTTCTTTCGTGGTTTCTGCACAGTGTTTTTTCTTGCTCCTTCTCACTCAGGTGCTGTGAGGTTCCTCACCCAAACTCACACCACCATCTCCGGGGCAAAACCCCAAGGCAGCAGGGGAAGATGCTTGGGAACACCTCAGAAGAACCAAACGTCCCGTTCACGGGACCTCAGCGCAGAGCTCTGCTCAGCAAATGCAGGCTTTGTTTGAAGAGCCGTGGGTTAAAAGGTGACGGCTTTCATGGACTGAAGGGTTTTTCAAGAAAACTCATCCTTCAAACAAGACTTTTGAGTTTGACCCCTAGCTGTATCTCAGAGGATAAATACCGGGCGTAGATGGAGCGGAATACCAACAGGACCCGTGCATCGCTCACGCCGTCTCAGCGTTAGATACCTGCCTGTGACGGGAGGCAGGATTTAACACACCACTAATTGCAGTCTTTGGAATAACAGGGCGTAGGATTTGCAAGTTTCCCTTCCCCCATGAAGAAGCAAATATATCCTCCCTTGTACTGCAGGAATTTCCTAGTGCGGATGTAAGTAGGTAAGTGGTGGAGGAATTACTGAAGAGCTCCAGCACCAGCAAGTCTAAGGCAGACAACTTCAGGCACACCAGATAAGGACGCAGGCACAAAAAAATATCAGGAAGATCTTGCATTTGTTTGAAGTTTAGGAGCCCAGCTATCTTTCTGAAGCAGATCCTTTAATTGGCGGTATTTTTTTTCCTATATGAATAAAGGATGCAGACTAAGGTCTTTTGAAGAGCCAGCAGTCAGTTAGAAAAGCCGCTGCAATGTTCAGCGTTTTACCCTTTAAATTTCAGCTGCAGAATTTCTGTCCTGGCATAAACGAAAGCCAGCCAACAGTGAAATAAAATTTAGACAATAAATTTAATTATTTTACTAGCATAGGCATAATTAAAAGACATCAGTATGACAACTGATAAGAAACAGCAGAATTAATTGAGAAGCTGTTTCCTCTCTTTCCGCATATCAGACAAACACAACTCGCACCACGGTTTGCTGCTGATAGGTATACAATGAGAGGAAACGTCAACTAAATCAAATTGATCACTTCAGGCTTCTTTATCCTACGATACTTAGAAATACATTTTCCCAGAATATTTCAGAAGGTAAAGTGCTTATGGTTGCTGGGGTTAACAGTTTATAAATAGTCTTTCCCCATTTTTACACGTAGAGGAAGCAGTATCAAAATGCCGAGTCCCACTAGACTCCAATTTCTGGATGATACCCTCCAAATAATACTATTCTTACGAAGTCTCAATTTTACCTGCAGAGCAATACTGAGCTCTTTAGGCGAAAATCACACTGCTCTACTTGAGCAAAAGATTTTTTGAGAACAGAAACAGTCTCTTTAAAACCAAATCCCCAAATCCGTCAAAGAAAATGTAAAAGAGCACACACAGTTCAGAGCTTGTACTTGTGTAGCTAAAAGGAACAAAAGTAATCACTGTTACTTGGAAAATTCCTCCAGTGCTCCAAGGCATTCCAGGCATACTTGGCGGTTACTCAGTTTCTACTGACAAAACTAATTTTTGCTAGCTCACTCCAAAAAAAAAAGNCTACAGGATAAATCTAAAGTTAGAGAACTCAAAAAGACGAGCCGTATCGTTGGAAAGCATCTTGGAGGAAAATCTCTACACCTGGTAGAATAGCTAGTGGGATAATTACGTAGAAAAGCCTCCCTGATGTGGNTGTTAGTACAACAATCTGCTTAGTCCTGACCACATTCAAGCGGTGCATGTATCCCATAAAGCTTGTGTTATGACAAGGGGATTATGGCTTTATCCTTTTGTTTGTAGACACTTAGATGTCAGGGTACTATTGTGCTCTAGAGAATGTTTGGTGAACAGCCAGTACCAAAACTTTCAATTCCCATTGTGATTTTCAGTATTTTTTAATAGAGCCTGATGCAGCTACCACTTCACAACCATGGGAGGGAGGAGAAAAATCCTCTTATGCTTTGGCAGTTTATAACTCAACGGATAGACCTCCAGATGGGAACACGATGGTCCTAGCCCTGGGATATGGCAGAAAACCTGTTCCCCCTTGGGAACAACCCCACAACTTGCTTTAGTCAAACGTGATCTCCAGCCAGCCCAGGAGATGGGTGATGAGCTCCCAAGGAGACGGATAGCGCGGCAGGGCTGTGTCCATATTCCGGTACAGATGTGCAGAAACACATACGATAATCTTGCTCTAGAGCATCAACTACCGCAGGTGTCTAGACACACAGCGTTCTCACCCAGTATAACCTTTGATTTAAGGCAAGGGTTAAAAAGCCAAGTCACTGTTATACAGGATTAATCCTAGAATGATCTGCTGTACACTGTGCAAAGCACGGGGTTTACACTAAAAGCAGCCCTTAAAATGCCCACACAGGCCATAGACGTACACGATAAATCTAGAGAACTCAAAAAGAAGAGCCGTATCATTGGAAAGCATGTTGGAGGAAAATCTCTACACCTGCTAGAATAGCTAGTGGGATAATTATGTAGAAAAGCCTCCCTGATGTGGACATAATTACGTGTTGTACAGATATTTTCAATAGCATTATTTTGCAGATGAAGGAAATGAGTCTGTGTTTTCACAGGGCATCTTTTTCAGTGGCACAACACAGTCTCTACAAACAGCGGCTGTATGAGAACTGTGTCATTAGAATGACTTCATTACTGATTGCAAGACAGAGCCCAGAGGGTTGTGATTAGGGGTGCAGAGTCCAGTTGGGGGTCAGTGATGAGCGGTGTTCCCCAGGGGTCAGTACTGGGCCCAGTGCTCTTCAATATATTCATCAATGACCTGGATGAGGGGATAGAGTGCACCCTCAGCAAGTTTGCTGACGACACAAAGCTGGGAGGGGTGGCTGACACCCCGGAAGGCTGTGCCGCCATCCAGAGAGACCTGGACAGGCTGGAGAGCTGGGCGGAGAAGAACCTTATGGAATTCAATAAGGGCAAGTGTCGGGTGCTGCACCTGGGGAGGAATAACCCCCTGCACCAGGACAGGGTGGGGGTGACCTGCTGGAGAGCAGCTCTGAGGAAAGGGACCTGGGAGTCCTGGTGGACAACAGGATGACCATGAGCCAGCAATGGGCCCTGGTGGCCAAGAAGGCCAATGNCCCAGGGAGGTGGGGGAGTCTCCGTCTCTGGAGACATTCAAACCCGCCTGGAGGCGTTCCTGTGCCCCCTGCTCTGGGGGACCCTGCTCTGGCAGGGGGTGGGACTGGGTGATCTCCAGAGGGCCCTTCCAACCCTAGGATTTTAGGATTCTGTGAGTCTATGAATTCGTCATGCAACACACAGTGCAACTTGTCTACCGGAAAGGTGAGCTGCAGAGAAAGGGCTGTGTTTAGACCTCCTTAACTCTAGCTTCTTTGTTGTAAAATTATGAAATGCCCACTTTTAAAACGCAGGTTTTTCCCTACATTTTTTTCTTGGGTGGCGGGTGGGATTTAGGAGAGCTCCAAGACAACCATGAACGATTAAATTCTTTATCGGCAATTTTCTTCAACTCTTTGAGATTAAATACACCAAGCACCTCCACAAAACAATGACAAAATTACTTTAAACACCAAGAGAATTTTCACCATAAATTTAATAGCATTTTTTTTTCCTTTGTGATGCCTTTCCACCATCAAATAACCATGCTCTACTTCTACAGCCTTCCGCCTCGAAAAGCGGGTTTGACTTCAGTGTGTGAGTTTGTGTGCGCGTTTATGGCAGAGCTACCAGGGCAGAAGACCTGTCACCAGGTCTCCTAGGGAAAAAAAAAAAAAGCCAAAATCTTTTTTTTTGCTTCTTTTTTTTTTTGTCTCTTTTCAATTAGCTACAACAGTCTAGAGCAATATTTTTGAAAGATTTGTCTCACTCTTCTGACTTCAAAACGATCTCAAGGCTTGCTGCGACTCCTTGTTGCAAGATGGTTTTTCTTACAGACTCAGCAAAAGGGGTAAAAGCTGGCAAGAAGCCAAAGCGATGCTGGTACCTCCTGCACCCTGAGGAACTGCACCAGACAACCCCCCCAGGCCCCCTTCCTACTCACTTCCCTTCCGCAGGAGTTGGGAACTGTCAACACACCCTCACTTCACAGAGGAAAACAGGCTGACATCCACAGAAATGCCTAAGGGGAGTCTACTGGCAGCTACAAGTAGAAAATAAAGGTGGGAAAGGGGGCTGGAGGGGAGAGAAGTCATTTATGCTCACCTAGGAATAAGAACAAAAATTTTAAATCCATGAAAAGGTATTTTAAGAACTCTTTCAGTGCCACCAAGCCCGGTATTTCCTCCTTTTGTACATCAGCCAGCTGTTTCATCCAATTCACAAACTCATTAGAGCCTTGACCTTAAACTAGTTTGAGTTTGTCTGTTTTCCTTGAAAACACAAACACATCACCCAGAATCATTCTGGAAGACAGTTGATTTTTTTTTTTCACGGACCGAGTTATATTTACACACTCATATCTATACACGAACGACTGTATCCAATACCACTTGACATTCAGCAGCTCTCTGCTTCAACCAAGGAAGAGAAAAAAAGAATAGTCCATGAAAAAGAGCAAGAGCCATTCAGACGAGTATGAAAGGATCCGCAGCGATGGAAGCTCCAAGTCTCCAGAGTAGCCCACAAGCTCTTCACCCTCGTATTAAGGGAGCAATCGTGGCAAGTCACAGAAATTATGGTAAGGACTCTTCAGTCCAGGGGAACAAATGATTTACTGACAGCATTTAAAAAATTGTAATAATGTTTTCTATTTCTTTTAAATATGCACTAATATCTTCCAAACATAATGTGTACAAGACGCGCCTCCCCTATGCTTAATCGTCTCTGAGTACTTGCTAACTCCCAATCTACTCTCCTTCCACTGAATTACTTAGGCCATGAAGAAGCTCTGTATTATAATACCTCCTACCATATATTTTCTGCTGTGAAGATCACATCCCCAAAAAATTACAGTCATTTATCTCATGATTGTCCATGCAATTTATGTGAGGTCGTCACAAAGACTCCAACTGGGGCGACACCTTCCAGCTTGGTGGTTTAAATAAATCAAACTACCTCCTTCACCTCATCTTCTGGTTCCTTGTCTTCAAGCAAGGAGTAACATCCTCTCCTCTTTGCAAAGGCTGATGCTTGGGACGCACGGACTCAGTTCTCCGACTTCATTAGCAAGTCCACGAGCCACTAAGCAAGTAGATGATGTTTGAAATGGCTGCAGTTCAAAAGAGAACACTGCTGTGGCCACATTTTGTAAAGAAAACAACCTTAACGGTATGTTTTGTATATGCATAATGTATTTGCAAGGTTGGGACTGTCACTGGATATAGTGTCCAGCTATTTTCTGACTCTTGGTGCAATTTCAGCACGACTGGGTCTTCAGCTGCTGAAGAGGGCAGTGCTGGGCACATGCACAGTGCAAAACTTTATACCTCAGAGTCATTTTTGGTGCCTCCAGAACCAGGCAGCTGCTAAACAAAGCATTATTTTCATGTGGCAAGTCTATTCGTGGCCTGTTTTGGATCCAACTCCAAACTAAGAACTCAAATAGTATCTAAAACTACACGCACACTAGAAACCACAAACGATGCTGATCTAGTTGTGTATGGGGGCAAAGAGCCGTAGGCAAGAAGTGTTGGTCATCAGCACAGAAGCTATTTGTCTTGCCTCCACGGTTCAGTAACTGCCTGAATTCCCTTAATTCAGCACATACCCATTTCCCCATCACAGAGATAAGCCAGAGGTTGTTGCACAATACCTATGTACTCTCAAACTCAAACCTCCCATCGACATCGAAGGAGGCTGGGAGGTGAAAGAACAGCACAACGCATCTGATCCTCTCTAGTAAAAAAGGAATCCAAGAACGGCAGCTTGTCAAGACACCGGCATCTCAAAAAAAGCACTTAAAAATAATCTTGACATACATTAGAAGGCTCAAACACTCAGCTAGAGTGAAATTAGTGTTTGGTATCTCTCAAAAAAGAAAAATGTGTCATACTGTCACTCTTGCCAAGAGCACAGGCTACATACCTTCCCTCCCCCGATCAACTCTTTCAATACTGTCTATATTCCTCCAACCCATTTTAGCAAATTCATCTGATACCGTGAAGATCAGAAAGCAGGCAGCAATCAATATCCACTTTGACGTTTGCCGTATGCTGAATGTCAAGAGGAATTTGAAGCATTTTGGCACACACTGAGGCATTACTTTTCCTTCATAAAGATTTCAAGCCTTTTTACCCAGCGCTATTGACACAAACTCGCTCAAACAGGTCAGCAGCCGCAAGATTACAGCTCTGCCACGAATGATGTTAAGAAGGGATGGCTTTCCTCACCTCCCCATATTCCCACTATAGAAAGCGGGAGTTACTTTCTCTTGTCATTTTTCCAAATTATGAGCTCTCAGGACTGGAATCTTACTACTAGAGCACCTGGCATGAGGAAATCAATAAAATTTTTGTCCCAAAGAAACTAAGACTAGAAAGACCCATTAAGATAAGCAGCCTAGATCCCTCCGTGGCCCCTCACACTACCGCTTTTCAGGGTAATGTTTTTGCATCCAGCTGCTCTTCTGCTCGACCTAGAAAATAAATCCACATCCTTAGCGTACCCAGTCAAATCAGCTGTTCTTTTCCCAGCACGAGGATAGGAAATAAGCTATAATTGACCTGTTTGCTGAGAAGCAAAGAGAAAATACAGCATATTATGAAAATTACAGGCAAGGCTTCACCATGACAGCTTGGCTCCCATGTCCCCTATATGCCCTGCTAATGGCTGAAAAAGGGTCATAGTGCTCTAGGCAGAATTAAATATTTGATTTAACCTAGAATTGCATGAAAGTGCATAGATCTGCAGGAAGAACTTGTTCTGGAGATGAAAAAACATCTTTGGAGTGAAAAGAAAAGGCTTGCAGGCACACAATCCATACAGTAATCCCAAGGTGCAACTGAACGTACAGCTACAAGGCACAGCCTGAAGGTGCAGCAGATTTTAGCTACAGGACTAAAACACTGCTTACATATTCAGCATTTCCATTTCTTTCTCTTTGCAAAATACTGATTTCTTCAATATTTGGGGGAAAAAGCTCCAACTATTGCTGCCCAAATAAGTGCCACCAATTCTCTGGAGCATTCCTCTGCCCTTCAGTTTCCTAAATTCATATTCTGTCCACACGATGAAGTTACACATTTTTGTCTGTTCTCCTCCCTCTCACCTCAGCAAATCACTGTGGTCATTTTTAAGGGTAGGAAATATTTTGTGAACTATTCTTGAGTCAACACACCATATAACTATTTCAAAGCACTGCAGTTCTTTCATGCCCACTGTGTTCCAACTGAAAGTTCACATTTGAGGAATCAGATAATCCTACAGTATTAAATAGGGAAGGTCATTTGGAATAAGCTTTTATTCCCTACTTCTTGTTCCAATGATCTTTATTTATTCTTGTGTACAAAAATTTCTTTCATTAAACATTTGTACTAACACCCATCACCTCCAAAACCAAATCTGGCAGTTGCTTGCGGGCTTGTACATTGTTGTTGGTAATTTATTCATGCTGGGGAAAACCAAGAATCAGTAGCAGGCATGAGCAGAGATGTGGTACCTACTGCAGAAGCTACAATGTAGACAGCGTAAAAGCTTTTGGCCACAAATTAATTCCGAAGTTAGCTAGCTTGAATAGGCATTGTAACTGGGGTTGGTAAAGCTATACATAATTTTTGGCTGACAAAACATTCTTCCAGAGACTGTGGCCTGCAGCGCTGTAAGAAGCAATCAAGGATTAAGTTATCATTTCACAGCTCTGGCAAGAGAATTCAGATATTTAGCAAGGTGAAACACGCACCGTACGCCATCGGTTAGCCCTTTTATCCAAATAAATTGTGTCAGCCTAAATCCCGCCGTGTGCTTTCCTGCCAACCAGTCTCCTGGGCTCTGGACTCCGGCCAAGGACTCGATCACTCTTGCCAACTCTCATGTTGTCCCACGGCGGGGCAAAGTGTTTGCACAGAGGAGGCAATTCCCACCCTACGGCAGACTGATGGAAGGCTGTTCCTAGTACTCTCATTAGGCATCTAAAAAGTGCAAACATGAGTCATGGAATCACAGAATATCTTGAGTTGGAAGGGACTTGTAAGGGTCATTGAGTCCAACTGAGTCCTCCAAGTTATCACCAACTTACATAGAAATCACAGAACTGTCAGGGTTGGAAGGGACCTTCAAGATCATCCAGTTCCAACCCCCTGCCCTGGGCAGGGACACCTCCCACTAGAGCAGGTTGCTCCAAGCCCCATTCAACCTGGCCTTGAACCCCTCCAGGGATGGGGCTCCCACCCCCTCTCTGGGCAACCTCTTCCAGTGTCTCACCACCCTCGTGGGGAAGAACTTCTTCCTAACGGCCATTCTGAAATGACCCATCTCTAGTTTTAATCCATTCCCCCTAGTCCTACCATCACCCGACAGCCTAAAAAGTTGGAAAGCCCAGGTCGGAAGCAACCTTCCAGATCATCGTGTCCAACCATGAACCTAACTCTGACAAAAAACATCACTAAACCATATCTCTGAGCACTATGTCCACCCATCTTTTAAATCCCTCCAGGGATGGCGACTCCACCACTGCCCTGGGCAGCCTCTGACAAGGCTTGATAACCCTTTTGGAGAAGAAATTTTTCCTGCTATCCATCCTAAACCTCCCCTGGCACAACTCCAGGCCGTTTCCTCTTGTCCCATGGGCTGTTCCTTGGGAGAAGAGCCCGACCCTCCCTGGCTCCCCCCTCCTTTCAGGGAGTTGCAGAGAGCGAGAAGGTCTCCCCTCAGCCCCCTTTTCTCCAGGCGCTGACCCCCCAGCTCCCTCAGCCGCTCCTCACCAGACTCCTGCTCCAGGCCCTCGCATATATTAAACAATGCCTGAATAAGCGATGCAGGGCTTTTAGACGCAGGATGAGAAGTTACACCCTGCAGGTTTTCAGCAGATTTCACCAAGTCTTTCCATGAGAATTCGGGTAAATCCAGTGGCTCTGGCAGCAAACCTTTCCCCAGCAGCTTCGAAGCACCTTCAGGCCAAGGTCAGAGGCGCTGCTGAACGCGCCGCAGCTGCCAACCAGATTTCCTCCTTCCTCGCCCTTATCACTAATCGCTTCTCCGAGCTTCCCACAAGCAACGCCATCTATTTGCTTCCTGCACCGCTCTTAAACACGGAAGTGTTTATCTCCCCAGCATGCCTTTTCTTTTGAAACCCTTTTCAACACCTCTCCCCCACAAAAAAAAACAACCCAGAAACCAAAAAAAACAACAATGCCAAAAGGAGCCTTAAACCCTTTCACAATAGTTTCTGGAGCAAAACCTGCTTATCTCTGTAGATATTTAAAAAAAGTCCTTTTCACGACATTACACGTGTGCTGTATTACATGAAGTTCAGGCTAATTAGAAGTGTATTTTATGCTCTGTGCTGCACGAATGCAGCTATCCTGCTATTTAAGTACCTACCTCCTCACTTACACAATATAAAGAACCTCAGAGTGGATTTGGGAAAACAGCAGGCAGAGCAGGGAACCACAGAACTGGGTAATAAGAAATGCTGCACCGAGGGCTACGTACGAGTGAGCCTGCACAAAGCCACAGGGAATAAACGCACTAACAACTGCGGGACAGATCCTGTGTTAGTTGTGAATTCAAAGCTCAGAACCTTTTCCTGCACCAACCAATCTATAACTTCCATTCTGGATCAGGACAAGAGTGGTTTGGCTTTCCTTAGGCATTAATAATTTCTAAGGCAAAAACCTAGCCATAATAAAGTGGCTTTTTAGAATGTCTTAGGGAACAGACTAATTGATCACTCAGAAACTCAGACCCGTGCGCTGGTTCCCGCTGCCAGGAATGATTGCTACAAAACACATACTCGGGCATTGCAGAAAATGTAGAAATAGATCAGTTCTCACCACTGACCGTGGGCTACAGCCCTGTAAAATATTAATTTATTAAAGCTGAGCCAGTGCTCTAGAAGAATTTGCCCTCGGAATAGCTTGTGGCCTGGTGGTACAGGGCTGGTTTTCACCTTCATAAAACTTCAAGAGCAAAAGTCTCTGTAAAGTGTCACCAGTCAATTCTGCCATAAAGCACTGTAACTAAAGAGGGAAAAATCCCTCATAAGCCAGAAAAGCAATCCCATTTCCTTGTCGTAGCCTGATGAAATTTCTTGCTCGTTACTTCTAAATTCTTCACCTAAATATGCAACTTTAAAAAATAATTTTATCAGCACGAAAAGACCAGTTATAAGCAAACGCTTTGTCATTTCTTTACGAAGCAAATGCAGATGTAGCCTATGTTCGATGAGGGTTCTGCTGTGGTTTAGGCACAATACTCCGTAGGAAGTTGAAACTCTGGAAGTGTAAAAATCTAAAACAAAACGTCAACTCCAACCTAAGATTTGAACTCATGTTCACCTCCTCACACTGTTCTTTTGTTCCACGTTAGCCACCGGCAGCAGATACTTGCCAGCAGCAGGCAGCTGGTTTCACTTAAACTTCTCTTTTCCTTTTCCAACTCTCTATTTGGGACACAAAGTGGGGGACGTGCCATGTGGAAAAGCGTTTAATATTTTGTGGTCTCAGTGATTATTTCTGTGATAGCAGGATAGTTCACACACACGGTTAAGGAGCCATTCATTTTCCTGAAAAAAAGCCCAAAACACTGTGGGGGGTTGACCCTGACTGCACGCCCAGTGTCCACCAAAGCTGCTCTGTAACTCCCCTCCTCAGCTGAGGAGGGGAGAGAAAATAAAATAAAAAAAGAACATAAAATTAAAAAAGAATATAAAAATAAAATAAAAAAAAGAATATAAAAAATAAAATTAAAAAAGAATATAAAATAAAAATAAAAGGCTCAGGGCAGTAAAAGCAGGGAGAGATCACACTGTCGTGGGCAAAAAAAGACTCGACTTGGGGAAGTTAGTTTAATTTATTCCCAATCAAATCAGAGTGGGATAATCAGAAATAAAAACTAAATCTCAGAACATCTTTTCCCCCACCCCTCCCTTCTTCCCGGGCTCACCTCCACTCCCGATTTCTCTCCCTCTTCTCCCTAAGCAGTGCAGGGGGATTGGGGAATGGGGGTTGTGGTCAGTTTATGACANGGCTGCAGGGGGAGATCTGCTCCACCGTGGACCTCCACGGGCTGCAGGGGGATATCTGATCCACCGTGGTCTTCACCACAGGCTGCTGGGGAATCTTTGCTTTGGCACCCGGAATACCTCCTCACCCTCATTCTTCACTGCCCTTGGTGTCCGCAGAGTTGTCACCCTCACATTTTCTCGCTCCTCTCTGCAGCTGCAGTGGCTGTTCTGCAGGGTTTTTTCCCATTCCTTCTTAAACATGTTCTCCCAGAGGCTCTACCAGCGTCGCTGATGGGCTCAGCCTTGGCCAGCAGTGGGTCCTTCTCAGAGCCAGCTGGCATTGGCTCCATCAGACACGGGGGAAGCTTCTGGCATCTTCTCACGGAAGCCACCCCTGTAGCACGCCTGCTACCATAACCTTGCCATGCAAACCCAGTACAAACACATAAAGGTGATATCAAATGATCCTGCCCGCTCCTGTTGCCAAGTTTGCATTGCAAAGAAGCTATTTTAAGTCTGCAAGTGTAGGCTACGCAGACAGTTGCTGGTATTCATAAACAGTAATGAGATGTAAGGCTTTCATGTGTACTGAAAGGAGCCAACCGATGGTTTCTGCTGAATTCTAACTTTGAACTTCCAGATTGCCGGCTGGTTGTCCCTTCTGTCCGAAAGGTCTTGCTTTTAGAGGCAACTTGTTGCCTACTTGACTGCGATTCATATGGGACAGCATATGCAAAAGCACTTTATGTGTCACAATCCTGATTTAGCACTGTACACAGCAGTGACCCTACAGTCCGTAATAAAAGCAGATGCTTCTACATGTATCTCGAGAACCCCTTTTAATTATTTTAAACATACACATCTCCAAGAAAAGCATTATTTTTGCTAGTGCTAAACCAAATTTAGAGGTTAGAAATGTGCTGATCAGTATCTGCAGTTAATCCTGAATTACGAAAAGCAGCTATGAATATCTATGTTGAGGAATAGGAAGACTTTGGAATTTAACAGATGAACAGGACTGACTTATTCTCAGTTTGAAGCAACTGCCCTCACAATCACCCATACTTTGTTTCTCTAAATCCAAAAGACATCAGACCATCCTGAGTAGCTGAAAGCCAAATACTAAATTTTCTGCTAGTTTAGGACTATATATCTAATGCTTAACACACAACACTCATATAGGATGACAAAACAAGAATCATTAATCAAATGTACTCTTCTTCTAAAAAACGTCACTGTTGGATTCCCTGGATACTGCATCATCCACTCAAAGTCACAAAGCAGCATCACAGTCACACCGAAAAAACCCAACAATCCAACTGGGAACAGACTCAACATGGAACTGGGAAGACAGCTGTTCTGCTTCCCCTTTGTGTCGTTAGCATGTAAAATGTTTTGTAATAAGAAACAATCAGGTTGTAACCAAAAAGATGACATCCCCTCCTAGTGAAGCAGGGGGATGACATCCAAGCTTCAACACTACATGGTGCAAGTGAGGGAACTCAAATGGGCAGCAGCTGCAATTCTTCACAGTGAGACCATGTACGCCAGCTAAACTCCGCTGTCTTCATTTCCACCTAGACATTCTCCTGACTATAACTTCCCCTAACGCTGCAGATACATCAACTCAGTTGTGTGCTACCTCCTTACAAAACAAAAACTACCCCACATATACAAGTTGCTTAAGAAAACATTATTTTTAATGTCTGTTTTGGTGGGCACTAGGAGGGGGAACAGGAAGGAGGGCTCTCTCTTTGAGAGGAAGGAAAGTTATTGCACAAAAAATTGTGGTAGTCCTCTTAAAGATAAACTACAGCGTATTCGTGGATTAACTGTTCCACAGAGCTCACACTCTGCCCACCACTATAAACCATCGCATATTCATAAAAGCAATAACTGAAGGGAAAAAAAATAATCCCCAAACCGATTAGTTTACAAAGAAGTTTGCTGTACACCACCAGGGAGCACGTATTTAAAGAGACAAACTGAAAATCTGCAGCGCAAGGGAGCAGACAGACATGTAGCTAATATTTCCTAACGGAACGGGGCAGGGGGGCGCAGAATCAACAGCCAAAATTATCCGAGAGTTACCACATTGTTCTTTTCATCTGGAGCACAGGGCTGAGCCTAGAGAGACACGTAGACACCATGGTAACATCACTTCAAACAGCCCTGCATGTACTTTCCTTTTTCGGATTCCCCGCTCTTGCTGGCAATGGCATCACGAAGCCATGGTGGCAATGGTTGGAGCCACAGTGAGAAAGAAATAAAGTTATTTTGCTGTTATACCATCTAGAAATGTTTTTCAATCATCCCCCCCCCTACTTAAAAGAGCTGCAAAAGTTTCTAACGGACCTGTGAGCCTCGAAGAAACAGGTTTACATTTCCAGACTTACTTTCTTCTGCAGACCCTTTAGTGACAGCGCCTGACACCCATCCCACCTCCCACAGTCAGTCCAAAAAACCCAAACTGAAACCAACTCCCTTGGATGTGCTAGGCTATCCTCCTCCTCCTGCCAACGGGAAAAGAAAAAAATGAAGTTGTTAGTTTGCAGGCAGGTTGGGAAATTATCCAAGGTCAGCTGCTCTAGGATGAAGCCTGTGTTGCAAAATAAATTTGTTATCAGTTGTTTTCCCCAAAACATGACCGTGAAAATAGTAGGTAAAAGAGATCTCCCCCCTCAGCATCTGTTGGTTTTTTTTTTTTGCAAAGACCTAGTAGCTTACTTTGATAAAAACCACTTAACACATGCGAAATTAATATCAGACTTGCAGATAAAAGGCTGTGGACATCATAAGAACTAAATATAACAGATGACAAAGTACATAAGAGGAAAGGGAAGCAAAGGGTTATTCATATAAAGCTCAGATCACATGTTCCAGCTGAGCAAGTTCCTCAAAAATCGGCTTCAGCATACTGGCCTGATGTCCTTGGCTACTGCTATGAGTTCCTTTGGAACGCAGGCTTGATTTTAATATACGAGCTGATTTATCCAGTTTTGGTGTTATTCAACCAGATGGGTTCCTCGTGGGTGTTTTTTGGAAGCATTAATTACGAGCATCAAGTTCTCAGTTATGTAAACACAATTATTGTTCTTTGCAACAAAACTAGTCTTATGCCAGTTGTGCACACTGGCAAAGCACAAACTAAAGACAATGGCACTCATAAGCAGCAATACCCTAAAAAAGTTACCCATTTCTCTACTGCATTCCATTTTCTGTAAGGTTAGATGTATGTTTGCCATACCCAGTAGAATGAGAGACGGCACGTTTCTCAAAACATCAGAGGTGACCCATCGTATAAAATGAACTTTGGACATTGTGAAATTATTTCACAGCATTCAAAAGAGAAAGAAACTCCGAAAAATAAGAAAAATAAGCTCGCATGGCTTCCACACCGAGCCACACATTAGCAGCATCCTCCCTGCATCTAAATGTCACGAAACTAAACACATGCAGAAAGAGCATCATAAAAATCAAAGCACTCGGATACATACAGCAGAACGATGATAGCTTTTAGGTACGCCAATTTTGTACCTTCGTCAACTTGTCAGTATTCCTTTAACCTCATTACTGTCAGGCAGCCAGTATAACAAAATAGACAAGATGTCTAATTACCATAATTTGGTCACTCTGGCTTATAAAATCCCTAAGTGCTCATTCATGCAGCTGATTGAATGAGTCTGTCCAAGCATAACCGCAAACACAGAAAAGATGCTGGATGTTCCATTTTGTCATTTGATGCTACAAAACCAGGACACACCGATAAAACTCCTCTCTACAGGTATTGCAGCAACAATTATTACCATGCTAGAACTGCCCATGCTATTGGCATATGTAATCCGTGATTTCATAACTGGCTCCCATAAAAATAAAGTCACGACGAAATTTAAGGTGCTATTTTAAGCACATGATGAAGAAAGGGTGTTTAAAGATGGAGTGTCACTGCTAAGTCATCCCACCCAATTTCTTTTGCTTTAGTAACAATCGATACCAGCTTCTTACTATGCTTTATTTAACAGCAGCGCAAAGTGGAGTTTGCTGTCCTAATTTGCAGGATTTGCGCTGCCGACATGAGTTACGGCTGCTGGAACACGCGTAGAACGAGCAGAGGGTATTTATCCTTGCTGGCAACCTGTACTGGCTCTAGTTACCGCAGTGCTGGATGGAGAGGGAGACAGAAACGCCCCGCTGCTGTTGTGCCGGTTACACCGACCGGGAAATCAGTCTCCAGGGAATAAAGCCCTTTCCAGAAGTGGTACAATTATAAATCGAAGGGGCAGAGGGGGAGCATCTCTACAGTTCTCTCCCTCCACCTCCAACGTACAACCCCTAAATTAGCATTTCTGCAAGCCTGGAGCAGCGTGCGGGAATGCAGCTTCCCCTGGTATGGCTGCGCGGGCACGTAGTGCCGTACGGTTTCGAGTAGAACTGTGACACCAAAAGGAGAGAGGCTTCTGAAATTCTCCAGACTCGGAGCTGGAAAGAATTCAGACACACTTGGCCCACACAGAAGAGCTTCAAAACACAGTCTGTGTTTGGCTGTATAGTAAAACCAAGTACCTGAAGAGGCCCTTCCTTGCTTATATCTCCCTCCTTACACCTTTATTTTTTTCCCCTTTAACTTTGATTTTCCCATCAAGCAATTTAATGACTGAATGCTCCCAGAGGAAGACTTGGATTGTGCAATTCCAAACATGCAAGTTTCCATTTATTGTTCCACAGAATGAGAGGAAAATCTAGCCTCTCCAAGTACAACACAGCGCTTCAAACATTACATTCGCCTTCCAGAGTTGAAAGGGAAAGAAATCTGGTTAAAACATGACTTGCAAAAAGAAAGGAAGAGAAAATATGTTACAGACATAAAGCTGTATTGTAAGAGATTGCTTGAAAGGCTGCCAATGCTGCAATTCCCCACAGCTTCTTTGTAATAAATACACATTTGAGGAATATCTAATATGATTTCTTTAGCTGCCATACAGTTTCAAGTACAGTTCTGATATCAAAAGAGTTTAAAAAAAAACTTTCAAACCCTTCTGTAAGACTTTTGAAGGTCCTAGCTTGTGTCAAGTCCAATGCTTCTTTCAGAAATCCGGCAGTTGACTCTTCCTGCCTAGAAATCACTGAGCAGACCCAATAGAAATTAGCAGCAAAAACCCAGATCTCTTCGTATCCTCCCCAAGCTATTTATGCTTCTCCAATGGAACATTTGTTAAGTTCAACTGCTAGATGTATTTTTTCCAATGACTTATGAGGATTTAAAAAGAAAGATTCAATACCAAAGCCTTGTAAATAACATATAAGCCTTCAAAGCACAAGTGCTGTAGAAGGAAAACCACGGACAAGTACACATCTAAACATTGCTATACTTGATGTGAAGAAAACCTTCGTTACAAATAACCCTGCTTAGTTTAACTAACGAGCCTAGAGATCATGGTCATCAATTAGCAACATACAATGAAGCAGGCAGTCTTTCAAGCCCAGTGAGCTTAATCACTCGTTGTGTGATGTTTTATGTTCTTAAACACGTCCTATTGAACTGTCACAGCGTACAGATATGATTAAAAAAAAAATCTACATTAAGATTTTATGAACCTAAAGATTAGGCAATGTTTGGGTTCGTGAGTGCATTTGTCACCTGGTTCAATGGCATTAAGTCAGCCACCTGTGCTAGCAAATTCCACGCAGACGATTCAAAAACTGACTACTTAAACGCCATGCTTTTCATTTTAAATACGAGAAAAGCACCGAGAGCCTCTTGAAGCCTCCTGCCTTGTTCCCGCTGTATGGATTTGATAAAGGGGAACAGTAACTTATCCAAGGCTGTATGTGCTGGCAGCAGAGGCAGAGCTCAGAGCCTTCTTTATCCCCTCCCCGCTCCATGGCCTGACATGCCAACCTAAGGCAGAGGGGTTCACAACACAAGTCATTTTGTCTGACATCTACGGCCTTTCCAAAGAAGAGGAGGGAGACTGTATTTCTTAGGACCTCCCAACAGCGTATCCCCCTGCCTTCACCCCGGCTAAGCCCTGCTTTCAGCCACCAAATTAACTGAGGTTTGTTTGCGGAGCCACTCACACCAGCACAACCTGCTTTTGAATATAGATAAGAGACTTCGAGGAGGTTATCGGACACTGTCACACAGCCCATGACTTAAACATGACTTAAATGCAACTGTAAACGACTTAAGACTATTTTAAACGGAATGAATTCTATCATTGTTTACAATTTATATCTGTCCTACAGCCATACACCATACTTTAAGTCTTACCATCATGTCGTCTATATATTCAGAGATATTAAAGCTGGAAAGAACCGTTAGACGGTTAACCTGACCTTGTAGCTGCTGTTACACAATTAGACCCATCAACTTGTGTCTGGCCATCGTAGCTCCTTCTGAAAAACATTCTTATTCTTGCAAACAGGAGCCCACCACTACCCGTCATAGTTCGCTCCAACAGTAACTTTTGCTGTTAAAAACGGTACACAAACTCCTAATTTGTATTTCTCTAGTTTTAAACTTTCACACACCTAGTCTTTGTGATGCCCTTTCCTTCTCACAACGCAAGTTTCCAAGATGATGTGCACAAAAGTGATGTGGTAGCTCCAGCACATGACGTACTTCACAATTTATGATCCTTCAGTCTCTAAAGCCCACGGTGTGAAGATGTATTTGAGACAAACAAAGTAATTTAAGTAATCAAACAAATACTCCCTGACTCAGTCCTATTCTAAGGTGTCTTCCACTTCCAAACCTTTCCATGAGCTCTCCATATCAACAAGCAAATCAAAATAATTAAGAAAAAAAAAAGATAAGCATCTAAAGCCATTTCATACTACGGACCCAAAATGATGTGACAAAGACCATCTGCTTTATATCATGGGGCCAAGTATTTCACTGAGTGATTCTAATAAAATCCCAGAAAGAAAAATGCCCTGGCAAAGAGCAAGTATGCAAGGCTACAGCACAGAAAATGGGCTTGCTTTTACAGACTGGCTACTGCAAAAGAAACCAAAACCCCCACATTTTCAAACACCAAAGGACAGAAATCAAAAGTCTTCCTCATTTTACACTTTTGCTAAATAGAAAGCACTAATCTGTCAACCTGTACTTCACTCTTCTATCAAGGAACAGAACACTAACACTCTACTTCAACAGGGAAACCCAAACGAGAGCATCAATCATCCTCAGCCAAAACCTCCGTGGTATCACAACAGTCTCCAGCGCCAGCAGATTAGCACTCAATGTCAGTAAACCAGTGGGATAAGGTAGAATACAGAATATAATTAATCAACATCACTCCAACCACAAGAAAATATCCTTGTCATTTCAAACAACTCAGCTGCCCCCTATTTACCTTTCAGCCTGCAGGATTCGCAGGTTAAGTGAGCGACGCTGAACCAGCATCGCTGTGCTGCTGACACCACAGTAGTCCCCAGCAGTAAATCTTTCACCGCGATAAGCAGTCTTAGATGAACAAAAATAAGGTTTCTATCTGCATCAGATCCTCAACCCCTGCTGGTTAAGAACCTGATAAAACAGAAAGAGCTATTCTGAAGCAGTGATTTATGAGACTGTCGGCTCTGTGTGCAAGACCTTTGTTTAATTAGTAGGAATAAGAAGTTATAAAACATAGAGGCATTAAAAAAAAAAAGTCAAAGTAAAATCAACTCAATCCAGCCTATCCAACTTTGTAAGCATGTGGAAAAAATAGGTCAGGTTCTCCATAGCGCAACGCACAAGGATTGTACACACTGTCAAGCTCCTGGACAGAGTATTAATAGGTGATTCTTAGTAAAGGAGCTTTTAAAAAGAAAGAATTTGAGCCACAAAAGTGAGTGTTTACAAGAAGGAACCTGCTCTACCTGGATCTCGCTGCTGTTGAAGCAAAGTCACTTTGAAGTTCTCCGTGGCTGCATGGTTTCAACTGCTAAATGGCAAGATAAACCTCCCAGGAGGGTTAAAATAAAACTCCAAGACTTGCAGTTACTTTATAGCTTCAGGGAGAAATGTCAGCCAGGAGACAGAAGTGTCATGTACAGGCTTCTCTCCACTGACTCCGTGAAATGCTCCATGTTATAGATGAAGTAACTCATAGCTGTGTGATACTTCAAAATGCATAAAACATTAATAGTATCTAGTTAAAAATGATCTAGTTGAAGATGTCCCTGCTCACTGCAGGGGGGCTGGACTAGGTGACCTTTAAAGGCCCCTTCCAACCCAACACATTCGGTATGATTCTGTCTGTGACGGAGAAACCGTGCCCTCCGAAACGGGAGACTGACCCAAGCAGAGAGGAGATGCCGTTCTCTGATGCTTCCTAGGAAGTGTTCCAGGTTGGGGTTGGCCTTCTGGAACTTGGAACCGAGTGCCCTGCATTCAGCAGCTCACGGGTGGAAAAGTGCTACTCAGGCTCAACACAGGACAAATGAAAAGAAGGTGACTTGACTCATAAAAATAGGGAAATGCACACTCAGTGGCGCAAGCACGGACAGCAGAAGCTTATGCCCATCACATCTGCAGGATGCAGCGTGAAACAGCGGCTGCAGACCGTAGGCGACACCAGGGATGTGGAAGGGTACAGCGTGTGTACATACACATCCACCCCCGACAGCAATGGTCCTCCGTCAGCGTGGGACGTGCGGCACATCTCAGGAGCCACAGGAACAGACACAACCAAGATGTCAGAGAACTGCTGTCACGGTGGGTGAGACAAAGCCTGACGAGGGCATTCTCTCCAATCTTTCCATTCTTCAACAAACCAGTTGAAGGATTCCCCCCAGTATCGTTATGAAAAACTTGGGAGACTGTGTGAGTGTACCTCGAGTGTGTACCTCGAGTACTGCATTCAGTTT
>VXBO01004956.1:3222-13388 GCA_013400135.1 Rhinoptilus africanus
GTCCGGGATCCTACGGGAGACACCGTGTGACACCGGGAACGGGACGGCGGGGGCCGAGGCCGTCCCTACCCGGGCGGGAAGCACCTGGAAGGGGTTGTCCGGGAGCACCGCGGGGCCGCCGCACTGCGCCATGGCGGGACCGGGACCGGCACCGGCACCGGGAGCCAGGAGCGGGACCCGGACCGGGACCGCCGCCGCCGCAGACCCCGCCCCCCCGCCGCCGACTGGGCGCCGCACCGTGACGTCACCGGCACGGCCCGCAGCGCGGGGCTGCCCCCACCGCAGGGGGCTTCTGCGCACGCGCAGGGCCGGGCGGTGGCGAGCACGTGGTGCGGTCACGTGCCCAGGAGTCACGTGCCGGCGCCGCTCCTTTCCCCCGCCCCCCCGCGCAGGGCCTGCCGGGAGCGCGTTTCCATGGCAACAGCGGGGCCGGGCCTGGGCCTCTCCGCCGCCCGGGGCCCGCCTCGTCTCCCGGTGCCCCTTCCCACGGCCAGGCCCGGGTCCCCCCATCCTCCACCGGGCCCCGGGTCCCCCGGCCAGGGCCGGCTTCGTTCAGCCAGGCCCACGGCGGCAGCGTGCCCCTCCGCCCGCTCCCCGCGAGGCCTCACGGCCGACCCCCTCGTACGGGGACGGCGGCGGTGCCCTCTGCCTCCGGCCTGCGTGGGACCCCTCAGGCTTTACCCCGGAGGAGGGCGGCGGGGTGCGGCGGAGCTGCGGTGTCGCTGAGCTCCACCTGAACCGGCCGACTCCAGGGAAGTAAAACGGTCAGGGAAGGACTGGTGGCGTGACGGGCAGCTGGGGGGCTTTAACCTTTGTGTCTCCCGGACGCAGTTATTGATAGGGATCCCTGGTCCCCTCGTCTGCGTGTGGGCAGCATACTGACACCCCCTCCAAACGGGGAGCCTCAGCACCCGGAGGGAGGCACAGGACATCTGTCCCTTCCTGCCTCTGGTTCCCAGCCCAGTTTTGGCGCTTAGCAGCAGCAACACCCCTCTGCTAAAAATATTCTTTAGCCTCTGAACAGACTCACAAAGTTACACGCAAACTGTGAGCTCCCACTTCAGCCCAGGCAGCTGACACCTTGAGCTCTGCTCTCCACTGGGAATTCAGGTTCTGGATGCTGATGTGGGTTATTTTTTTTTTCAAGTCTCAGGCAGACCACACGCATTATTTGTTCAGTCTGATTCTCCTCCAGTCTCAACCACGGGCTGTAGCAGGACCCAGCCTTCCCCAGCTCTCCTTCCCTGGCACGCTCCGCCTGTCCTGCAGGAGGCAGGTGAAAGCTCCCAGCCCAAGCTCTTGCAGTTGGGATCGCGAGCTCATGAAGATGACCCAGTCACCCCTCCCAAGACTTCCCCCCACTAACTCCAGGTGAAGCCAGACCTTTCCTTTACCCCTCTTCATGGTGACCGCCAGAGCCAGGACCCATCCTCCCACAGACGGTGCCACAGCAAAGTGAGAAGCTCCCGCAGAACCACCTGTGAGCGTCTCCGCTCCGTTACCAACACCACCACAGCCAGGCTCTTCCCGATACAGCAGCAAAGCGTCTCCACGGAGCTGCCATCAAGTCTGAAATACCTCCAGCAATCACCCCAGGAAAACCCAAGCCTCGCTGCAGAGCCAGCATGAACCAAAAAGGCCCGGCCAGATGCTGGGGTATGTGTTTGACAGCTGAATACAGGCACCAGGGCCCCCGCTTTCCAACCGCCATCACCCATAACCAGCGCTCCATCCTGTCCAGGGAGCGAGAGGTTTCTCTAGTAGTAAAGAATAAGGACCTGGACTTGCTCCTTCATACCTTTTTCACCTGGATTTGCCACTTGTCCCCCTTTTTCTCTATCCCGCCGCAATGCTGCTCAGGGTATCAGGATCTGCTCAGGTCCGGCTGAAGCCCCGGGGGCTAAAAGCAGCCAAAAGGCCCAGTGCAAGCTGAGACGATAGCCCAGCATCCCAGCTTGGGAGGAGTGGTGTGGATGGACAGAGCTGTCCTGGACCACAAAGTGCCTTTTGTCCCACAGGAGGACGCGCCTGCCCTCCCTCTGCAAGGCACAGCACACAGCCACCGCTCAGGAGGAGCGCAACCGCCCAGCCCGGCCCCGAGAGGGTCCAAACCCACACCAGATGGTTTATTCACTTCATATTTATTTTTCACAAAGACTGTACAAAATTCTTATAAAACTCTGGTGTGGGGATGGGCTATGACATTGATCCAAAAAATAATTCCCATGCAGTCCCACCAGCTTCATAACTTACAAGGAAAACAGACAAGCTACAGAGAGCTGCGAGTCCTGGAGTATTTACAGCGAGGAGGGCGGGAGAGAACAGGAGACAAAGCAACACGTGAACAGAGGTATTTACAACACGGACGTAGAGGCCCCCTCGCCTCACCATAGCGGCAGCAGCAAGAGCAGGAGGTCAGGCCCACGGTGCTCAGAGGCCGGTAGAGAATACGGGCTATTTACAGTATCTCACATATTAACAGCTTTACAAACATGTCCAGGGAGTTCTTCTCATGTATATATAAAAAAAAAAAAGCACCAAGTGTCTAGAAATCACACAGGCCTCCACGGGGGCTAGAATCTGAGGGCAGGCTGGCACCTCTGGCGTCATCGGCTGATGTCTCTGCTAGAGTCCCACATTTTTGAGCTTGGCTCCATCTCCAACACATCAAAGAAGGGGTGCTTGAGGGCTTCGGCCAGGGTGATGCGCTTGGACGGCTCGTACTCCAGCATGCTCTCGATGAGGTCAAAAAGGCGGTGATGGTCCTCAGCCTCAGAGGTCAGGTATCGCTGAGGAGATGGAGGGGAGAGGTTAGGGCCAAAGATGCCACGCTCTCTCCTGGTTGCAATACGTTCCCTGGGCCGAACGGCTAAGCTGGGGGACGACTGGTTTGTTCAGAACGTTACTCATTCTAGACCTGAGCTCTGGGCTGCTTTACCAAGCAGAGAACTGCCAAATTCTCACCCCACCCCACCCCCCCCATCTTTCCCAGGCACTCCCTGAGGTCTCCATGCCCTCCTCCTCCTCCAGATTAAGCTCAGGCTGCTGCAGTCTTCCTAGTTTATGTCTGGGACAGCCAAGGCTCCTTCAGGAAGACACTGGTCTGACCCTTTCGGTGGCCCAACCTTGCCCACCGGAAGAATCTTCACAACTGGGGCAGGCACTGTAAGACTCTGCAATGAGAAAACGATAAAGCAACCCGGTGCTTCTGCCCACCCCGCCTTACCCGCAGCGGCTTGCAGTTTTCCCTAACATAGCGGCCAGCAGAGGTGTTCTCGTCCCAGTCCAGGCGGCCATGGTAGAAATACTTCTGTTTCCTGTCAGAGTTAGAGGTGGGAACAGGTCACACTCAAGCACAAAACGTCCTGCAGCAGCAGCAAGGCGCCAGCCCTGGCAGCGCAGGCTGCTCAGGACACTGCAGCAGCACCGACAACTGCCTCAGCGGGCAGCTTCAAACCTTGATCCCTCAGAGAGAACCGCTACACGAGAAGCGGGAGAGAGCTGCCAAGCCTGCAGTGCCCAGCTGGCCTTGCTCACCTCGTCTTCCGGATCATGCGAGAAGGAATTGGCCCCAAAATCCTCTCCATCATTGCCAGGTGCTCCCGGTTGTCATGTGTCTGAGAGAGAGAAACACAGAAGGAAGGCATGGAAAAGAGTCCAGTTGTTCTACCTCCAGCCCAGTTCAGAACCCCTTGCTGGGCAACACCTCGGTCATCTCTACAAGACTGCAGTGACGGAGGGAACCCCATCAGTCCCAGAGGCTCCTGGCTGTACTGGGAAACAGCCAGCATCCTCTTTCATCGGTTGTGAGGGAGCCATACAGCACACAGTTCTCACCTGAAACAGGGTGAAACCCACATAATACTCAAAGATGATGCAGCCAATGCTCCACACATCGCAGGGCTGGCTCCAGCCAAGCTCTAAAAAACAATGTTTTTTAAAGAAAAGATCCAGTTACAGCCTACGATTCCAAATCCCTCCCCCTCACCCTTTTAAAAACACACATCTGGAGGAAAAAAATTCCCATTCCAGCCAGGATCCCGCTATGCTGGTGGCAATATACTGCCCAGCTGGTAGCAATGCCAAAACAGCAACTCATAAGTTGTTGACCCTCACAGAAAATCGAGTAGAGTGTGTTAAATAAAGCACTTCTCTCCCAGGATAAACCCAGGACCGCTATGGAATGACGTGGTGGAAAAATGCTTCTTAACCCAGCAAGCAGCACCCAGAGCCCTCCAGGCGAACGCCTGCCTCGGCAGAAAGACCAAGCAGCACCTACCCAGTATGACTTCGGGGGCCCGGTAATGCCTGGTAGAGACAATCGTGCTGTGATGCTCATGGTCAAACGTGGCACTGCCGAAGTCCACCACTCTGATGGCTGTGCTCTTCACGCTCCGCTCATCCCGCTTCTTCGCGGGAGAGAATGGTAACGGTTACTCAGGAGTTCTGAGATGCAGACTTAGCCCCTTCCTTACACATCTGAGGCTTTGCCACAGCGCATTAGGGGAGGGGAAGACTTTCGGAGGGAACATTAACTCAGCACAACCCCCAGAGAAACTCTCACCACCACAGGCAGGAAAGCCTGTGCTCCCTATGGCTTACTTATAGCCTACACAGGCTGTTCATGCGAGATACAGGCCCTGAACAAGCGCAAGAACGTTGATGGTCAACCCTATGTCTCCTGGGGCCACATTCCAACTCCCCCCACCTGCTGATAAGGTATGGGATACTAAGAACCCAAGAGAAGGACCCCTAACACGAGGCAGCGCCGTTACCTTTTCCAGATTATAGGAGAGCTCGTAGTCAGAGTTCACAAAGAGGATGTTCTCCGGCTTGAGGTCAGTGTGGGTGAGTTTGTTGTCATGCAGAACTGAGGAAGCAAACAGAGTCGGGGTGATGGAACAGAAGCAACGTGAGGCTGCATCCACCCGAAGCGCAAACCCCATTGATCCAGTTTGCTCGCACTGGCACCAGTTTGGCCCACATTTAGAACCGCCACGCTAGTCCAGACCAAGATGCTTCGGCAGAAGCACAAAGACTTATCACATCGATCACTGGAACGTGTGTGTGGAGGTGGATGCTGAAGTGCCCTGAGCTACTGCCAACCCACATGCATCAGAAAACATCACGATCAGGAAAAGGATTCATTCCAAGCACACATTCACTGCTGAAGGGGCAGGAAGGGTTGGTCTCAGAACTGGCCCAGTGGCACCACAGCAAGAACTCGCTGCTTCGGGCCACCAGTTGAACCGGCCCAGACGTTGGGAGCTGCAGAGCTCTCCAGTTCAGCCAAGGAGCAGTGGAGAGGAGAGCAGCGAACACTTACATTTCACAGCCTGGCACACCTGGTAGGCCATGTGCCGTACTTGGTGGATGGGGTAAGGCAGATAGTTGTTGTCCTTCAGGAAATCAAAGGTGCTGAGCCCCAGCAGTTCGAAGGAGATGCACATGTGGCCATGGTAGTCAAACCAGTCAAACATCCTGACACAAAGACTGAGAAAAAAAATTCTGATTTGGGACAGATCTGCGCGCACCACTCGGCTGCGTTATCCCTGCACCAGGCTCCTCCTTTCCTTGCTCAGTCTATCCCATAGCGAGCCAATACGCCTCCAAAAACTAGCTACAAACAAATGCAGTCACGCAACATCAAGCACCTCTCTCATCCCGTCCCTGCCAACTGTGCTGAGGTGATGCTTGCCCTTCCCTTTTAACAGCAAGAGCACACTCACTTGGTGTTCTCAGGATCCTTCTCGTTGATTTTCTCCAGCACGTTAATTTCCAGCCGAGCAGCCTCTTTGTATTTCTCGACGTTTTTAATGATTTTGAGAGCAACACGCGCACCACCCCTGGGGGAGAAACGGGAGGAAAGCACAAGATCACCCCTGAGCTAGGTCAGAGCCTGTGTCCTGCAAAAAAGGGCTTTCTGACCCAGCCTCACCCTGTGCAGCGCAGCCTTCCGCTACCCCTGCTCAAGCCAGAAGTGGCTGTTGTTAAGAGGCGGCCACCAAAGTAGTGCCTTTTTCCTCCCAGAGGCTCCCCCCGACCCCTCTCCAACACATGGGCGACCCAAGAGGGTGACCACCCGGACCAGCAGCAGAATACTGGAAACCAAGAGACTCATTTTCACCCCCAGGCTAAGCATGCAAGGCTCCGTCCCCCAGCTGCGGTCTCTCTTCTCCCCTCACCACCAAGGTGTGGCCCGGGAGCAGACCTACCTCCGGTGATCGATGCACTGCACCACTCTGCCGAACGTGCCTTCCCCTAAGGTGCTAATAATCTCATCTGAGAGAGGGAGAAAGAGAGGAATGCAGGTGAGAGAGAGAGCACGACCTGGATGCAGCGCATACACAAGGCAGAGGAGAATGCATTGCAACACCTAACCTGCACACAGCTCGAGAGACCGGAGCAGCGGAAGGCTGACACCGGCTGCGCAAGGCAACTGCCCTAGTTCCCTGGCACTTCAGTAACAATACAAAATATAAATGTAGCTTAAACAAAAGGGGAAGGAAAAGGAGAGGGTTTCTCTTTAATAAACAATGAAAATAAAATGAAACAGAAAGATAAGACAGATCTGCGACTGCGATGGGAGCTTAACTAGAGAGCTAAATTATGTTACGATTTGGCTGTACATCTTTCTTGTAGCCAGTCGCCGACGCGATAGATCAGATGCCCCTCGTCGTCGTCCTCCACACTCTTGGCCCTTCTGCTGCTCTGTCGACTCCGCTGCTGGCCCAGGCAGACAGGGAATTCATCATTCACCAATCAGATTTTCAAACCAGCGCAGCAGCCAGCGTCACGCATTGGTTGGTTTGGAAATTCACATGGTTGTTTGAGGAGGGGTTGCAGGAGGAGATTCCCAGCCAATTCATACGGCACAGAGGAATATATAACGATAGGGATATTGCAAGGGAACATGTCAAGATACAACACACTAGCTCAGAAAAGAAAAAAACAGTTTGCTTTTCGTTGTAGCAAAAAAAAAAAAAAAAAGAAAAAAAAGAAAAAAAAAAAAAGAACCTACAAACAGCCCCACCCGAACCAGTGTGAGAGCAGAGACGGCCAGAACAAGGGCTAGCGGAGGGGCAGTGGAAGGGGCCAGCTGCTCTCGCTCCTAGGGGGGCTCAGAGAGGAATGGCACTGGCCTTCGGGTCCTGGATAATGCCAAGAGAGCAGCCGATGCACAACTCTGCAGCCGGGCACTCAGTGGCTGCGGGGAGGGGCTCGCGTCAGCCCCACGGCAGCCAGTGAGGAAAGGCAGCAGAAGGCTGGCGCTTGGGAAGTCCTGCGCAAGCAAAGGGCCAGGCTGCCCCACACAGACACTCCCCATCCCATTCCAACAACCGCCCGCATCGCTTCCCCCAGCCCCCACGCTTAGAAAAAGACGAACTCCGAGATTTCAGAAGCGACTCGCGGTACAGCGATCCATCCAAAACCAGAGAGAATTTGTTAAGTGACTGCCTGGGGGAAGATGTGACACTTCTAGACCCTACCCCAAAGAAGCTGATCCTGGAAGGACTAACCTCCAGGAGAGAAGCAGAGGCCCAACGGGGAATAGGGACAGCCTGGGATGAGGCAGATAAGAGGTTTATGCCAGAGAAGAGAAAATTCCTGCCTTCAGTTCTTCAGCTAAGTAACCCCACACCTGGGAGCAACCAGCCAGCAGACTTGGGACCTGAATCCAGCCCACAATCCCATCCCTGGACATACAGCCGGAACAGACCAGACAACACTGAGAGCTCCACGCACAGAGCAGAGGACGTATCTGGGGTCTAACAGAAGTGGAAGGTGAACAGCAGAATAGACAAGAAGAGAAACCAAGGGACACTGCTGAGAAGAGCCTGTGATGGTTGCTGCCTCCACCTGAACTGAGCAGTTCACAAGCTCTACTCCTTTGCAAAGCCCCTCGCACGACACCCCCCGTCAGCTGGGCCCACCCAGAAGGATCACGCTCTGACGCAGGACCTAACCCCTCAGAGACAAGGAGGGGCTTCCTGCCCAAACCAGGGACCGCAGGGACCAAGCTGCCTGTCACAGACAGAGTGAGCTCTCTGGGACCGGGATCAGCTGAGCATTTGCTGTACAAACCTCGCACAAAAGGCTGCTTGGCTGGGGTTCCTAAACGGCTCTTAATGAGCCTCACTGAACAAAAGCAGCGCTCTGCAGGGATAAAGGGGCCGAGGACTGCAGCACCACCCCGGGGACACGCAAGCCTCGCAAGGCACGCCTGTCCTCCTCCCACCTCCGAGCCGGTAACGCTAAGAGAGGGTCTGCGCCGCCTGTGCCCAGCTGGCACAGGGCAGACACTGCCCAAGTGCATCAGGACGGTGGTCAGGAACCGCTGGCCGCATCAAAGGCTGCCTACGCATTTCTCAAGCTGAGTCCGAGAGCTTTAGAAAGTGAGTTTTCTACTTACCCAGCTCGCCACCTGGGAGAGAAAGGTTACAGGGGAGGCCCAGCACAGCAGGATACTCACCGATGAGGAGCGACTAAAGGACCGGCTGCGGCGCCGCCTCCGCCTGTGCTTACGCCGGCTGCTTTTGCAGCTCCGGTAGCTGCCCTCGCGGTCCCGGGAGCGGCGGTACTCGTAGGAATGACGGTACTCGGGTTCATAGTAGGCTTCCCCTCGCTCGCGGCTGTAATCGTTCCGCCGGTAGCTGTCACAGTAACGCCGGTCGTAGGCTCTCCTGTCTGCTGAGTGGTCATCATAGCTAGGGAGGGGAAGGAAGCCGAGGGGATTCGATTACGAACACCTCCCAGGACATTACAGCTCAGAGCACACGAGAGAACAGGGCCCGGGCCACCCAGAATCTGGGCCGCCCGCAGTTGCCTCCAGCTGAGCTGGAGAAACACCACAGGGTTCAAGATCCCGCCTCGTCTTTGCAGACCCACCTCCTGGACCGAACGTGGTAACTGTCCTCCCGACGGTGCCGGCGGTCACGCTCGCTGCTGCTCGATCGCGACCGCGTCCGCCGTCTCTTGTGTTTGCGACTTCTGTAGCGCTCATGATAGCTGCCTCGGCTGCTGCGCTCCGACGAGCGGTACCTTCTAGAGTGAGGCATCTAAGAGACAACAGGGATGGCTTTGTGAGGGAATGGCAAGAGAGAGAAACCAGCACAGACCGTCAGTGGCCAAGGAGCTGCAAGGGTAAGGAGCTGGGAAGCAATCAGCAGCACGTCTGAGCATGCACAGGGGATCTGAGAGAGAGGGATGAACTTCCAAGAATCCCGTATGAGAAAGGATGCGACCACCCACATGGGCCGTGCTTGCTGCAGTTCTGTTTTCCAGGTTGCTTTCCCCTCGGCATCCCCCATCTCTACAGGCCGTGGCTCCAGAAGCAGCATTTGCACCTTCAGGGCCTCCACCTTCTCTCTTTCAACTACGACGCTCCCCAGAAGGAGAAAAGCACCACGAAGGAAAACCGAAAGAACCACAGAACGTGTTGGGCTGGAAGGGACCTTTAGAGGCCACCTAGTCCAACCCCCTGCAGGGAGCAGGGACACCTTCNCCCAGAAGAAGGTGAAAGGAAGCTCAGGCTATCGCTGGTACTCGTCCCAAAGTCCTCGCCCACCAGTACTGAAGACCCTGAAGCGGGCAGCTCACGAAGAGATGTCTCTACACTTCCCACAGCGAGCGGGGAGGGCCCTACAGCACCCGGGGAGCAAAACCCTCCCGTCCGTGCACGGAGGTGTTACACGACGCTCTGCAGAGCCCACCTCAGAGGGAAGGGTGCTCACCTCCACCACCCTGGTGGGACGCGAGAGCGAAGCGCCAAGGAGGAAACCCTTCAGCACAACGGCACGCCTGCTCCCAACCCCAAAGTGCTGGTTCTCGGGATCCCGCTCCCACCCTCGCTCCGCAGACATTCCCCAGGCGTATTCCAGTTCCGAAGCAGCTCAACCTGCCGAACCCCCACAGGAGCTCCCTTTGTCCACCACCGATTTTTCCTTCCCCCCCGGAAAGGTTCACTCACACACCCGGCTGCCGCCCCGCACCCACACCGACATTACCGGCGGGGCCGTCAGGAAGCCCAACGGCCCCGGGGATGCAGTGACCGGGGGGCACGGGCTGTCACCCCCCCCCGAGCCAGGCCGGGATCTGCGGGGCCGCTCACGGCTCCCCCTTGTTGGCGGGTGCCGCTTCCAGCCTCTAATTCCCGGCGGCGGCAG
>VXBO01004957.1:18569-36084 GCA_013400135.1 Rhinoptilus africanus
CCGGGCGCGGGGGCGGCTCTAGGGCCAGGCCCGGGGGGAAATGGCCGCGGGCGGGGATCCCCCCAGCCGCCGGTCCTGGGTCTCCCCGCCGCCTCCAGCCGCGGCTCGGGGCGCTCCGGGCCGCCGGCCCCGCTCTGCTCCTTCCTCGGCTCCTGCCCATCCCCTCGCCGGCCGCGGCCTCATCTCCGCAGGGGGGGCGCGTCCCCGCTCCCGGGGGAGCGCTCTCCGGGAGCAGCCCGGAGCCTTGTTGCTCCCCAGGGGAAGGGGCAGGAGCCTGCCCGCTCCCCCTCGCCAGGTGCCCGAGGGGCTCGGCTCCGGGTGCAGGGCACCGGCTGCCGGGTAGGGTGGTGCTTAGACACGGAGGCCGGGCACGGCCCCCCTGCGAGGAGGGGGTGGTAACGCCGCAGGAGTCACTTGCCGCCCTGCTGAGGGACACGGGCTGCTGAGGGAGCTGGTGGAAAGCCCCACGCCGGCTCTCCCGCGGGGCGGAGCGGGCGGACGCGGCTGCCTGAGCAGTGAGCATCCCGGGCTGGGGAGGGGGGGACGCAGGCGGCAGGTGCGTGCGCNCCCCTCGCCAGGTGCCCGAGGGGTTCGGCTCCGGGTGCAGGGCACCGGCTGCCGGGTAGGGTGGTGCTTAGACACGGAGGCCGGGCACGGCCNGGGCGGACGCGGCTGCCTGAGCAGTGAGCATCCCGGGCTGGGGAGGGGGTGACGCAGGCGGCAGGTGCGTGTGCTGCTGATGGGTCAAGCCAAGGGCTGCTACCCCGTGGGGTGACTGTGGGAGACCTCGCTGAGTGTTTCTCTCTGGCTGTTCCTCCTAGAGGCACCCGGCGGTAGGCGTGAGGTGATCTAGCCCGGCTTTCACCGTAGCCCAGCTCCCTGGCGTCTGATGATGAGTCTGACCCCCTCCAGGGGATGCCTCCTGGACCTGCCCTGGGAAGACATCTTGGTTCCGCATGTCCTCTGCCATCTGCCACTGCAGCAGCTCCTGAGCCTGCAGAGGGTCAGCAAATCGTTCCAGTCTCTCATCCAGCTGTACCTGGCCAACATGCGCTGCTTTGACTCAAGCCAGGTATTGGATGGCTCTGAGGCTGGGGAACACGCAGATGTTCTGCTGCTCTGGAGCTGACAGGGGAGCATCTGACTGTGCGGGGAGAAGAAGCTCCTGGCAAGGAGGCTGGTGTCTGCTTGGGAGCTTGAGTTAATGGCTCAGGTGTCAGACTGGACAGATGGGCTCAGGGAGCAGAGGCGGTGATTCAGGGCCCAGCAATGCCACTGTCTTTAGCAAGAGGCCTTGGGAGGAGTGAGCCTGGAAGCTCCACCTTGGCCATTATGGGGCACGAGCTGGCAGAAACACAAGCCAGCTCCAGAGTGGCACGGCCTGTTGGTCCTCACGGAGGTTGTGCAATAGGGTGGGCCCAACAGGAGAACTCTGTGCCTGGTCTTGAGGGAACACTTGTGCAGGCCCTTGGAGAGACTGCCAGGGACTCGGAAAGACAGGAGTAGCTGCTGTTCTGTGAGGGCACAGAGTGGTCTAGCAAAGAGTCTTTGGAGAGCAGAGGTGTGGAGCTCATCAGGAGTACATAAATGCAGGGGTGACGATGGGGTATGAAGAAGCCAGAGGATCTTCTAGTTTGTGGCCATAGCCTTGGCATGAGGGGAGGAGAGCCTGACGGCAGGGTTTGCCCTGGGATGAGAAGAGGGTGGCTTTGGTCACCTCTCTCTCAGTCGGTGAGAAGAGGGGAGGGAGTTTCTGGCGAGGATCAGGCTGATCTTGAAACCCTGGGGAATGCCTCATTCTTCCTGGGTTCCCCACGCAGATCGGACCTGCCATTCCTAGAGCGGCTTTCGTTAACTTGCTGAAGGACAACGAAGTACTGCAGCAGCTGGAGCTCCAGAACTGCGCTGACTGGCTGACGGACAGGGAGCTGCTCCCAGTCATCGGGCAGAACCACCACCTGCACCACATCCAGCTGAAGGGCTGTGCCCAGCTCAGCCGCCATGCGCTGGTGGCCATCTCGCTGAGCTGCCCCAACCTGCGCCGGCTCTCCCTGGCGCACTGCGAGTGGGTGGACAGCCTGTCCCTGCGCAGCCTGGCTGACCACTGCAAGGCGCTGGAGGCTGTGGACCTGACAGCCTGTCGCCAGCTGAAGGACGAGGCTGTCTGCTACCTGGTGCAGAAGTGCAGCAGGCTCAAGTCTCTGTCGCTGGCTGTCAATGCCAACGTGGGTGACGTGGCGGTCGAGGAGATTGCGAAGTGCTGCCCTGAGCTGGAGCACCTGGACCTGACGGGGTGTCTGCGAGTCAAGAATGACTCCATCAGGTACTGGGGTGGGGATGGCAGGTGTCTGGGGTTGGGAGAGGAAGAGAACCAGAGAGAAAAGTCACATTTCCTCATGCTGAAAAGCAATGAGGGCTCAGTCTGAGGGAGCAGCCACTAGTAGGCCTTTCAGGAGAGGTGCTGTGTGCTACTACCTGAATTCCCCAGCACGACACAGAGGGCAGGTCTGGGATCTCTGTCCCTTGAGTTTCTCTCTACCACCCAGGTGTTGTTCCTGAAGGATGGTGCATGTGTGGCACAGTCACAAGCACTGGGCTGCTGGGAGTAGAGGAGAGGGTGAGTGGTGCACTCGGGAGTCCTGGCTTGCAACCTGCCTGTGCTGTCTTTCTTGGCAGGGTCCTGGCTGAGTACTGTCCCAAGCTGCGCTCCCTGAAGGTGAAGCATTGCCACAACGTGGCCGAGTCCAGCCTGAGTGTCCTCCGAAGCCGTGGGGTGGAGCTGGACGTGGAGCCTCCCCTACAGAGGGCTCTCGTTCTCCTGCAGGATGTGGTTGGCTTTGCCCCTTTCATCAACCTCCAGATCTAGAACTGCTGCTTCCGGGGAGGGTGGGGGGGACTGACACGATGCTGGGATCCCGGGAGGATGCCGGAACTGGCTGCTGCGGAGATGTGCAGGGGGAGAGGTTGGTCCCGTTGGCGAGGCTGGCCCGAGTGGGGCTCACTCCTTCCTCTGGGGCTGTTTAGCAGCCAGCGGGTGTTCACGACTGGACTTTAGTGCCTCCAGGGAAAGCAACTCCCTCTGCAGTGTCGTGGAGAGAGCGAGTGACTTGCAGGAACACCACGGTGCTGAACAGGCCTTGGCCAGGCCAGCTAATAGATAGGATTTATTATTTGTTTTATCTTAAATCTCTAAGCGGCAGCTGTCCAGAGAGCAGGAGAGTGTTTGATGAGGACTGTCCCCTGGGGTGGGTGTGCAGGGCATGCCAGCAGAGCTGTGTAACAAGCCAGGCCAGCTGGAGCAGAAAGAAAAGCCTCCAGCCCTCCTCCTGGGAGAGGGCAGGCCCCTCTGGGCTTCAGGAGGAGGGCAGAGTGAGCCCAGCTCCAGCTTGTGGCCACTGGCCAGCCTGTCACCAAAGGGCTGGCATGTCCCTGGTGTAGGCAGTGTGTCTGTCCAGGCCTAAGGTGCTGGTTTAAGCCGGTGCAAGGTGGGAGTTGTTTTCAGGGGAACATGCTCCTAACTGCACTTTCGCCAACAGAAAAACACCAAACCTAGCTGTGCTATCACTGAAAGTAGTTGGTCATTGCCATTCATTTCTTCCAGCTTCTGACTTAACATTTTGCTTGTGCCCAGGCCTGCTCCATGCCACGTGGCTGGAGCTTTGGCACTCGACAGTGGTTGGAAATGGCAGGAGCCCTGGCTGTGCTGTCAGCTGGAGTTTATGGAGTGCTGCAGGTTGTGTTGGCAGGAGAGCCTAGTTCTGGAGTTCAGCCTCAGCCCTTGTATCCACTAGGTGGTTAACCAAAGAGCAGCCACATCTTGTGGTGAATGTGATGAAGAGAGTAATTAGGGGAAGAGAGGATGACCTGGCTTCTATCTTTGGCCCCAGGAGGGACTGGAGGCGATGGCCTTAAAGCATGCGCATGCTCTGGCTGAACTACACCCAAACTCACATCTTTATTAACACTGGCACTCAATTTAAAGCAACAGTGCACACAGACTTGTAAAAAGCTTGCTGCAAAAGCCCAAGCCACATCTTAAATCTAAAAATGTCCCATGCAAGGAATAGCAGAGAATGCCCAAGCCCCAGAGAGCCACTGCGGTGTGTCCCTGGGGACAGAGGGACAGCTACACAAGGAGAGAAGGCTCCTCCTTGTCGACCCGGTTAGTTGAGGAAGCTGAAAGCAGTGTGCTGGCTCCCAGGTTAGTTCCAGTTAGTGGCACGTGGAGGAGTCCTCCTCATCTCTACTGCCACGTGTCCATCCTGCCATGCCTGGCAAGTGAGGTGGAAGGTGAAGAGCATGAGGACCTGGCTGTCAGTGGAACTTGTACTTCCTGGCGGGTTTGAGGCTGATGTAGGTTCTCTTCATCTCCTCGCTCTCAGGCTTCTTGATGTCTTTGTACCTCTCTCCCTTTGTGCTCACCACCTGGTTATCGATATAGCGGATCAACTTCTTGGGAGCCTGGAGAGGAAAGAGAACACCAAGTGGATGGACAGCCACGCTGCTAGGGAAAGGGAGGGGACAAGCAGGAGCAGAGCTGTGCTCTGGGGGAGGCAGGTGCAGGAAAACCGAGGTGGGCTGCTTTATCCATCCTTTGTGTTGGGAATCTTGTCCAAAACTGGGAAGGAAGCTGTCTGATGGGGGGAGAGCAGGAGCCATGCTAGTGAGGAACAGTACAAACTGACAGACCCTGCAGCACCTTAGCTAAGCTAATCTTCCCTCTCCGCTGACTAGCGGGCTCTGTGAATGGTCCTTGTCTTCAGCCTGCCCCTTTGCTTTTTGGACTTGCAGCCTGACTTTTAAACCTTGTTGCCAAAGGACATTCAGACTGCTGGTGAACTGGGACTGCTCTTCTTACCTCTTTGGGCGGAGCTGGCCGATGTGTTTTCTGATCGTCTGCACTATCCACCATCATGTATCTGGAACACAAGAAGTGTTTGGTGAACACTGTAATGTGCATTGCCTGGGGCTAGTCACAGCCTATGTCCTTCCTCCCCTGGCTGGTTTGTGGGTGTGCAATGTGTCCTACTTGCCTAGATTGCAGCTAGGAGCACTTAACATTCCCCTCTGGATCAAATGGGCAAGAATTGTGCCATCCTTATGGTGAGAATCCAGCAGGATTCTCCTGGAGTAGCATCCTTAGCTGTATGTGAAGGGTGTTGAAAGCTCAAGCTGTTGGGAATGCCGCTAGCCCCTGCAGAACTGAGAGAACTGCTGAGGTCTGGTGTGCTCTGACACTGGGGCAGCTTTGCTCCTTCTCAGCCTGAGTGATGGCAGCCAAAGGAGACAGAGGTGTTATTGTAGGACCAAGCTAGCTGCTTCTGCCCTGAAGAGATGGTGTTCCTTTCACACTCCACCTACTACTTGACTACAAAACAGGTCTGTGCTGGAAGCAACTTGACAAAAGCATCGCCTCATTCCCTGTGTGATTGAAACATCAGGGCCCAAGCATTTGCTTGCTGTACTGCTGAGTTCCTACTCTTGAGACTCTGGTGCTGATTTAGTAGGTGGACAGCACAGCTGACCATGACTTCTCCCTCAGTAGCTAGTATAGTTGTTCCTGTGTATCTTCAGCTATGGTTATCTGCTTTCTCTACCTGTGCTTGAGTGATGTTTAAAGTACAGGATGTTGCCAAAATGTCATTAAAGTTCCCAGAAACCTAACTAGCAGCTGGTGGTTTTTTGTTCCCTTGCATGTTATTCTGAAACAAGCCTGCACAGGAGACAGGGAGCGCTAAGTTTGCCTGGATGCCATTCTGCGTTGCTTTATCTTCCCTAGCCCATCGGCTGTTTATTCTGTCACTGGGGAGGATGTAAAGTGGTGGATAAGATGTGGATGGATAGACACAGGGAATCTGCATGCCCACAGGAGGATGCTCTTGAAAGCTGAGATCTTAAAGTGGATCGATGAAACCACAGTGTGTGTTCTATTGAGAATTAAATGCTTTTGGAAATGAATAAAGGTAAACCAATCTAAAGCCATTTTCATTCCCAAGAAGTCCATAGGGGGACTTCAGATAGGTTTCTTTAAATGCATTGAATTCACACCTTCAGCAACTGAGATTTAATCTTCCCAGTGTTGCTGTACAAGCAGTCTCTTAAAGATATCTTTAGCCTTGTTTGGACTGTCTCCAAGGATGGAGGTATGAATGAGTTGCTGTAGTTCTACATGTCACCTGAGCTGCAGCATGATGTTTGTGCCTTGAACCTTTCACCGGGACCTCAGCTGACAGTACTGTGACTTACACTATGCCTGTAGGAGGCTGAAACCTCACACGCAGCCAGTGCTGTGACCCAGGTGTGACAGGTAACCTGTTTCTGTGACAGAGCTCTAAAAGAAACCCAAAACTGTTTTTTTCCCACCTGATAATTATATTTGTGCTTAGATGCATTCAGCTATACCCAAATCAGCTTCACAACATCCTTTCTGAGTGCTGTCCACCCCAAGTTCTTTATAAAGCACACTGTCATTCTGACCATACCCAAACTACCAGCTCCTCCTTTACTGGGAGCAGAATAAAGGATTCTTTGCTACTCGGTACTTACTTCTCTAGGATAACCTGTTTCAGTTCCTTGTGGTTGGGCACTCTGCGGGGCCGTGCCAGTTCCTGGGAGGAGACAAGGCAAGCGCGTGAGTAGCACAACACGTGGGGCATACAGCTACCCCCCTGCTAGCTCAGGGAGCCCAAGCTGCTGGGCTTCCCTCTGGGAAGCGGGGTGCCAGCCACAGCTCCGCCGTGGAAAGTTCCTGTGGTCAAACTTTCTGCTTGCAGCAGATAGCTGGGACACCTGCATGTGTCCCTGAGCTCTGCCCTGCTCCTTGGCCCACTGCCACCCAGCTCAGAGTACAGTACCTTCACACTCGCACCTGCTGGGCCAATTTCCACCTTCTCCTCCACAATTAGCTGCACTGCCTCCTCCAAGTTCCCCAAGGCCATGGCAAGTGCCTTCTCTGCCTGGCTCATGGTACAAGCTGGAAACATCTCTAGTAGCAGCTCCACCCCATCCTTCAAGTCATCGCCTTCCTAGTTGGAGCAAGAGACAGAGGTAAGTTGGGGATGCAGTAAAAGGGCTATTTAAAAGGGCCTCTCTGGTTTTGTGGTGTTAGGAAATTCAGCCTGCCCTTGGTTGAAGGTTCTCTCATTACAAGCGTGATTAAATCCTGTTCCTGAAGCTAACAGGGGACTGTATCTTTGTAAGGCCAAAGCACCACTCTTCCTTAAGCTCCTCCCCCTGTATTTCAACTTTCTTTACAGTAGAGCTGCTGTGAACTGGCTCATCTGTGTGGCCATGCTATGTGTCTCCTTAGGAGGCAGCTTTTTGGACACTGCTGTGCAAATGCTTGAACTCCCGCTCGCCTTACAAAGTGATACGTGCTTTGATCAGAAAGGGAAGGGATTGCTAAACACAGTGACCTGTGGCTACATCAGAAGGCAGCACAGCAGCAGCGTTTGCTAAAAGGCTGTGGACAGAGAATAATTGCGCTGTGGAGCAGGAAGAGACCAGTACTGGAGAAACAGCTTGCAGAGCGAGGGAGGAGAGGTGGGGGGGAGATTTGCTAGGTGTGGGAATGCCTGTAGGATGGGTCATGCTGAATGGTGTTGCTGGACCAGGACTGCTGGGCTAATGACTCAGTGCTGTATAGCTCAGTAAGTGCACAGCACAGGTCATCGAGGGAGGGACCGGCGTCTTCAGGACAGACACCCAGACACAACTGCTTCCTGTGCAGTTGTGCTATCGTGATCCATCTCAGACTGTGGAGTGAGGCTGGGGGAACAGGGTGAAGCAGGGCGGACCTTGGCTAGTGCTGCAGAGGCATCCCCATGGTGCTGCTGTGGGATCTCTGAGGGTATTGGGACAGGCTCTCTCAAACATCGCTCTGGCTCATCCTTTCCAGTGGCTGGAATGGATGAGACAGAGTGATGGCTCATACTCTCGGTAATCACGTAATTTTCGTTTTCCATTTACTGACCCAGTCTTGCTCAGACCATACAATGGAGGAGATCACAGACACGGGTGATGCTGCGTCACAACCTATGCTGTGGTTCCTTCCAGAGCTAGAAAATGCCCTTAGGTGGTGCTGGCAGGCTAGTGCTGGTTGACTGTACCCAGTGCTCCTGCTCCTCTGTGGGGTGCTCATACCTGGGCCTCAGCTCCGTCCGCTGGAGTAAACCGCCTTTCCCCGTTGCATGCTGCAGCTCCAGGCTCCTGGCCCTTGGTCAGATCTTCAGAGGGTGCTTCACTTCCGCTTTCCACCACCTTTTGGCCAGGTTTTTCTTAAAGACATAGTGGTATCTCCTGAGGAACAGTCCCACTAAGACTAGAGCTCTGTGCTTTCTGTTGGCATTAGATTGCTACTGCATTGTGTGCCAAAGCAAATCCTTTCTTAAGTGACAAGACTGGGAAGCACTACTGTTCCTCCTGCCCTCACTGGGGACAGCTGCAGCTCTGCTCACACTGACCTGCAGGAAGATAGTGCTAGCGCATGCTGCAGTGCCCAAGCGCTGCATTTCCAGGCCTTACTGGGCATGGGCTGCTTGCAAATGCAGTTCAATTTCACCTGTCATTTCTCAGTTCCGTAGTGCTTTGGCTGGAGACACAGTATTTTTGTTACATTTCTAAGAATTACCCGCTGTTTGCTCTAACTTTGAATTTAAGTGCGGTTTTGATTTAAATTTGGGAATACACTCTGGTAGTCCCCAGGCTGTATGTAAGCCAGCTCATCCTGTGATCAGGCTACTCTGATGCATTTCTCTTTACAGGCTCTGTGTCACTGTAAGAAGAATCACTTCACCTCTGTTCTGTCCTCTCTAAAATGGGGATGGTGCTTTCCTTTCATACTCTGGCTATATCAGGATCCTCAAAGGGTACGATGCAGGGGACCAGAGCAGAGCAATAGATTTTGTCAAGTTCAAGGAAGCAGCAAGTAAAAGACAGGACTGTCTGTCCTGTGCTGTGTAGCCTGGCAAGACAGCAGTAATGTTACTTGATAAGCAAAACCCAGACTGCTGTGTCTTGAAGAGTTTAATATTCAGGCACTTCACTTGTCTGTTCTTTAGTGGGAAGTATCTTTCAGGCTGATTAATATAGCAATCCAGCTGATCTGTGAATGCAGAGGTTAGAAAGGGCCACTGGGATAGTACAGTCTTCCGCAGTTGTGCCCAGTGCAGGCCAGAGCACATAGCTGCTGATTTTACATCTGTGCCAGGGTCCATGGGTGAATGGGAAGTGAGCTTGGAGGATGCTGACAGACTGAGAGAGTTGGGGNTTAAAGTCTAGGAGTGACATATGTCATCAGTGAGATTCTCTATGTGATGATGCACCTGACGTGGGCTGCCCAGTGGTAGTGTTGCCTAGGTAGATAGCTATGAGAGACAGGCAGAAATCCTCACTTCCAGAATTAACCTACAGTAGATTTTCAAGAAGCAGCCCTGTGTCCACTATTTCTTCCTAATTCCTATGGATTTGATTTCAACAGAAGTGTTTGGAGATCTGATAAACTGTTTTTCACCCCAGTATGTCTTGGACAGTATTCCATATGACTCAAACCTCCTGTGTGCTGATATCAGAAACCTGCCTGAACTTTAAAAAAAAAGTCAATCAATTCAGGCTACCTTATGAGATCCTAACTGTGGTAAACAAGATTGTATTTATCCTGTGACATTGCTCAACTTAAAACACTAAGACTGAAAATGTGCAGAATATAGATTCTTGTGCTAAAATTGTCTGCGTAACTCACCTTTGTTGCGAGCTTCACCAAGCCTTTCTGAGAGGGAGAACATCATTTCACAAACATCCTCACTGCAAGAGACAGAAGCTGTATAATTAGTTTGAGGAGTAAAAGCAGTAGCCTGTCCTTCTTGACTACCTCTTCATAGAAAGACAAGGCTCAGTGGGAAGCCAAATAAAATAAACTGGTATTTCAGATGGCCAAGGACCTACTTGCAAACTATACTGGGATTACTATTCAGGCATGCCACTGATTTGGTACTAATACATCTTCAACTGGGTATAAAAGACGACTTTATGGAACTGAGGGACTTGGGTCCAGGGTCCTGGTGCATGGCACGCGCATACAAAGCATTTAACATTCACATACCTGTGGATTTCTGCAAAACCAGGGATATACGCCTCCATCATTTCCACAAAGGTGTCCATGTCAAAAGTCTCCTCAGAGGACTCTGGTGAGCCCAGCTCTTCTAGGACACCGGTGATATAAGAGAAGAAAACATCATCCATCCCACTAGAGACAGAGGGAACACAGGACATGGCAGCAGGGTCAATAGGCCTGTTTTTTCTCTCTCTTTCTCTCCATTCCCCTTCCCTCTAACATTGTGTCTTTCTAATAGAACAGCAGAAGGACCTACATGGACTGTATCTTATGGGCAGATGCCACCAGTAATGCCAGGTAGCAGGTGGTCAGTAGCTGAGTGGGAAGCAGTGACGGATAAAATACTGCATGCTGTCTTGCTTCCTGGACAGCACTGAATGAAAGCCCCAACGTGTGCCCAGAGGTCGTGCTCCTGTAGCTTCAGCTGAGCGAACCAAAATATTCCAAGTGCTCAAACCCTGACTTTTCTACGCTGACTGGTGTTTCAGGTGTGGTCATCTTATTCTGTCAAGTTGCAGTTTCTACAGGATGCAGTGTTCTCTGCTTGCTGCTGTCCACACTTGCGTTGCTGGTGCCACTGGCTGCAAAACCAGCTGCTATGCTCCAGCCTCAAGGCGGCTGTGTCTCTGCACACAGGCACGGTTCAAAATAGGGAGAGCCCTGGCATAGCATTATGCTGCTCAGAAAGCCCTTTGGGAGCACTGTGGAATGAAGAGAATCCCATATTCTAATGTGTGTTACTGGACAGGAAATTAATCATCTTGGTCATCAAAGAAATGACATTGCTAGATTATAATGTTAAACGATAGTTCTTCAAGCATTCCCATCAGAGCCTGTGCAAATTACCTGCATCCTGGATCTGACTTAAGGAAAAGCAACACAAAGTACAGGAAAGCTAGAGTTCAGTATAATGTGCAGAGTGACAATTAATGCAGAGTTCAAGCTAGGACAATGATATTGGATCTGTCTATCTCAACATACCTGAGGTCTGCTGCAGGGATGTGGGACTGGATGAAACATGTCAGTGCGTCTCGAATGATTCTTTCAAGCTCCATGTCTTTCTAATCCTTTTTCTCTAAAAAACAGGGAGAAAAAGAAAACTCCATGTAATTTCAAAGGCAAGAAGAAGATCAAAATATCAACAAGATTAAAATGAAGGCATGGTATTGGCAAGCGTGCTCTTCCCATCAGAACAATTCACAAACTCCTCCAATATGTCTTGTCCTCCCTGGGTAAAAGCAGGCAAAAATATCTGCAAAATGCAGCAGTATGAGGAGCCACTGGAAATACCAGCCCAAAGCAGCCCAGTATCTCGGGCCTCTCCTGTTTGTGTTGATGCTGGCAGTATGCAGCTGTACTGTACGTTTAAAATGTCCCCTCCAGGAAGTAAAGCTGTGTCCAGCTGCAGGACCTCAGAGATACCTCCTGAGCTGGAACACTGTGCTGTCTGGCGAGGAAGCAGCGGGCAGTGGGTTTGCATGCTCAGTGAAGAAAGGGGTGGACCTTCCAGCTAAGAGCATTCGCAGTGATGCTTGGACTCAGGAATGAGTAGGAGGAAGGGCAATGTCTTCTAAAGAACGGACAACCTAGAGCATATTTTACAGGGAAATACCAAGCAGGGCACAGACAACTAGTCTGCCAGCCAAAATATCAAAGGTCTCCAGGTCAGGCATGGACTGCCAGTGGAATCCTGCCCAAATAGGAGCCCGTTGTTGTGCTTGGTAAATGAGCCATTCTGCAGTTGATGCAGCTGCAACAAGGGGCGCTTGATAACCCAAAACTCAGGGGAGTTCTAAGAATCACTGAGCTCCTACAGAAGCAATAGCAGAGGGGGGCTGCCCACAGCCCTTTTTGAGCTATCAGTACTGGCCCTGGACTGAATCGTGTAGAGAAAAGCCACTCCTTCATCATTCCTTCCCCCTGGGGTCTACAAAGCTGCTGGGTGGACAAACTCCTGGTGTAAGCACAGAGTTCTTCTGAGGAAGGAAACTGGCTGTGCATATAGAGAAGCTGATGTGGTCATCAGCCAGAGAGCTTCCAAAGGTCATCATGCTCCCTCCAGTGCTGCTCCCTCATTCCAACCACACCATGACCTGACTGGGTCTGTTTGACACACAACTGGTGGAGCAGTCATGTAGGTTGCTGAGAGACAACTCCCACGTTCTCATGGGAATCAAAAAGGTTTGGCATTTCCCGAGATGAAGCTTCCCGAGCTAGCAGGATATGAACAAAACCACCCCACAGCATTCAGCACTGCTCTTCCAGGACCTAGGGAGAACCAAAGTCCAGCAGCCTGTTGGCAGGTCCATCTCCATTCTCCGGGCCCATTCAAGCTTCGCACAGCACTTAGCCACCACTGCAGGTGCCAAGAGCACACGTGCACTCCTTTGCTCGTGGCTGCCCCAGGGAGCATGCCCAAGCCAGCCGGATCTGCCTTTGGCTATGGCCACATTGAGGCTCTAGGGATTCAACTCTCGATATTGAGGGAGAGAGCTGTGACACAGGCTTATGTGAAAGTGCTCTGCTGGATATATGGCATCCCACATTGCACCTCCCTGCAGTGATTCCCCATCAGAGATTCCCAGTCTGTGCTCTTCTACTCTTCAGGGCTTTGAACAGGTTTTGCTACCTGAAGGACCAGCTCTTACTGAGTCCCTGTGTCAGTGCCATTCCCTTGGAGCAGTAGGGAGACAAATATGGAAGAACCTTACAGCAGCAGGACACAAACAGTTAGACGTACTTATAGAAGAACTGCCCCAATCTTCACCGTATTGAAAAGTAAATACAAAAGCCATCTAATCACCTAAACCTTCTTGAAGCTACTGTTAGTATCAACCCTCCCACTGATTTAGATCCAGTAACTGAAAAATAAAACAAACCCTTCTTTACATGTGCCTCTCACTTGAGGAAATGAACAGTAAGCTAAAAATGCCATACCACTCTATGACCAACACACATGTATTCATACACAGCATGTGCAGAAACAGCTAGAGTAAGCATCATCAGAAAGGATTATTTCTTTGCTGTTTCTGTCTTAAACTAAAAAAATTCTTTCCCTCCTGTAATTTCAATTAAAAAATTCCCATTTCACAGAATTAGAGGAAAAAACCAGCCCAGAGTTCTTCAGGTAGGAGCTCTCCATGCAAACACCCAAAGCGAGCTCCTGTGCTGCTTTAATTTTTCAGCCTCACCAGGATCCTTTGCTTGCATTTTTCTCACTTTTGCAGATGTCATGGCCTGCAAGTGTGGAAGCTGGATGTAAAAACAGCCATGTGTAATAACACCTTCCCACTGCCCATTTGTAGCTTCCATGCGTTTTTTGTGTTCTCTAGTGGTGTGACAGAACCAGGTTTATCTTTGTCGCCTTTGCAACACACACAGCAAAAAAGGTGAGCTTTGTTCTGTCCTTCTCAGACATCAGAAAGCCAATGGTAAGATTTTGAATCTCACTGTTGGCAAGAATACTGTCCTAAGTAGTACATTTCCCCCCCATTTTAAGCTGAATCTGCAAATGCTGGCAACCACCAAGCCCCCTAACCTGCAAGTACAAGAAAAGTAATTTTCTTTTTTAAAGAAATCGAGGATGAAAAATCAACATATAGCAGTCAAAATGTTATCACTAGAGTCACTACAGCGCTTATTTCTTTCTTCCTCAGAGTCTTCATGACATCCTGGGAACTGGAAGGCTAAAAGATTTTGTCCATTTCCATGAAACGGCCCAATATTCTATAAGAGATAACTGTATAGTAACCAATAACATTTCCTGACAACCCAATTACCTGAACAACAGAGCACAATTCACCATGTCAAAGGCACTTTTGTGAGGTCCATAAATTAGCTGCTCGTAATTTATTCTGATCAATAGAACAGGCAAAGTCACTCATCTCCTTAATCAAAGGCACTTGCAGCAAGTGTCAGACTGGGACAAGAGAAACACAGGAAAAAATAATTCAGCAACAGGAGTATCATAGCTACAGCCAGCCACTAACTGGTGTTGAATCCATTCCCTGACCTCTGACAACCACAAGAAATGTTGCTGTGAAGGGTCTGAAAATATTCAGGGATTTTCCTGTGGAGTTACCATGCTGTATCTGAACAAAATCTATTCCCTTGTGTCTGTGAGTGGAAAGAAGGCAGCAGGATATAAATGGTTCAATGGTATAAATCTCCGGCATCTCAGGAAAATTCATCCACCAGCACACTTGGATTTAAGGTGCCACCTTTAGCCTGCCTTTGAAGAAAGAAAACCCTTTGAATGACAACAGCATAGTCTTACACTGAAGGACAGAAAGCAGCTTGGTGTCCAAGTATTTCTTCAAAGGTCAGACATCGCCCTTTCACCTGAAGAATCCATCTCTATTCCTACAGAACAAGAGGCAGCAAGGGAGACAAATGCACTTGCATTTGATCACTTATTGCCACAGGGGAGAGATTTTATTCCCCAGTTAAGGAGACTGTCCTTACAAAACTTAACATCCCGGGGATCTGTATGTAGCGCACAATGGTCTTGGCCAAACGAGGCTCGTGGAAGACAAGTCCTGAAGGTCCTCTGGCCTTTCAGATTCGTTGGGCATTTTCTTGAAATAGAGGGAACTGATTAAAAACCTTTGTACAAACATTTTAAAAAAGATTTTTCAAGGAACAAACCGACGTTGCTGCATGTTCCTCCGCACACAGCCAAGACTGGAATTACATAACTCAGGACACCAAACCACCTCATGTACTTTACCTTCAAATGCAACATTTTTCCAGTGGTCACCTGCAATACCTAAGGGGGAGATTTACTAGAAGGGCTTATCCTATGTGCACAGTTTTGTAGAGGAGTGATTTATAATGCACAGAACAATTTGAAACCCAAAGGCACGAGAAATCACTCTCCCAAGAGCTCAATTTTACTGAAAAGGTGTTGCCATAATTTTATACTTCCAGCCATAATTGCAATGTGGATTTTAAGATCACTTCAGTAGTCGTTAGCTGATTCAAACATATCTATGAAAGTCCTTCTGTATTTCTTGTCATTATAATGTGGGCTCTGCTTAACATATTGCCTAGAATCTATTTTTTAAAATATAGGGTCAAGAAATGGTATTCCTATCGCTCTGCCCTCAGCTAGAGCCTCACAGTTTCGCACTGTCAGAACCAGACACCTTTAACCCTTGAACATCCCTGTCATCTCTCAGACAGTCTTTAAACACCAGGGTTTATTACTAAAGAGCGAGCAGTGGAGCACTGTGTGTCATCTCATTAAGACAAGCTTCATTTGAAATATCAGGAGTGCTTACTTGATCCACATAATATCACATGACATATGTATTCCCTTACCTCAGGTAGAGAAAAGTGGCATCAGTTCTCAAAAACGTGAATGTGAAAATTATTCCTATTCTGTACTAGATACTTTGGCCAGCAGCTAAACAGAGTTTGCTGCCCTACTATCTGTCTTGAGAACCAGGTAATCTCCATCACCCTTGCATTTTCCTTCCTAATATGTTAATGTCAAATTTGTAGGGTTTTTTGTAAAACAGCTGCAGAAATAATACCACTCTAAAAGTACCATTATCCTTTTGGTGTCCGAAATATCTACTTGTGCTATATTCAAAAAAAGTTGGCTTCTTTTTGTATAATTCATATAAATCTGTTCTCCTAAAAAAACAAAAAAAAAAAAAAAGAGAAAAACTGCCATGTTTGCATACAGCTAGATCATTTCCAAAGGCTCTTTCAACTCAGATTTCAGTAATCATTCTCAAATGGTCAATGTGATGAGATGGGAATGATTGATTGTGCCTTGGACTTCACATTAACAAGACAGACTTGAGGACAGCTATTTAGGAAAATGTTTCTGAGCTAAGAGGAACTGCCGTTTGGATGTATATCAATTTCTATGAGATCATAAATTTGCCTACCAATGAGCTGAGGTTTCTGCAAGTGGAAGGAGATGGGTGTTGTACGTCTTCTCAGAACAGGTTAGAGAAAGTTTGGGTAAATCTGATCTGGCTAAGGGTCTGACTAAAACACTTTGAGAACATTCCTTTAGCTCAAGTTTCAGTAATTATTCTTAAGTGAGTGAGTATTGGAACAGGGATGGTTCACTGTGCTCTCTCTGAAAACTTGTTATGAGAAAGTACAGAGCACGTCTCATGCAGCTCTGTGTGTCTCTGCCCACGTGTGCCTGTGCTTGGGGAAGTGCAGGTCCTTGGGATATAAGGAGCTCTCAGTGTAGCCTCGGAGGAAATCTCTCAAAAGCTACATCTGCAGGACAGAGAGCAAGCTGTGGCTATATTCCACCGCACTACTTTACCTCCTGAAACTTTGCCAGCTTAACAGAAAACCTTCCAGACTAACACCTTACAGACGTAATTTCAGTGCTCCCATTTTTTGTTTTGCTTGCTAAAGAAGTCCCTGAAAGGACTTTCACGGTGTGGTTGCTAAGGGAAAGCAGGCTGAGGTCATTGTGCACGTTAACTGCTTAATGCTCTAGCATTAAAATAAGGCTTTTGGTAACAACTTAGTCCCACTAAATTACAGTAATAGAAGATAGTAATGTCAATGTTCAGACTCTTCCCTCCCTCTCAGATCTACGCTGAAGGGCTGCACTTCAGTGGTGCTCTGCTGGCACAGAGCCCTTACCTGAGCCGGAGTATTGCCAATGTGAGGACCTCGGCTCACGGCTGGTGTTCATGAGTCACTTCAGCGCCTGCAGAAGAGTCGAGGGTCCATCCTATGACTGCTCAGCCCAAGCCATGAATGAGGGAGTCCTTTAAGGACAAAGAAAGCTGAATTAGCTGGAGCACAACAGAATCGTTCTCTGTATATCAGTGTCTTTATGCTTTATGTCACTAGTGAGACTGTCTCCCATAATGTAAAGGGTGCACCTTTATCCTTTGGAATAAAATGTACTATGTGGAAGACCAACTTAGATGACAGAACAGTGTACTTGTCAGCCTCCAGTTCACTGCCATATTGGGGTGTTTTTCAACATTCACAATTTCTGTAGCAAGGCCTGCAGTGGTTTCTGAACACCATGGACTAATTCCAGAGGCACTAGTGGCCTCACTGCCACTGGGAAGAACTTGTTTCTGGTGGCTTTAACAAGACATTTAACAAGACACTGGGTTTCCCTGCTGCTGCTTCAGTGTCCTTGTGTCACATCCCCACAGACAGCATTCCACCAAGACCCACACTCCAGATCCCATTGATTCTTAACTGTAACATTAAAGTCACAGAACCACAGAATGGTTTAGATTGGAAGGGACTTTAAAGATATCTAGTTCCAACATCCTGCCATGGGCAGGGACACCTCCCACTAGACCAGGCTGCTCAAAGCCCCATCCAGCCTGGCCTTGAACACTTCCAGGGATGGGGCATCCACAGCTGCTCTGGGCAACATGTTCCAGTGTCTCACCACCC
>VXBO01004957.1:37371-78780 GCA_013400135.1 Rhinoptilus africanus
CGCCGGTGTGCCCCTGCCGGTGTCCGGGCTGGGCGCCCGAGGCCAGCGGGGAGCGGGGCAGCGCCTGGGGGGAAGGCGGAGAGGAAGAAAAGCGGGCACAGGGTGGCAGCCGCGAGCGCGCCCGGGCCCAGGCGGTGGAGAAGCGCCTTTGTGAGGCCCGGGGACGCGGCCGCGCTCTGCGGGGTCACCCTGGTAACAGCCTAGTGACATTCCCCTCCTTGCCAAGCGCGGGAGACGTGTTCGCTGAGGAAGATGGCACGTTTTCAAGTGTTCGGGCATGGCCGCCCTGCTCCTCCGGGTGCTTCCCCTTACCCGAAGCTCTCGTGGGCCAGAAGCGCCCTTCGGGGGATGTTCCCCGAGCTGAAGCTTTAGCCTTTGCTGAAGTTGGGAGCTGCAGGCACAACCTCCTGCCGCCATCTCCTCTCCTGCTTATTCCCTTATTCCCGTGATGCGGAGGACGGCTGCACCTTGGGGTGGCCTCAGGCTCAGAGAAGCCACAGCAGAGCCACGCTGCGGGATGGGACTGCGGCTTTTGCCTTCCTCCATGGCCGCAGTCCCCTTCCTCAGCCAGGTGAGCTGCCCGTCAGTTTACTTGGTCCTGACAACAGTAGGTGCTTCCTAGAGCAGCTCTGGAGAAGTAATTCTGTACTGCTATGGTGCTTCTCCTTCATAAAAATCCTAAAGCAGCAAGGCATAGTTATTGTCCGACTCATGCTCCTTAGTAATGTGCTGCTAAATACCAAACAAATGAGCCTCATTCCGCCTTTGGCAATACCAGGAAAAATCCAGAGTAATGCCAGCTGGGTAGGGAATGTCACTTCACACTCACTCCAGCGTCATTAAGAGCAGAGCCTGTTTACATTGTTTATTTCTGTTTATATACATTCCTCCTTTCACATATGAATATACTTCATTGCAGGAGTATTCACTGTCTTTGAATTCTTCTGCTTTTGACTGGGTTTTGCTGCACTTAGCCCTACATTAACTGAAACTAATCAATTATGCTGCATTATTTGTCCTCCAATCTGTGGTTTTACTGTAATTTGTGAAATTGTTTGAAAATCCCCCAAGAAGCCTCCAATTTCTAGGATGAGTTTCAACTTATGTGACCCCACTATATAAAGGACATGCTGAAAATGCAGCTCTTTCTGGGGTGGGTAGACGGTGGAAATTGGATTAAATCAGAGTGAAGTGGAAGGGGAATTTTTGAAGAAAATGAAGCAGCACATGTAAAGCCCCTAGAAATTAACAATCTTTAAAGCTAAGAGAAACAATTGCACTTCCCTTGTCTGACCTGACTTCCCTCATCAATTCTTGACTGAACTAGAACAGAACTTCCTAAACTAATTTATGTTATGACAGCATATGAGGTTCTATCTGGTTTTTCCACAGGTGGCTCATGGAACCCTATTTGTCAGCAGAATTTAAGGATTCTTTTGTTTTGCCTCAGTCTGCTTTGTAGCTTCTTTGAAAACCTGAAGGTCCGTGAGAAATTTTGTGAGTTCAGACAATCTGTAAATCCTTAAAAATCCTATGATTTGTAAATCATTGGTTTCAGAACAACAATGGACAGGACATCTGTTTGTTTTTTATTCCACACAAATACTTTGAAGTTGAGCATCAACCTGGCTGATGACCAGGGCAGTCTATACAGACTGGTAATGAAGGGAGGAGAAAACCACACCAGGCTTCGAAGCAGAGGTCTGAGAAAATCTAAGTTAGAATGCCACTAAAATTCTCCTGTAACTACTTAGACTTCTCTCTTTTAGCATACTTTACTGCAATTTGGTATTTCACCTTCCCACCTTACTCTAACCCAAAATGATGTACGAGGAGGGTTCCTTTTTGTGTGTGTTTTTTTCATATACACTAATGGAAGATCACCAGTATTGTAGTACTGGTAATAGATATGCCAATATGGCATCTAATAGCTCCCCAATTTAAAGGTAAACTCAGAGGGTTTTGACCTAAAGCTCAACAAAACTCCGCAGGGGTTCCCTATACAAACACACAAAACTCACCCTTCACCGAGGGTCTGGGCACAAGGGAGCAACAGCGCAGGAAATTGTTCTTGGAGAGAACAATTCTTCTCCTCGTCAGTCACAGGCTATTGCAAACCAAGGAGGTTAACACACCATCTAATTATTTCACGGGATTCATATTCTTTCACAGATGTGATGCATAATGCAAGTGTGTTGAATCAAGCCAGAGGAAAATTGTTCCTTCTTCAGCTTATTATTAACTCCTTGTTCTATAACGTACTTGAAATAAGTTTGTTCTGTGGCATTTCAATACGTGGGTGGATGATATTTGTACATGAGTACCTTAAACTATTACACATGCTTCATTTTTATATTTGTATTGAAATTAGAGAACAAAAGTATATCCTTTCCACCTGGTTTTGCCCCCTGCTAAATGCAGGCATGTTCCCTTCAATGGGTATCCTGCAGTTTTTGTCTGCTCTAGGTTTGAAAAGCTGCAGTGATGGGCCTTAATCCAAAGAAAGGAGCTCAGTACTGGGATGTGTTTCTTGATGTTCTGGCTTTATTTCCCCTTTTTTTAGTTAATCCTATCACATGTTCATGTGATTTGAGACTGTTCAAAATATTTTCTCTTCCCTGTTGTTAAGTATCAGTGCATAGCTTTAATTTTTGTCCACTGCTTTTGTTCTTACTAAATCAAACTACATTTTAATTATGATTTATCTTCAGTCCTCTACAGAGACCCATTTTTGCAATTTAAAATAAGGGTATTTTGAGAAGAAAGTAGTCATCCCCACAGCCCAGCTTTTTTTTTTTTTTTTTACAGCAATGAGTGTTCAATCTCAGAGCCTTACAGAAATTTAAACAACTTCTGTACACCCCTTTAAAAGCGCAGACCGCTCCCAGATTTTCTTCTCCAACCAAACGCGACTCCAACTCTCCCATTCCAATTTTGCAGGAACTTCGGAGGGTTGCGGCTTTTCAGGACGACGAGCAAGAACGGGGTCCTGGAGCCCTCTGCTGGGTGTATTATAGAAGGCAGACAACTGAAAGCGTAAGTCATTAAACCCTGACAATGCCGTTGCCATGCTCTCATATGTCTTTCGCAGCTGATTACAAATGTGCTTAATTTGAAATCCCAAAGATGTTTCTTTCGGCTGCTCCTGAAAACTCATGTTACCATTTCAGAGTCTTACAGGTAAATTAATCTGCATCTCAGGGTTACAATTAGATTTATTAGAGCCTTTTTGTCTTTACTCTTCCTTGGTAACAGGAAAGTTCTACACAAATATTTCCTTTGTTCTTTTTGTCACTCATTGCCTTTCTTGTTTACTGCTACATGTACATCTTATCACAGTTACAAAGGTCTTGCAGCCAAATAACAGACAATTCTGAGGCTCTGTGACAAACAAATCAGTTTCATTCCTGTATTGTGATGTATTTAGCTTTCTAGTGTTCACAGGTATAAAAACTTTTTTTTTGTGACAGATGAGTAATTTATCTAAAAATAAATAGCAAAGTACATGAATAATATGTAAATGAATAATTGGTCTGTCATTTTTCTGTCAGGGAACTCACTGTGCTTTACATTTGTGTCTTATAATTTTATATACAGTAGGCTGGAGCACAGGAAGATGACATGTATTTCCAAAAGTCTCAGTATGAGTCTGTGGCAGAGCCAGAAAAAGGAATTTGGAATTTGTGTTCCCTGACTCATCCTACAGTTAGAAGTGTGCTACTTAGGAGCATTTTTGAGGATGAGAAAAAACAAATAATTGTGAAAAAAAGGGTTTTTTTCGGTCTGTGATTACATGTTGCGCAAAGCTAGTCTATGAGCAGATAGAGCATCTGGAGCTGCTCCTTCAGTTTGGCCAGGTGTAAAGCAGCAGTAAGAAGATGATACTGAACAGCCCTTAAGAAGCTTTTGTTCTTCAAAAGGCCCTTGATGCTGTTATATAGGATGGTGAAGCACTTAAGACAGTGGAAAAAGTAATTCTGAAGTCAGTGGTAGTTACAGCAAAAAGAACTCCCCGGCTGACAATGTCAGACCATCCCACAGCTAGGAGGAGCTTTTAGACTGCTAAGTATTTGGAGATGGTGTCCTGGATGCAGATCTTGTAAATGCCAGGTGCTCTACATTGGACAGCTTTGCTGAGCTTCCTGTAGGTGTAGCTAGTTTGAGCTCGTTAATAGGCTGGGTCTTAGTCATTGCATATGACTGTCAGAACACACACTTCTTTTTATTTCCTGTCAAGTGTGATATGGAGCTTTCTCAGGACCGTTTCTAGCCTTGGACAACAGTCTGATGCCAATGGATGTTGTGTTGTTCTGAAGCAACCGACGTTTGCAGTATCAAGACTGTTGTGATTTCTTGCCTTTCACCTGTGAATGCAGCCCCTACTGCCAGGAGGAACTTTATGACCCTACAATATTTCTTCTCAGCCATGTGCCAATGTAGATATTGGATCGTTTACCAGGCCAAGACCAAACTGTTTTAAATTTAATTTATTGGAAGCTTGTTAGTTTCTTATGCATATTATAGATAAAATATTGACAGGATCTGTTCTTCTGTTGCCTTCATATGTGAGAGTCATTTTGTCTTCTATTTTTTGTAGCAGCTAACTCAGCCAGAATACAAGTGTGAAGGTTTTCCCTAATTTAGAGGAATTTTAAGAACTGGAAAATTATGCTACATATGTAGCTATATTTGAACATGTCTCTGAATTTACATAATAAATGCCTGACTTTTGCTGTTGGCAGAACTAAAATATGGAGAGGATCAGAACATGATTTAAGCACTCTGTCTTACTGATATCTCTCATTTCTTTTGTTTGGATGTATTTCTTTTGTTCGGATGTATTTCTTTTGTTTGGACATATTTCTTTAGTTCGGACATAATGGGAAAAACCTAACTGACTATTTCTGCACTTGGAAAGAGCTCAGGACACTCAGGCTCTGATCCTCATCTGCCTCTCTCTTTGGGTATTATCATCATTTCACAGATGGACAAACTAAGGCAAGCAACATTTGACCTTTTTTTCTTAAAACACGTGGAGATCTGCTACTGAAAAGTGTATTAAAAAGCCACACATTTCTTATATAATTACGTAGCTTTTCTTTAACATATCCAACCACTTCATCTCAGGCAGACTGAAAAGAGGAAACATACTCAACTGGGATAATGTACCTGCCTGCAGAGCTTTCTGATTAAATTACACACCATAAAATTATATTTGAGTAAATCATGTAATAAAAAAAAATAGTAATAAAACCAAAAAAGGATGCTGCCTTCAGGAGTTCCCTTAAGAGCTCCAGGCAATTTCTGTCTTTTGGATTCTGATGGCTGTTATTTCTGGTATCTGGAAAATGCTCCCTGGATGTGCATCCAGTTCCTTGTCTTTTTTTTTGGATGCCCTGCTCTAGGAGGAGTCTGCTTTTTAGATTTGACTGGCACGAAGAAAAAGAGGAAAAACAAGTTTGGAAAATTAGGATTAGGAGACAAATTTGTTCTGGGCAGTAGTGAACAAGTTGCAGTATCTGAGACAAAGCATGGCCTTCAAAGAAACGCTTAGTAATTTCCATCAGGTTTGCATAGGTACATGTTAGTAAAACCAGCTGTAACAAGCGTACAGTGGAGGGTGAATGTTGTTAAATAGCACTTTGGGCTGTATAGAAATTACCCGCTTCATACAGCACGGCCTGGTTAACCAGAAGGGAAAGTTTACTCCCTTTCCATTTCGCTGTACCACTGATTGCTTCCCGGGCAATCAACGAGCCCTGCAGCTGATGAGAGAGGCGCGCTCGTTTCCTGGAGGTAGCCCGGTTATTTCGCTTGCTGCCCAGGGCTGAGCCCTTGCCGCGGGTTTGTGGGGGGGCCGCGGAGGACGCTGAGGACGGGCGGCGGGGCGGCCGGGCGCTAGGTGCCGCTGGGGGGCCGCGGGAGGAGCCTTGGCCTCCGGAGAGCCCCGTGTTGGGGGGGGGACGGGCCGCGCTGCCTGCACCCCCCCGCCAAGGACGCTAACGGACAAACAGCGACAAGGTGAATCAGGGGCCACCGGGAGCGGATTCAGCCCCGGTGTGAGTCAGGGCCGACAGCAGGTGCTTCAGATGGGAACCAAACCTCCAGAGTTAGCAAATAATCTCCCAGCTTCAATGGCCCGGGGCACAGGTGTCCTTGCTTCTGACCTGTTAGCCAGGTGGGCTCCGAAGGAAGCAGGAAGAGCAGGGTGAAAGGGCAGTTATAGCTCAGTGTATGGGATTTCATGAGAGTTTAAGGATGATCTGAAGACCTGTGGCTCTTACAGTGTTTCTGCTGGTATAGTCCCTCTGCAGGTAGGTCTATAAAGTCTGCAATCAATAGAGATGCGGTTAACAATCCCCTCCTTCACCATTCCCATATGTGTCCTAAACATTGCGGCATCATACTGAGAACCAGACATCAAAACTGTCTATAATCTGACTAAACTAATAATGGGCATGAGTCACAATCCGCAGCATGGGTTTTGTGCAGCTCAGAAAATGTAGGAGTATCTGAAGAAAGGTTTGGCTTGTTGTCAAGATAAAGGCTAGTTGCAGAGTTTAGATTTAGATCAAGGCTGAAATGTGAACTGAAGTTTTGATGGGGCAGCATCTTTTCTGGGAAGTGAGTCTGCCTTATTGAGCAATTTGAAAGTGAACACTTTCTGTGAGTGACCCAGACTATACATCTTTTAAAAAATACTCTCTGCTCATACAAAGTAACATCAGTAACATGAACATGTCGCTTCAAAGTATTGAAGAAGCTTCCTGAATAGGGGTAGTGAAAGCAGGGCAAGGTGTATATGTATAAATATATATATATCTCCCCTTTGATGTGGAAGGATTTACCAATGCAACATGAGAGTTTTGAATTAACTGTGTGGCTTGTAGTCCTCAGCATTGAAGATGAATACATGTCAATCTGGAGGAAACAGGAAGGCATAAATCCTGGTAAAAATCCTAGTCATTGATGCATATTATTTCCCTTCAATTACTTGGTATTCCTACATAATCAGAAATAGTGTGCAATGCATTGCTAAGTGAGTTATGTTGGTCTCAAAGAGCAGGCTTATAGAGAAAATAAGATTGTTGCTGTTATTAGCTACAGAGTTTTTTAGGCAGGAACGGTAGAGGTATGTGTCTCGCAGCTGAGTTTTTTTGGAGTGCTAAGTTCCTGGGGACACTAGCATTGCTTTGGTGTTCTCTAGTTTTGTGCAGCCCTCTAACATGAACTGTGATTGGATCCAACCTTGTTATGATAGAAGGGGGGGTGGGGGGCGGAATTTGACCTTAACAGAGTTAAGTACTCGAAAAGAATTGCTCTTGGCAAAGTGCAGGTATAATGCCTTGTCTGACTGTTTAATTCTCTGTACCGATTGGTCTGTACAAAGAATAAATATCTGTTTGAGTTAGCTCAAATGGTAGAGGATTGTATTTTTGGTACTGACATTCCTGTATTTGCTCCTTGCTGACCAGTTTAAACATCTGTTACGTGGGGGTCATAAACCTTACTAGTGCAATAGAGCCAGCATGGGCTAGAAATTTTCTGGCACTTCAGCAGCCTGGCAAAATGGTTTCTAGTAAAAAGTAACAAAAAGAAATATTCTGTCTGTCCTGCCGCTGCCTACCTTCTTGAAAAATTGCCTTCTAGCAGAGTGATTGTTTGGTAATTTATAGAAAGCTCATATGTATTTTTCTGTGTATCTTTGAGTATGTGACGGTGTATTGTCCTATGGCTGTCTAACCCCACAAAGTAATCCATCTGAGGTCCCTTAGGTGTGTGAACTAAAGCCTGTGTACTTATTTAAGGCAGGATGTTGGGTCAGTTTCTGTTTTCCCTAACTTGAATTTAAATGCAGAAGTGACTACTTTGAAGTAGAGAATTCTGGGGTATTAAGGAAGGAATTTAGTCTTTCGTATTTAAATTACACTGTCTGAGCACACACTCTTTTATCCATGAAGCCACCCAAGTCCTAACCTGGAATTTCAAGGTTTTCTGTCGGTAACATCCATCTTCTGTGGCCCTCCTCATATTAGCATTGATCTACAGGGGAAATAGAGAACACGGCTCTGTTATTATATACCCTGCTGCAATTTCTGTTCTAGTGATTGAGTGTACATACAGAATTTTTGAAACATGACCATTCTAACTTATTTTGTCTTCCTGTCAATAGCATGGCACTTGTCCAAATTATGGATCGATATCAGCTGATCTTTTTATGTTAAACTGTAATGAAGTTGCCTCTCTTATTGGAGATGTGATCTTGCTTCAGGCAATGCTTTTAACTGAGAACTTTTGGAATGGAAATGGGGGAGAGGGGAAACAGAAGCAGAGGGAAGACATGGGAAGGAATGAGCAAAACCCAGGGGTTTTTTTTTGCAGCAGAAATAGAAAGAGGTAGGAACAGAGGAAGAGGGGGTTACGAAGAGAGCTGGCTTGTATTAATTAGCATGGGTAAGAGCTGTTAGTCTCTACTCTGTTCTTTGAAGTACAAGTACTGTGAAACAGCCAGTGGTGGACACTGGGAGTGAAAGCCTGGCTCTCTTGAAATCTCAGGGAATGTTACCTTTAAATTCTATTTGTGGTTGCCTCACTCGCACAGAGTTGGCAAAATCAAATCATTTAAAGAACAGAGGAAAAATGGGACGAGGCAAGGAGTGGGGAATGAAAAATGTAAAAGGGGGGTATTCTATCAGCCATTCTTTCCCTTGCAGGGAAGCAGTACAGGATCATCTCTAGAGTGACTTCTCCAGGTCTTTATCTAGCTCTGAAGAGTTTCAGGGTATCTGTGTTGTGTACTAGCTGTAGCACAGGGTAGGTGAATGCCTATCACTTCATAGTGCTGCCCCGCTTTTATTTTAATCTTATTTCATTTTTTTAGGCAAAATGTAGAGGGGAACTTTTCTAATCCATTTCTAGGGTAAAATCTTTGTGGAAGAAAGACATGGTGTGTCAGGCTTTTAGAAGAAGAGTCTGTGGGGACTTTATTAACTTTCTTTTGTAGGGGGAAAACAGCAAAGAAGGGAGCTTGGTGGGTTTAGAACTGAGTAGTCAGTGGCTGAAGTTAACAAGTACTTTCCTTTCTAGATGCAAAGTGGTGCAGATATTTTGGTGGAGGTTTTTTGTGAGCCACTTAAGAATAAGTTGGTTTCTTTTGTGGCCTCTCCCACAAATGTCTCTGAGCCACTCTTGCATCTCAGTTTTGGTTGTTATGGATATGTGCAAGCTGGAGAACGCAGAAAAGCTTCAGAGTGCAAGTGTGTCTCATTTGTCTTTGTCCCGCTTGGGGAGGCCTGAGCATACACAAGTTCCCCCTAGTTTCTCTGCGGAGGCAGGTAGGCACACCAACAGGGAGGGAGCTGTGGGACGCACCAGCCTGATCCCTGAGCTGGCTGATAGGAGGATGGGGAGCCTGGGGGGCATTGCAGCAGGGATCCCTCGCTCAGAGTAAATGCAGCCAGTCTTGCATTCTAGCTGTCCTCTCTAGAGTATGTGGAGTTCCCTGGAGGTATTCTTACACTGAATCTCCCTCACTGTGGGAGATTCCCAGCCAGCAGAGTTTTATTTTTACATAACTCTGTGTAAAACATTGTTAGTTTCTTATGCAGTTTCTACCTTCTCTTCCTCTTACCTTAATCTTTTTCAGAGTAGGAAACATACCCATATAGATGTATCGCTGTTTATCTGCAGGGGTCTTTCTAATACTTTTTCCTTTTGTTATCTCACCCTCCTCAGTTAGAAGTATATTTCACTGCTGTTGTGTCTGGGCACTTCCACAAATTGTTTGGTGAACTATATGAAAGCACCATTAGGAAAAAAAAAAAACTTAACCATCTTATCCCACAGTGCATAGATGTAGACAGTTTGCAATAAAAAGAGAGGGAATCTTTGCATGAAAATAATTCTCAAACTGGAGTTATCCAAGACCTCTGATTAATTAGGGGTATTTTGTAGCTCTTATAGGAGAGTCACATTCAGCCATTCTTCGTTTTCTTCCTCTTTTTTCGTATTATGCTTTACTACCATTTCTGTTCTCTCTCATTTTCCTTTTTGTCATGTCGTGTCCCATCCAATCCCCCCACCCCAAACAATACCAGTTTATAATTCTGATTTGGGAAGCTGTGTATGTGCATCTGATTTACTTCATGGGAGCATCTAGAATGACCCAAAGAACACAGAGTACTGGATTCGAGAAGCGCAGGGCAAGATCTTCATAATAATTGAAAATGATTGGGTATGGCTGATAATAAACAAATAAATGAAATAAGTGAAGGAACTTAAGGAACAAAGCAAATGATTTATTTACTGTCAGAGAACTGTAGATGAGTTTGGACCTGAATTTATATTGCACAGTCTCATATAGATACCTTGAATCCCCAAGATGTATCTTCCCTTCTTGGGAGCCTTAAGCAAAGCCTACCAAAGCAAGACCTTTCCAAATCAGGATAACACTACAATGAAGAAAGAAAAAGTTAAGACACTGTGACTATGGTGGCCAAGATGCTTCTGAAGTTTCAGTCAGTCTCTGGTATCCAGTTTGCTTGTAGATTATTACACTATTGGGTTGCTATGATTTAATTAGTTAATTTGTATGCTTTTTAAAAAAAATCCCTAAATGCTAAAGATTGGCTAACTTTAACTTTGGGGACAACTTTACAGTAGTTCCATGCCTCCAATCCTATAATATCTAAATACCTCAAGAAACTTTCCTGGTTTTAGGGTCTTGGTATGTGAAGGCAGTGTTATTATTCCAGTTCTGCAGGTAAAGAGCTGAGGCAGAAGGACAATAATGATATTTGCGGAGCAGTACAACAAAATTATGGTAAATCTGCATGGGAAACACTTTTCCTGTTCTATGGAAAAAACTCTAAATTCTGAGGAATTGTTCCCTCTTAAGCAAGAATGAGAAATTAAAATTGTGAGCACTTTTCATGAACTACAGTGAGAGCAAACCTCAAGAATTGGTTTGGGTCTGTGGAGAGAATTTAAGATTTTGATGATCTTAAACTGTCAAATGGAAATTAAGAGCTTTCTAAAAAAACCCTTAGTACTGGGAGTAATTTTGAATATGAAAACTGAAATTTTTCATACAAATTTAAACTTTTTTTGTGAATTGTTTTAATTAGTGTAGTTTGTCAAAAGTGCTTGCTCTCTGAGGAAAGTTTTGTGCTGAATCTACATTTTAAGCCTGAAAAACATGTCAAAATATTGAGGTAGCTGTAGTTCCTGTCAAAGAAGGTATGGGGAAGTCACGTTTTTTGTGGCTAGGTTTTTTGCAATCTATGTTACTGCTTTAATCACTTTAGTAATGTAGGGGAAAAAAATTAAGACTTGTACTTAGTTTTTTCAAAGAGTTTGATAATCTGTTGGTGTCAATCAGCATAGCTGCACTGAGGTCAGTGAGGTCTGGCTGACAATCTGCTCATAATTGTGCCACCAAGATGCATTTTTTTTCTAAAACAAGAAAGACTCAGAAACTATGTATAAGTTAATATGTTGTATTGACAGCAGGCAGTCTTCTCCTCAAACCTTGGAGGGAAGGTGGAAGAGGCAAGAAGCAAAGCTGGAAGACATGCAAAAAACCCAAACCAAACAAATCCCAAAGCCAACAAAGAAGTAACTTGCCCTCACCACTAAAATCTTGTTTTAGGAGACCCAACGTCAATCACAAAGCAGATGCTGGCAATGCTTCTGCTCAGCAGGAGACTATAAACGTATGTCCCAAGTCCCACATTTTATGTGACTATTTACACAAGCACAAAGTAAATGGAAGTGGTTATCCGTGTTAACTGGTACTCCTCGGTACACAGGCTCCATGTGCTTTGCTTTGGTGTCTGGGGCAGCAGGGTAAGAGTGAGCAAAGCTTAGAAAATTCAGCCCAAGGAAAACCAGGTGGATTATTGGATGTTGAAGTAGGATATTTCCAATAACTCATCTGTTGGTTTGCTTGCAGCACCATAAAAAGAGGAGGATATGAAGTAAGCGGGAGAACAATTCTTTTAGCTTAAAACAAGCATTTTTTTCTTAGGCCTGGAATGTTTACATTTAGCATGGTTGTTTCTTTTTTTTTTTTAATAAAAAGTAAAATTGTACTAAATTTTATGAAAGCATTACAGATTTGAGTTTAAAGGGATATATATTTCATGTTCAGAATATCAAACTGAATTATTTGGATTTTCAGAAAACCAAATTGTCTGGAATTGAAATAGACAATTCTGAAAGAAATTTACAGAGATGTAAATCTGCATTTTAGGTGCTTGCTCAGTCATTCCACCTTAGACAAACAAATCTTTGTTCTACGTCTTCTGTGTTCTTATTTCTGAACGGTTTCATTTAGAGAATTCTTGTCAGCTTGGACTATTATGTACAGACTGCTGAATAAAGACAGACTGTGAAACTGGGAAAGGATAAATTCAGTTGTAGTCTAACTTTACTGATAGTAAGAGAGTTACACCACCAGTGAATTTGCCCCACTACTTTGGAAACTAGAAGTCAGACTTAATAGCGGGTGTAAAAAGAAGATGGGCAGTCATGACTGTGGAAACATTATGTGGGAGAACTGTGTGCATTATAAGGGAATAAAAATGATAGAATTGTAGTTCAGGGCCTTGTCTGTCTTCTATTAGCAAACAGTTTACTGTAACCGGTTTAAACCCATTCCTGGCAAAATTCAATTGATTGCAGTGAGTTTACACCAGGGATTAAGTTAATCTTCAATTTTCATAGTCTTTAAACCCAGAAGGACTATTAGCTGTATACTGTGGCCCGCTGCATACCACAGGCTGCAGAATTTCACCCAGTTATTCACAATCAAAGCTAGTAACTGGTATGTTTTGAAAAGAGGCATCTTTCTGTGGCAAAATGTCTCAAGAAATGGAGGAAGCACTGTTGGAAGTTTGCTGGAGTGATCAATTGTTCTTTTTCTTGAATGAAGCTGAGATTTTTGTTCTGTTCCCAATTCTGTGGCAGTTAAACTTCCACTCTGTGCCTTAATTTCCCTGCCTATAGCTTGGAGATAGGATATTTAGCTTCATCTGGAAACAAACTTAAAATTCACAGTAGAAGACTGATAAATGCGAGTAAAATATCACTCTGTGATTGTAGTCAGCTCTCTCCTCTATCCTTTTTGTTTTTCTGCATTTCTCGTTTTGCTTTTCCCATCCGTAGATTTCTAATATTTTCACTGAATGCAGTAAATGATGTTCTGACTTTCTAGTGTCTTCTGATTCTATCTTCTAATATTTTGTCTACGTTTTCTTCAAGAAAAATACAAATTAAAATAATTTTAGAGAAAATGGCATGCATTTGAGTAGAGACTATACCAAGTTAGCCTTTTAATTTTTCATAATACAACACTTCAAGAACATGTTTTGTTGCTGTTATTTACGTAAGCTGTGTAATGAGATGGGAGATTCACAAGGTTTTTTTTGTTCCATGCTACGTTTCAGCTTTCTTTTAGTAATTACTGTAGCAAATCTGCTGAAGATCTCAGAGCTGTGTCATTTCAACTTTTGGGATAATCATGGCAATGCTGAAGTTGAGACACAAAACCTGAATTCCAAAGTATGTGGTTTAAAGTGGCCAGAGACAGTGGTATATAGGACTTGCATTATGTTTCTACCCAAGTGGTACTGTGGCCTGCAACCCAGGGACTTGGTTCTGGATTGTCTCCTTTTTCAAGCTGAGCATTTGTAGCTCTTGGTGCCAGTATAAAAGAGAAATCACTGATGTTTTCCTTGTTGATAAGTTTTAGGGACAGGGACTGACAGCTGGAGGCTCTGTAGAGAAAGGACCCGTAACCAAATGGACCCATGGGATATAGGCACTTCATTAGAGTTCAATATTATAGTGACACATACCTTAGAAGTGAGATCTAAAGATTAGATTATACAGCAAATGGAAGACCCTGTTTCCAAGTGTGATTTGCTGTCAGCAATGGTGTCGTGGGCATGAATGTTTTGAGCAATATATAACGTCACTGACAGGAAAGGCTCAGGAAGAAGGTGCAACCTCTCTGCTTCTTATCTTGGTTGGGCATTTTATTAGATGCTAGGGTCAGTTTGGTCCCTATTGTTTCCACAAACATGAGGTTCTTGCCTGCAGACTGCTTTATGAAGGGTTGGCTGCTCTCAAGCCATACCAACAAAGGCTCTGTAGTTGCTCTTGCCCCCTTGTTATTTGCCAGCTGAGAGATACCACATGATCCCTGGGGTCTTTGCCTCTGTAGGTTGTAGAGATGGTAGCAATTGCTATTCTCCCCATACCTTCTCAGTGCTTTTCCTGTTCCCTCTTCAGAGGGCACAGATACTCCTAGATCCCTCTCTCCTGTTCCTGACGGTTTGGAAGGCTTGGTCCTGGGGGCTTGTCCTGCCTTATCAACATTCCCCTTGCCTGGTGCTGCCTTGGTCCCTGGGGACTTGCGTGTCCTCCCTCTAGCATTTGCCTTGCCTGATGCAGCATTCAAGCGACACCTTAATAAAAAGCTTTCCTCCCTTATCTCCTCTCTGCTGCTGTGCCACTGGGCTGGGGATCGGGTTCCCATCTCTTTCACACGCACACCTGGTCATAAAACACTGGGTTTGTTTTTAACCTCAAACCAGGGAGCTTTAATTAAAGAGACAGTGACCTCTTTTATGAGTTTGCTCGCATAGGGTTTCAGGGCTATTGTCACATACAGCTCACGTAACAGAGCACCATTGCACAAAGCTCCATTTACACATCCTTTCCCGGTTTTTTTCCTCTCCTCTTTTTGTTTTCTGAACGCAGAAGGAGGTTGTTTTCTTGTTTACCCCTAGGCGAAGTTGTCTCTCATGTTAGTAGCCTATGGCTAACAGTCTCTTTGAAGAGAACTTACCTTTCTTACTAACAACACATAGATGTCATTAGACTTGGAGAAATGTTATTCTTTAATCTATGCAGGAAATCATCTTTCTCTCCCTAAATCTGCTGGATATTAATGACTAGCTAAAACAGATCTCATCCTCTGCTTTGTTCTCCTTAGCTAGTTCTCGTACCTGTATAATGGAATTTGTGTGTTTCTTATGACAAATGCTTCTCAGTATTCACTGTTGTATTTGCCTGTATTCATTAACTTTCAGGTGCAATAACTAGTCAATAGCAACAAATAGATTTTTTTTATATATATATACTCAAGAATGATATGCATGGGGATGAGCAGAATTTGTCCACAGTTTTACATAGAATAGTTTACATGTAATTTACAGAAAAATCTTCACAAATACAGACACATGCACAAAAAGAAAGACACACAGGAGCACGTATGCAGACCAGAACCTATTTGAGGTATGCAGACTTATGAAAAAGGCACTCATGCACAGAAGAGACACAGCTGGGACAGAGACAAGCAACCACGTAATTGGTGGAATACAGGAGCACACACAGAGGATATGCACACAGAAGAAAAAATACTCGTAGAAATGTGAAGGTGCTCATGGAGAATGTCCTTTATGTAGACCTTCAGAAGACAAGGATAAGTCTTCAGGAAAACATATACATAGAAACTTACATATGCCCAGTAACTCTGTAAGTCATATCCAAGTTACTGTGGATGCACACAGCATGTTCAGGTGCTGGAACTTCCACTGAAATGTGCAAGGTCTTTGCTTTCAATGGCATTGCTGTCAGTAAAAGCTCACTAATATGAAAAAAGTTACATGGTTTAGCTGCAAAGATTGTAGATATGAGAACACATGCCTTACATATACAGATATGTAGACATCTATTGATGCAAATACAGATTTATTTTTTTTTTACTTAATATATTAATATAGATTTGCCTAGACACAAATATACCACACACACAGACCCTTAGACGCACACAGATATACCCACGTCTATGTTCATTGAGAGAGACTCACTCAATATCTGTGTATGTGTGTGTTGGGAGAGGGTCATAACCTCCTCCATTCTTCTCCTGAAGGGGTTTGGATAATGAAGGGAAAAGAAATGAGGCCTGGGGCTAATTTGTAGTGGCATTTCCTGGCCTCTCTCCTGCCAATGAAGCTCCGTTTCATCTTTAGCCTTATCAATTCTGCAGTCATGTGGCTTTCCGCTTGGACGCCTCTGTCTCTTCACCCTCCTCCCCAATCTCCGATGCTAATGGAAACTTCGTTAATGCCATTAATCTGCTGACCGGGACAAGTCAAAAACATATCCACACAATCCGAGCCAGGGCTGCAAGTGTCCTGGGGCTGCCAAACAGAGGCACCCCCTGTGTTCATTGCACTCCTGAAAGAACTTCATATTGATTTATTTCTTTCTTTCCTTCTCTGCTTTCTTCCTTGATGACATTGCATCCTTCTGAGCAGGCACCAAGTACATGGCCTTTTCTTCCTGATCCCTCATAATGATGTTTCTGTAAGAATCTTCTCCCTACCCTTTCCCTAGTTGGAGTGATAGTGCCTTCTTTCAGTGCCCCCTCATGGCAGCCTTTTTTTTTCTTATCCTGTCTTTGGTGACAGACTTGTTGCTGGTATTTTTCCTCTTGCCTAGTAGAATTTCATAACTAACCAAATGTTGTGAGAACCTGCCTGACCTGGGCTAAAATAAAAAGCATTCCACTCTATCTTGATATTAGCTGATGGGATACAAGCAAGTGTTTCATTAACACTATCACAACTGAGTATCCCCTTTGGTAATGTGCCGTTCTCTTAGCTATGACTTCAACTTCCCTACCAGCTCAGCACACCTGCAGAAACTCCCCGCTCTGAGCAATGACTCACCGTCTCCTTATGCCATAGTATTGTCCAGTGGCTGAGCATGTGGAAGTTCCACATGTCAGGATTACACTGGCTGAGGTCTCACTGAGAAAATAGACTCTGTTTGATACTTGTTTTAGGAAAAATTTTCTGTGATAATCGGAGTTCATAGCCAGCTCTTAAGAATGTCAGGATGTTGAGTGATCTGTATTTGATCTAGGAATCTTTGTGTACATAAATGAAATAGTGACAGTGGAGGAGGAAAAGACAGCTAGGAAAGGCATGCCGTCAGAGTTGTGACATATGGATATGTTTAGAAAAAAAGCATCAAATTGATGAAAACAAGGAGAGAAGTTGGCAGTTCAGCATGCGCTTTGATGATGTCAGGCTAAATCTGGAATGATATGGGCCATGACAGAAGGCTGAGCCTTAGTTGCCACCTTCACACAGACATCACAGTAAAAAGGAATTGTTTTACAAGGAGACAGACAAAGAAGTTTCAAGTTCTTCAGACCTGGCAGGGGTTGAAGTCAAAAGTTCATCCTGATGTAGTTTTGGGCACAGAGAATGCATGTCACTTCCCACCAGCCGGGAGATGCTCCACTGAACAGACTGTCCTCCTCCTCCAGCCTGTTTTGGGATGAGACATACTTTTTCATCTCCAGGGAAGATGAATGCATTGCACTGTTTGATATAGAAAGACTCACACTGATTGGTACCATGCTTGCATTTTGGGCATCACTGAATGAGAGGGGAGGGGGGAAAAAAGGAAGGGAGTGTGTTACATCTTGGTATAAAACAAAAAAGGCAGCTGGGATACTCAGTGCCCCAAAATTCCTGGTTAGATGAGTGGGACAGTATCTGTAAACCTAGTGCCTGCTGGGATACCTTAAGAGCCCCAGTGAAAGCCGAGAACTAAAATAAAGTACTTGTAGCCTTAGCAAGTTCAGGGCAGTTAATAGCTCGTACAAGAGCACTCATTTTGGATCAGCTGTTAAGTTTGCCTTTCCTTCTTCTTATCCTGTGACAGGGGATTTGAAATGGAAAAGGGCTTGGGGGGAAAAAAATAAAGTGCTCATAGTGAAAAGAAGTCTAGTACCCTGGGAGATACCGGTAGGAGATTTTTAGTGTCTTTTTACCAAGCATGCCTTAAGGAAGTTACTAGTACCTAAGTGAATTTCTTATTTGGCATAGCACAGCAATAATACACAGCCTGTGATGCTGCAGTGGTTAACATGTGCTAATCCTGGAGTCTGTGCCACATGCATGGAGGGAATAATTGTGCCACACCATCCTGTCATGTGGATCCGGTAATAGGAAAAAGATCTTCCAGGGAGTGAGTTGTTTGTGTGCGCCAAGCTGCTCCATTCCAGGGGGCACCTTAATATGGAAGCAGAAGCACCAGGCAATTAAGCCCCATCCTAGATATAACATTGTCTTGTCCAGTGACCTTGTTAAGTCATTTCATCTATTTTTTTTGTCTAGACTTTTCCTGTTTAGTCCACTCCTATCACAAACTTCTCGAGTAAGAAGTGTCTCTTCCTTATGTGTGCATCCAGCAAGGGAGATGGTCCTCATTTTGGCTAAAGTCTCTTAATACTATAGTAGTATAACGACCTCTGCCTCCGAATGGCAGGAACTGTGCACTAGACTGAGAAGTGGAAGGTGCTTTGGGCTTCTGACTGGTGCCAAGAAATAAATCAATTCAGCAAAGCCTGCATTAGTTACTTGGGTACTGGAAGCATCCCAGCTGTGGCAGCATAGAGCCTAGCGAGGTTAAATTTGGATCATGTCATGATGCAGCCTTCATGCTGGGAAAGAAGTTTAAAATGTCAGTGCCGTATGTCTTCAAACCATTCCTATTTGAATGCCACTGCTATGCACAAAGCTTCTGCTGCCCACTGGTTGGTATGCTCTGACCCATCTTTTGCTCAGTCTTTTCTAACTGCTAGCCTCATAGGAGCTGTCATACTGCTTTGCCGATTCTGCCCAGCTTCCATTTTGCCATGGAAAATGTTCCAAAAGAGGTGATGAATGCAATTTTTCAGAGAAACAGTATTTTGTTGCAGTCATGCTCTAAAGATGTGGAGTAGATAAAGTCTGTAGGTTGAAATATTGTCAATATATCTATTGGTCTAAATAACAGGCGCTTTTCTACCTTGTCCCATTTTCTTTATTACAATATTTATTGTTTTTTTTAATTTAAATTAAGCTTGTGGGGTGGTAGTCAGACAATGTAGCTTTCGTTTCTGGTTCTGTTACAAATACGCACTTTGATCGTGAGAAGACATATGCTGTCTTCGCATTACCCAAATGTAAAGCGAGGAAGACAATTCCTTCTTGCGTTCTTCTCTGTCTTGTCTAATGTAGACTTGCCCAGCGTAGTGTCCCTTGCCGATCAGGGAGACACAGATCAGGGTTGATGAGCTGCTCTTGTCTTGGTTAGGCTTTTTAGTGCAGGCTGCATGGGTTTGGATCCAAAGGCTGGAATCCTACCAATATCGAAACGTCTCTCTTGCTTATCTTTTAACTGTATGTGTGTAGTACTTGGTGCATTGTGATGTTGGTATGCTTCTGTATCACTGAGGCATAAATAAAACATAGTATGGTAGCGCTCACCTTTCTGTCTACATTTATAGTACTACTATCTTTCCTTTCCTCTTATTATAAATTTGACTTCATTCTACTCGTAACTGTCCTGCAAGTAATCCGTAAGCTTTCCTGGGGAGAAGGGGGGCCATGGGGAAGAACAATCTTTTGATGAGTACAGCTGTTTCTGGTGGTAACTGCAGCAAAGAGGTGAAGGCTTTGTTGCTTCAAACTCAAGAGTGATGGAACAAAATCTGGGGAGTGGTCTTGCCTGGAAACACTTGGGCCTCCCTGTTCATGGCAAATGAAAATTGATGTGATTCATCACAAAATGTAGTATATTTTTTCATGCAGAGGGCAGAGAATTAGAAATTCTCACCAACACAAACAAATCTATGTTTTAACATCCTTGCAGTCAGCAAGGGAAGAAATTTCTTTGCTTTAATGAAAGCACAATAAAAAGTAATATTTGCAGAGTTTATTTAATTCAAAGATGCTAGGCTCATTTGACAACTGATGATAGAACATGATTCTGTCTCTGATTAGTACATAAGAATCATGTTTACTACTTTCAAAATACAGTCGCTTCTTGGATGGGATGTTGGAGATGTCTAACTTAAAAAAAAATCCCAACTAGCCATGGGGGCAAATTAGGACAGGAAAAATAGAAGAGAAAGGATACAATAGAGGGAAAGAGTGAGTCATCATCCTTACAACCCTTGCCAGAAAGAAGTCTTGTAAAGGAAATGTTGCAAGACCCTCTAGTTTATAGTCTTAGTGGAAAGACTTTAAGTCCTGCAGCATGGTACCTCTTACCACCAACTGGAGACCCCAGCTGTCTGCTTTAGCAGCACTGCTGTACACAGCACAGCGCTTTGGAGGACTACGAAGCAGTGAGCCAGACAGTCTGAACTTTGCTTATGACAACTGACAGGATCACAGCACAAATTACTCACAACCAGTCTGCTTGGCCTGTAGGTGTCTAAATGGGGCCAAAATCCTGCCCCCTCTTTCCAGAAAGGTGATAGGTAAATGTCATTGACTTGAAAGGGAACAGGTTTAATGCCCTGTTTTTTGTAGTAGGTGAAAGGGAGTGGTGGTCCTTGTGTCTGCAAACTTGTGAAAGCTGTTTAGTTTCACGTAAGAAAGCTGACCGAATTGGGTACTGAGTGCTTAAAATAGCAGTAGAAACCGTTACCCTGAAAAGCCCATGGTCCAAACTGTTGATTTTGAATCTGATTCATGAAGCCATTGTAGACAATCTGTACCTACTCCTTGGTATCCCCTTTGACTGCAACGTTCTGCAGCTCATCAGTTCTTGTGCCTGTGCTGGAATGTAAGAATAAAGTTTGAGAGCTATCAGTGTATTTGTCCAAATGCTTGGAAACTCCTAATTTAAAGAGGCAAAGGAGGTGGTGTTACATGTGTTGTACAGGGTGTATAAGTGTCCTGATTAGATCACAACTCATGATTGATTTTTCTGCCTCATTCACAAACTCATCTACTCACTGAAACTTCAACTGGTATCCTTTTTGGAGGCACATCTCTTTTGTGAATGGGCCTGAAGAGAATTTATGAAAATAAATGTTTCTTTGTGGTACTGAAAGAAGAGCTATAAGAGAAGTTGGCAGTTGGCACTGTAGCAACAGCTGCTCTAGGGTAGTGTTGTGGGCTTTGGTGCTAACAAAGCACAAACTTTTTCTTTTTCTTTTTCTTTTTCTTTTTCTTTTTCTTTTTCTTTTTCTTTTTCTCTCCTTACACCACAGCTGAGGAGATGGCATCTTCTCTATTCTGCTAAATGCCATCTAGCTGGAGTTGCTGAAAGATGGTGTGGTTTGCAATTTGGTTGCCTATATGAAATAAATGTGCTGGTCTCAGCCAATTTCCTTGGACAGCCCTATGGGTGGCGATAATGGTAATTTAGTCGCTTATTTCAGGTTCTTCTGAAGTGGGGTTATGAAGGAGGGTTTGTCCTATTGCTGCTCTTATTTTATAATCTCTTTAAAGGACAGAGGAAGATTAGGACTTGTGATAAAGTCCTAAGACTAACCTCGGTGTCCAGAGCTTCAGCCTGACCTTAAATCTATACAGAGAACAGTTACCAGACACTTTGTGATGTGAGTCTGGGCTCCACTTTTCATCTGACAGAGCAGCAGTTTAGGAATCAGCACTCTGTTTGCCCTACTTACCCCGGTGCTAAGCTTCTAACATAGGAAAGCTGTTGGCACAGGCACCAGACTGTCACTTTTGTGCCCAAGGGGAGGAAAGAGAGGAGTCCTCACCCCATCTTCCTTTTCAGACAGTCTCCAGGAGTTTTGGAAGGAGCTTTTTACAAGCCCTCTTCTATTGTTGGCCAGCAGACAAAGGACGGAGGAGCTGGATTTAAGCATAATGACGTGAGCTCCTCCATGCAGAAAAACCCAGCTGAGAGACCCCCCCTGCTCCACACACACACAAAAAAAAAAAAGGAAGAAAGGGGGAGAAAATCTTTGAAAATAACTAATTAAAGTTGTTTTAGCCTCTCTCTCTCCCCTCCAAGGGCGCCTAATCTCACAGGGGGCAGAGGGGGAGAGAGGCAAGAAGAACAATGAGAACCATCCCCCCCTTCTCTACACCCCACCTCCTGGTCTCTGAGGTTTTAAAACAAGAGGCCACTTTAAGTTAATGAGCTATCAGCTGACTGGGAGAAGTCTCTAATGAAGCCTGATGTTCACACATTCCCCAGCTTGCTGAATAGGCCTCTGCCAACCCCGTAACTGTCAGAAAGTTTCATTCATAAAATCCACATGCTGGGGGTGGTGGTGATGGGGGCAGGGAGGGAGCAGGATGGAGGTGGAAGCGGGGGAGTGTGGGGTGGAGGTCTCCATGTGGAGCAGTCAGCCCCAGAGGCCAAATAGGAACATGCCTGGCTGGGACTGGCAGGCTGGAGGATCCCAGGGACCCGACTCCACTCTCCATTGTCTGGCTAGTAATTAGGAAGATCCTCCAAATGCTTCTGGAGGACATTGAAGTCTGTGGGGATAATTAGTGAAGATTTGGAGAATGTTCCAGCTGTTATGTCACCAGCTTTGCTAGGGCCCCAGGGGCAAGGGATGGTGGGATGAAGCCTAGGAGTCCTTCTGAGGCTTTGCTGTGTAGGCCATGCTTTGCTGAGCCTCAGGTCTCCTGGCAGCTCTTTAGGACCTGTGTTTATGGTGGCCATTGGGGGAAGGAGAGCAGGAACACAGGGAAAATTCTGGGAGAAGACATTGGCAGGGGGAAGGAAAAGTCATGTTTACTTTCACATAAATAAACTTAGTGGTGATGATGTGTGCTGGAGCTAATTCTCCTTGGGTAGTGTGCATGCTTTTTGGCAAGAACAAAGATGCAAACACATGGTCAAAAAGTTTTCCTCCAAGGTCTGGACTATGGTTTGAACAGTGACTCAGCATTGTAATCAACAGCAACCAAACACCATTGTATTCCTGCGGCCTGCAAGTTTTGACATAAGACATTTGCAGGTCTTCCCTGAAGTTCTGAGCAGCAGTGTCAAGCCTAGATTTCTTTTAGGGAGTTGTTGGATTTAATAGCCTGAGCACTAGAATAAGATCTTAGAGCACTGGACTTCTGTCTCTCACTTTGAAGCTTGCTTCTCTGGTGTTATTTGGTTAATCAGTTACAAAAAAATAAGGCTATACAACTGAAGGCAGGAAATGTACTGAAGATGATGGGCCCCTTTTGGTCCCTTCACAATCCCCACCTCAGTATGCTGCAGCAGGACCAGGCATAATTACTAAATGTCACTTTAATTCCAGTTGTGCCAAAAGGCACAGTTAAATGAGAGACAGTCTCTTCTTCAGGAAGCTTACAGTGTAAATACATGCTTCGTACTGAGTGGAAAAAACCACTTAAGAGTCTCATTCAAAAACCACTGGAATTATAGTAGGATGTCTGTTAACTCTGATGAGCTTTGAAACACAATCACCTGCCTGCTATTACACGGGGTGCCGGAATCCAGGGCTGTGAAGTCAAATCCTACCCGGGACAGAACTACAAGGTCAATTTTGTTCATACATTTCTTGTATGTACTATAAAGAGAAAGAAATGGGATTCTGCAAACTATATTGAGAAACTAGAGGTGAATGTTCTTGACACGCAGGACAGCATGTGCAGGGGGCAGAGGTGGCATTAAAAGCATTGGATTCTGTGAGAAGATGACTATGTTGGGAAAGCAGCTGCCTTTAGAGGTTTCTATGAACTGGAGTGCAAAAATAAGTCATAAGTCAATGCCATAATACTTCATTCCATAAAACTTCTGGCTTCCCATCTATTTTGTGGTATCACTGAAATTTCACTAGAGTAACGGGTGGGAACTGCGTAGTTCTTTGCATGTGGCAGAGGCAGTCCTGGAGAGGGTACAGCTGAGATTTGACAATAAACTGCAAAGGCTCTGGTGTGGTTGAAGAATTGGGAAATATCTTTCTTCTGGTGGCTTTTATAAGTATTTTAATTTTCCCTTCCTTAAACTTTGTAGCTCAGCTGCTGAGTTTCATTGCATTACAACATTACCTGAACACTTCACCATCTTTATTTGCTGCTACTCCCATTTCAGAGGTGGGGAAATGACACACAGTTTTGGGGCAGAATACACAAAAAAGCTTAGACCTTGCACTACTTGGTTTTCAGGAAGCTTGTTTGCAGTGAAATTCAGACATCTGAATTAATATGGGCACGTGTAGATGTAAGAATGCGGTACATGGGAGTGAGGAGCTGTGTAAGCAAGTGGGTGAGAAATGCTGAGGAGCAGGGTAGGTTGTGTAGTCTGTGAGTTGGGCGTTTGCCTCTCGCCCAGAGAGAGATAAATGTCTTCACGTGAGGTTCATAGCTGTGAATATCTCCTCGTTTAGGTGTGCTCTCCCTTTATGAATACAGGACTCAGCACTGGATGCAGGTCATAAATGCTGGGCTGTTGAATTTTTCCATGGTGAGGCTTCTTAAGTTGATTCTGGTGAAGATCTTCTATTTTTTATACGTAATCAAATATTCTGCATGAGAAAGCAGTAGACTTGCACTGTAGGCCAAAGGCTATAGGGGTTGCTGGGCTGAGGGAAGGGCGAACTCACAGAAGAGGGGAAATCTGATGAATAGCTAGCATTTAGACATGTAGTGGATAATGGACTCTACATTTGGTCATCTCGCCTCTTCCATGTGCTGAGCAAGGAGCAGCTTGGGAATGAAAGCATCTTCAGTTCTACTCATATCTCCCCGAATACCAGTTCACATTTTGAGTTGGGCCTGAAGCTGCCTATTTTTGTTGTTGTGGTGCCATTCACTGGATTAGATGCTGACTAGTCCTCTACCTTGGCTTTTCTGCTGCTCTGGCTTTTCTTGCTCTGGTTCAGGAATGCAGCGCTAACCAGATCTACCTTAGGTGAAGTCTGAATGGTCTCTGCTTTTACTGGCTTTCTTGTTGTTTTTTATTTTTTAAGCTCTCTGTCACTATTTCCTATCATCAGTATTTCTTTGGTGGCTGGTGTACAAATTTTGGACAGAGGATAGGCAAACTTGGTATTACTGTATCTCTGCTCGTGCCAACGTTTGCCCCTTCAGCACTGGCTTGCCTCTTGGTAGTAGCATTGCTCACCCCCGGCATTCCCTTGCTCTTTATTAATAGTCTCTTCTGCCCTCAGCACTACATTGCTTTTGCTGGTATTAAGTTTTTCTGGCAAATCCCATAACAATTTTGTGGAGTGCTGGTTTTCTGTCACTGCTGCTTATATTTATTTATTATCAGCTGGAGGATGGCTGGGCTCTCTGTGGTTGAAGGGCCCTCCTGCATGCTTTAGATTCACTTGGATGCTCTTGGCCTGACCTAAGGGCTCTCCAACAAGGAGCCACCATGTGCCTCTCAGGAAGTTAGAGAAACATCTGCTGAAGGGCTTGTTCCAATCGGGTCAGAGACTTGCTCGCAAATTGCTAAAGGAGGAAGGGAGAAAACAGACAGCGAGCAGGTCCAGGTCCAGGATAAGCCCTGCATCTCGTACTGCATTATGGGTTTCCTCTGTATATGAGCCAAGAGGGACCACTTGCTTTACCAGCCTCTCATGTGAGCACTCAACCGACACAAGAGGCTCCGCTTCTTTCCCCTTGGGGGGACACTGGAGGCAAGAGCTCTCAAGGGCTAAAGAAAACAAAACAGTGTTTGCTTAGCTGGAGAGAAGAGTGCACCCTGCGTAAATTGTACCAGGGCCTAAAAGTGCTTCACAAATGAAGTGCCTCTGAAATTGGCTCCACAAGATAAATGTAAAGCAGGATGATGCCATTTCCCCAGCTGAAGAGGTGTCCTGTTGACTCATTTAAGGGTCAGTTTTTGGCTACTTTTCAGGCCTCAGCACCAGAAAAAATTACATGAGGGAAAAGTTTTCCCAAGAAAGATGAGTTTCTCCTATGGTTCTGCCAGTCCTGCACCTTGTGGACATCTAATGAAAGGTTAACCTGGGAGTCCCACTTGCTGGACAAGGGCTCTACTTATGGGAAGGAGAAAGAGAAAAAAGGTCCATTGGGATGATACAGCAACCTATGGATGAGGGAGTGGGGCAGATACATTCTTTGTTCCTGGTAGCCAGATTCAAAAGTTTGGAGGAGTGAAAGGAACTTGCCTATTCCTGGGATATGTTTCAGGTGGCCTATTGGTGTGCTACAGATTTTTTCTGTCTGGACTTGACCCATGAACAATACAGGTCCTATTTCTAATTCCTAGGTATCCTTGGTTCAGTCACAGGTGTGCAAGCCAAGCTGGCATATTTCCAATGTAGGTATTGAAGATGTAGTACCCAGCCTTACATGTATTTTTGTACTCTGCAGAAACCAAAATGATAAAAATACAATGTTCTTAGTACAGTAAGGTCAAAAGACTCTTTTTGCCACATACAGACCTCCTGTACGTTTTGTTTCTGTGACTGGATGGCTGACTGCAATTTATTGTCTGTGTAAACGTGTCTCATCATACACAGGTGAATTTCACTTCCAGCGTACAGCTCATTGCAGCACTCAGTTCCCAGGCCTCTTTCACCTCTCTAGGCATCTTGGTGATGCTCTGGATTTCTAGGAGTAACTTATTTTTCATCTTATATGCTTTTTTCAGGTGAACTTGAAATGTATCAGTGCTGGCTGTTGATTATTGGCATCCTGAGTTATTAGTGATCCTTACAGAAACGGGGATATCAGACTGAGCGGTTCTCTGTTTGTGGTCTCCTTCCTCCATGATAGTAGGTCTGATGCTACAGTAGAAGCTCAGTTCTGTCATGTAGGGAAAGGACATTATTGCACCTCAGTGTTAAATCAATCATCTGATGTTTCCAGCAATTCAATTTGCTGGGCGGAGGATGACATAAAAATGATTAGGCTGAAAAAAACCCCCAAACCTCTTTTCTATCCAAACCTCTTTTTTTATGTGTGTATTTTTGAAGCCTGCAGTGGATTTTCTGGACTCATGACATGAGGTTTTATTATGTGGAGCATTAGAGCCCTTGTGAAAAATAAAACATGTGATGTGGAAAGTCTCTAGTAAAGAGTGACTCAGGAAAAGGAAAACAAAACCCTTCAGTCTAACGAAAGAACAGTCTGTGTGAAAGTAGCTCAGTATTTAATTGGAAATTGCAGTCAGTCTGCAGATGAACAGCCTTGCTGGCATCTGCAGGTGGGTGTTTTGCTTATGCTTTACAGTTCTCCTTCCTGCTTGTGCTTGTGAATGTGTTATGCCTGTCAGCTCAGAGATGGCGGCGATTTGTGGCTGTTCTTATTCCAGAAGTATCAGCAGTTCCCAATATCACATAAATGAGCGTTGTAAAAGTGTGTTAGTAAGAAACAGACCCTGCAAAAATATCTTGCAGTCCAAATGGGTGCGACAGCCCTTGTTTTAGAGATGGAGGGAGCCTTTAGAGGTCATTAGAGATCAAGTGATGTGACCAAGATCACGCAGGGCTTTTTGCACTCTGAATTATATCTGGGACTTCTACCTCACAGGTTCAGAGCTCAGGAGGGCATTTTAATAGAGAATTTTTAGGAGACGCACTGACATACATTCATTTAAGGTAAACGTGATCTGCCATCTTGGGCCCAACCCCAGATTTGCTTTCATCAAGTCTAATTATGATAATGGTTCGTTTAACCTCTTTGCCTCCCCCTAACTTCCACTTTAAAGCAAAGGCACTGACTGAGAAACCTTGGACTGCACAGTTCCATTTTTAGCTCTGTCTGACTCATTTAATGATTTGGTCAGGTTAGTTTGTCCTTGACTCAGTTTCCCCACTGTCAAAACGGGACTAATAACACTGTCTTGCTTTTTGAGGAAGGGTTATGAAGATAAATTAGTTTTGGCCAGAGAAGAGTCCTGCAGGGCTAGCAGAATTAGGAGGAGACAAGCACAGTCTCTGTTGCAAGTATTATCTATCACTTATGTTTCTCCCATCCCTCCTTGACTTTTACTGACTATGTATTCTTTCTCCTCTTGCAAATCACCAAGGTGTATATTGATCAGCAATATCCCTTGCACAGACTGCAGGGCCATCTCTCCATCAGCTTCTTTGCCCTCTCGGAGGCAGATGGCTTTACAGTTGTGAGAGCAAAATCCCGGCCCCACCAACGTCAACAAAGCAGGATCTCTCATTCCTGTGACCATGTGAGCGTTTCCCCTTCTGTACAAGGGCTGGCTATGGGGTGGCTCCTGCTGTCTGTCTTTTTCTAGGGGTCCTCTAAGGAAGAACAATCCCCTCCAAAAAATGCCGAGATGGTTTCAGAGGCAGCCAAACTGTTGAGGAGTGAAGGGATGGCTGGAGAGGGAAAAGCCAGCCCCACAACAACCTGACTTCTTCTAGAGAGGGTTAAGTACTAAATGCCTCTTACTGGGTCACTTAATGATGGATGGTAGTTAGTGGGGGTGGGGTAAAGCTGACTTCCAGCCCTGCATCACTAAACCGTTCATTAGGAAAAACACACACAATGGAAAATGGCAGAGGGGCTCAAGTGTCCAATTTCTCTCTTGAACTCTCTGAACAGGAGGCTCCAGTCAGGGGAATCCCTGCCACCCTTTCTCCCCCTCCTTCCCTGGCAGTTTCTTTATTAATTAACGGAGTTGGCTGGGGACGGAAACGGAGGACAATAATCAACATAGATGGGTCTGCAGACCTATTTTTAATAATGTGCTTTGCATCTGTCCTAATTGGTATGGAAACAGTGACCTGATTGGAACGACCGGGAGCCTCTTGGGGCCTTTCTTTCTTCCTTTCTCTCCCTCTGTTTTCTTTTTTGTTTGGTTGAAGTTTGACTTGGTGGGAGTGGAGGGGCCAACGGGTAAGAAATATAAAACCTAACCTTAGGGGCTGTTCACAGGCCGGGGAGCGGAGAGGGGTGACGTACTGGGGAGCACAGGGGGTGTGGGGGCAGGGAGGCCTGGATTGGAAAGTCGGGTGTCAATGCCGCTGGGGCACAGAATTTGGCTGCCCCGAGGAGCTGAGGCGGGTAAGGGAAGGAAGAGGCAGCAGCTCTGCTGGTTTAGCTCGATGATGCTGTGGTGGCTTTTCTGGGTGAGCCAAGAAGCAGTATTGGTTCAGGGACAAGAGAAGCACCCCAAGACCCAGCTGATGGCCAGTCCCTACCCTGCTGCGCAACAAAGGTGTATGCAGTGAGAGACAGCCCCTGTCTGCAAGAGATTTTAACCCAAAATAGGTAGTGAGGGAAAATGGCCCATGTAAAGTCAGGAGGAGACTTAGGAACAATGTGTGGCCCAGAAGCTGGGCTCCCCCTGTGCTGTGTGAGCTGTCTACCAGGACGCAGATGCAGCTGCCGTAATGGCTTAGACACTGCGCAGGGGAACACAGAACAAATGCCGTGTGCTGACAGACGCACAGGGACCATGCTTGTACAGGGAGAGGGGGGGAAACTCTGAATATAATTATATAATAATATTCTTTAATGCTGTAATATTTACCTGTTGCAGCTGGGGACATTCTTAGTGTTCGCGTGTTCAGGCAGGGCGCTTCTTGGGGTGGGATGACAGAGACTGAGCACTACTGAGCATAAGTGGCAACGTGTCCCCGTGTTCTCTCATGTGCTGTCTGTCTTGTGGTTGCCTGGCGAAACAGAATGACTGCTTTCTTCTTTCTCCCACCGTTTACGTGGCTAGCAGTAGGCTCCTGCAGGCTGTGCTGTTTGCCCAGGCTGCCTTCTTTGCCATTCTTCACATTCTTTGGAAAGTTGCTCGCGAGCCTTGAGCGTTTGGAAGAACACCTTTCTCCATCCAGCTGTGGTTTCCAGCAGAGCAGTATTGCACAGGAACTGGGAACCCATAGTCATGGGGAGGACTGAACCTGTACGCCCAGGCTGAGGAACTTGTCACCCAGGCAGACCATGCTGGGTGGTTTTGCATCACAGTCTCAGTGCCAAATTACTGTCTTGCAGCTTCACCTTCTGTGAAAAGCTTGCTTGTACACAAACCATCCAATGACGAGGTGAACAAACAAGCCCCAAAACTGAAATGACAATGAAATGGGATTTTGCATATAAGCTAGGAAAGAAATGACATTATTTAAAATAAAGCAAAACACTTGGGTAGCTGGATGGACAGATGGATTGGCTCAACCAGTTATATTTGTATCTGCCCCAGATGTAGCTCAACATTTCCAAGTCTGGCCATTTTATTTTGAGTACCACAGCAATTATTTTTTCCTATAAGCTCTAGCTCCTAGAATGAAGCATTATATATAAGAATCTTGGCCTTCTTTTTAGGAAGCTTGCTGGTCTTACACTTGCTGTGTAAATCTTGAAGAAATGGTCCTATCACCCTCAAAAGGATCAGAAACAGAGGCTGAAAACAAGATCTACCAAATGTATTATGTTTAATAATAATAACGTCTTTGGTGCTTTTCTCCAATTTCCGTTTTCTGGGGCTTTGCTCATTAATTTGGGCTACTTCAGCAGCCGTGGGGACATTGCTGAATGCAGGCTCCGTTTATGGATGGCAGGTCTGGGCGCCTGTGGTATATATCGCCCTGCTTAGAAAGAGGAAGGACATAAAGAAAGAATGGAAATGCAGGGGGAGCAGGCAGCGAGCTCCTGCCGCTGCGACGTGTGAGAAGTTGGCCAGGTCCCATGTAAATCAAGGACAAAGTTGACTAATTTCCTGGGTCGGTCATGGTGAAAATATCACATTTCATGGTTTGTTGCCGATTCATAGAAAAATCCTATTAAAACTGGGCAGATTACTTATACAATTTAAACAAATGATGATCAAAGATTATAACATGTTCTGTGAAGAATGAAAAGGAATAGAAATGAATGTGCATCTGGTGAGATGGGGCCAGGTGGGTTTTTGCATGCAAACTTGCTNCGGGGGCGGCGGGGTAAAGCCCCCGGCGTGCAGACTGTCCGCTCGAAGAAAGGCATCACCAGTTGGTGGGCGGGTGATTTCCCCAACTCAGACGGGTACGGTGAGGTTTTGTGGCCGTCTCAGCTGGAGGAGTGAGTGCTCTCTGCTCAGCCCCTAAACCCACGCTGACTCATAATCCCCAGCTATATACTACATCACGTCCGAGTTGCTCAGGAAGAAACGCCTAACCCCAAACCCAACAAAGCTTAGGATGTGAGATAAAGATGAGATATATGTCTCAACAAGACAACAAGGTCTCAACTAGCGGTAAGCCAGACTGCTATTGATCCCTGCATAGATCTGTCCTCTAATGCCTCATCACAGTGAAATGTGTGAAACCTTCACAAGACCTTCACAAAGTGTGAAATGCAACAACTGAAGAAGAGAATACAGAGGCACGAACGTATGTTTTTGTTGTAAAGGGAAGTGGTTTTTTGATTGCTGAGATGGAGATTAAATGGGTAAACAGAAATGCATCTCCACAGAAAATGGTAGAACATTTGGCAAATGCAACAAAATGATTGGTAAGACCTCTATTTTTACACTGGGGGCAGGAAAAGGCAGGTTTTGGGGTGTTTGGGGTGTTTTTTTGTTTGCTTTTTTGTTNGTAATATTTACCTGTTGCAGCTGGGGACATTCTTAGTGTTCGCGTGTTCAGGCAGGGCGCTTCTTGGGGTGGGATGACAGAGACTGAGCACTACTGAGCATAAGTGGCAACGTGTCCCCGTGTTCTCTCATGTGCTGTCTGTCTTGTGGTTGCCTGGCGAAACAGAATGACTGCTTTCTTCTTTCTCCCACCGTTTACGTGGCTAGCAGTAGGCTCCTGCAGGCTGTGCTGTTTGCCCAGGCTGCCTTCTTTGCCATTCTTCACATTCTTTGGAAAGTTGCTCGCGAGCCTTGAGCGTTTGGAAGAACACCTTTCTCCATCCAGCTGTGGTTTCCAGCAGAGCAGTATTGCACAGGAACTGGGAACCCATAGTCATGGGGAGGACTGAACCTGTACGCCCAGGCTGAGGAACTTGTCACCCAGGCAGACCATGCTGGGTGGTTTTGCATCACAGTCTCAGTGCCAAATTACTGTCTTGCAGCTTCACCTTCTGTGAAAAGCTTGCTTGTACACAAACCATCCAATGACGAGGTGAACAAACAAGCCCCAAAACTGAAATGACAATGAAATGGGATTTTGCATATAAGCTAGGAAAGAAATGACATTATTTAAAATAAAGCAAAACACTTGGGTAGCTGGATGGACAGATGGATTGGCTCAACCAGTTATATTTGTATCTGCCCCAGATGTAGCTCAACATTTCCAAGTCTGGCCATTTTATTTTGAGTACCATAGCAATTATTTTCTCCTATAAGCTCTAGCTCCTAGAATGAAGCATTATATATAAGAATCTTGGCCTTCTTTTTAGGAAGCTTGCTGGTCTTACACTTGCTGTGTAAATCTTGAAGAAATGGTCCTATCACCCTCAAAAGGATCAGAAACAGAGGCTGAAAACAAGATCTACCAAATGTATTATGTTTAATAATAATAATGTCTTTGGTGCTTTTCTCCAATTTCCGTTTTCTGGGGCTTTGCTCATTAATTTGGGCTACTTCAGCAGCCGTGGGGACATTGCTGAATGCAGGCTCCGTTTATGGATGGCAGGTCTGGGCGCCTGTGGTATATATCGCCCTGCTTAGAAAGAGGAAGGACATAAAGAAAGAATGGAAATGCAGGGGGAGCAGGCAGCGAGCTCCTGCCGCTGCGACGTGTGAGAAGTTGGCCAGGTCCCATGTAAATCAAGGACAAAGTTGACTAATTTCCTGGGTCGGTCATGGTGAAAATATCACATTTCATGGTTTGTTGCCGATTCATAGAAAAATCCTATTAAAACTGGGCAGATTACTTATACAATTTAAACAAATGATGATCAAAGATTATAACATGTTCTGTGAAGAATGAAAAGGAATAGAAATGAATGTGCATCTGGTGAGATGGGGCCAGGTGGGTTTTTGCATGCAAACTTGCTATTTTAGCATCGCGAGGATGGGCGGGGGAGGGACGGGNAGCCCCTAAACCCACGCTGACTCATAATCCCCAGCTATATACTACATCACGTCCGAGTTGCTCAGGAAGAAACGCCTAACCCCAAACCCAACAAAGCTTAGGATGTGAGATAAAGATGAGATATATGTCTCAACAAGACAACAAGGTCTCAACTAGCGGTAAGCCAGACTGCTATTGATCCCTGCATAGATCTGTCCTCTAATGCCTCATCACAGTGAAATGTGTGAAACCTTCACAAGACCTTCACAAAGTGTGAAATGCAACAACTGAAGAAGAGAATACAGAGGCACGAACGTATGTTTTTGTTGTAAAGGGAAGTGGTTTTTTGATTGCTGAGATGGAGATTAAATGGGTAAACAGAAATGCATCTCCACAGAAAATGGTAGAACATTTGGCAAATGCAACAAAATGATTGGTAAGACCTCTATTTTTACACTGGGGGCAGGAAAAGGCAGGTTTTGGGGTGTTTGGGGTGGTTTTTTGTTTGCTTTTTTGTTTGTTGTGTTTTTTTTTTTTTAAGGCAGATTTCCATATTTCATTGTGAAATGGCTTCAGCAGATGAGGCAGAATTTAGTAATTTCCTGTGCACTGCTGAGCATCCTATCCCAAATACTAATCCCCATGAGCTCAACTGTAGTCTTGTTTCCAAGCCCACATGGCTTGGAAATGAAGCTTAGGTAGTCAAATCTGATGAATTCAGCACTCATTTTTACTTCTTCGGGCTAAACATACTGAAGCAGTACACCACTGGAGCTCCTGTCACAGGGCTTGTTTTGCATACCTGCCTTTACAAAGTCCTCTACTGGAGCTTTCCCAAACACTGCTGTCTGATAGAGTAGGCAGGACGTGATCATCCTAAAGATCTTTTCCAACTTAAATGATTGTATAATAGTGTGGGAATTCAGTTGCAGCTGAAATTTAGGGATGGAGGTGTATGAATTTACTGTCTCTTCTATTGTATCCATGGATTTAGGGAAATGTAGCAATAAACCTGTCTCTGCATGGCCTTCAACTCCAGAGCCAAACCCTGGTGCCATTTCTAACCCTTGGGCTGTTCAGAGCCTAGGTATGCATGGCTTCCTAATAACTAAGCATGACATATTTAAACGTTCTGTCAGCTGCCTTTAATTTTTCTTCAAGAACCAGATAAAGCTAAGCACCAAAACCTCCCGTCATGAATCCTAAGACCAAGCCAAGCCATAACCTTACTGATCGTTGCAACACAGCAACATAGTGCTGCCCAGAAATTAAACACAAAGTGCTTGACACTATCAGCCTTTTATCTTGCCACCAAGGGCCTCAGAGAGTTCTGCAATGGAGATACAACACTGCAGAGCCTCCTGTCCCAAGCCCTAAATATGAGCTACTCACAGCATCATTTATGGCTAAAGAACCTGTTGATCTTTGAACGTTAACTATGAAAAATTCGAATCCACTGAGGCAGGCTGCAATCCTACCACAGGCTGGACAGAATTCATCAGTAAACCTGACTGCACAGAACTGCATGCTAAATCTTAGCTTTAGTCCTCTCCTTATTCCTGGCACGGGTGGTGGCCTAGAAATTCAGTTATGTCCAAAAGTTAATCAGAAGATGTTTAAATATGCTGATACTGATTTTACCACTTATCTTACCTCAAGCAATGATGCCATTCCGGCTCCAGCGTTGATCATGGCTCAGTAACCCCATTCTGTCTGACAATTAAAAATGATACATTTTAATCTACTTATCCCTGAGCAGGTTTGGCAGAATTGAGCAACAAAAATTGTTTAGCAGAGCCTCATTTCTGGAATGCGAAGCTAGAGCCTAATTGTAATCCTAACCCTGCCTCGACCTCTGTCCAGGCACTTGCCATCAGTGGAAAATTAAGAATAAATATTTGACTGTAGTGACACCAACTTTCATCCGGTTTTGTGGGTCTTAAAGATTTAGACAATTAATTTGCCCCTCTAATCTCTCTTGTTCCAGACTCTATCCTCAACTCTAATCCTATTTTTGACCACAGCTTAGAAACCCAGAATTTGGCATTCTCATCTAGTGGTATCAGACCTTGGCTTTCCTTTACAGGTCTGACAGAGGTCAGGAATAAATTTGGCTCTTCAGATCCTGCTGTCCCTAATTTTAACTCAAATCCCAAACATACCAGCATTATATACTGTACTCTTATTGCCACCAGACAATGTGAATTAACTTGTGCTAGCCTTATCTTATCTTGCAGAATTCAGCAATATCCAGCGCTCTGTCCACATCTCTTTAATCCTGTTCCTAGCAAAACCGCCAGCCTTTACTACAGACCAAACATTTTTCCTTTGCTTCAAAATTAGCTATAAGACATTTGAGTCTACCGACACCGGAGTGCTGTGTTTGCATGGTCAAGGGAGAGCCTTGCACCTGAGATATGACCCTACTTAACCCGAGCCGCCTGAGTGACTCTGGTACGGATAATCTTTGTATTCAGTGATTTGGATACAGAGAACTAAAAATTCAGTTTTCCAAAAATAAGTGATTTCTGCCCTTGGGTGGTGAATAAATAATATAATTTCTTTGTATTCAAGGGGAGCAATGCTGATTTATGCCAGCTGATGGATATGGTCTGGTACATATAGATCTTTACGATACAAAGTGCCTAATGCTGCTTTTCTATCAGGGCTTGTGCCTTGTTTCTATCAGATCCTTGTGCTTTTGTACAAAAGTGTGTGTAGAGCCTTGCTGAGTAAAAATCAAGACTGATCTATAAACAATATGTGGTGTTAGCTATATCCCTGGGCCTCTTCTAGGCTTGTATATGCCTTATTCTGGCCAGAGCGTGTGAGCTAGCGTGTGGGAATAGCATCTGGAGAATGTGGTGGGAGTCGTGGTGCTTGGAGGATTTGATGGGACGACTGCAAGACTCTCTATTTTTTTTAATCCAGTATCAAATATAGCGATATTGGCACATCTAATCATGACCTGTTCCAGTGATGCAAATTAACATTTGTGACATGAATGGCCATAGCATGGAACTTGGGACACTGGTGTTAGATTTTACAGAGGACTCCTAATGTCAATTTTTGTGATTAAATGTCATCTTGCTTGGCAAAATGATGTGCATGATACTTGTAATCATCTTGTTTGGACCAAAACGCTGAACTAAGAAATGGAACTGCCCATTAATTTGCTTGTTCACTTTTGGAGAGTGAAATGCCTTCAGCTTTGCTTTCAAGTAGGCAGTCAGGCTTGAGTGGGGGAGGCTGTTTGTCACCAACATGTTCTGGATAGGGCAACCCTGTAAGCAGCTGGTGTTACTGGAAGGTAAAATAAAGGGAAACGCATGTTAAGTTGGAGAGCAAGTAAAAGACACAGATCAATCTTTCCCTGCCTGATACTGTGAATAAGCATCTTCCACCGGTGATGCCTTTGTGTAACAAAGCAGTCTTCAAAGACTTGTGCTTATGCAGTGCTTGGAGAACATGCTAAGGAGTTCTCACTTGGTGTAGCCAACTCACCACCATGGCTGTTTTGATCCAACATTTTGTAGTCTTAGCATCGTGTTCATTTCACGTTAATGGTGAGTAAAGCTGATTAGCTGCTGTTTTAACCGCAGGTAACTTGTCGTTATTGGCAGGAAACATGTTTCATCTGCATAACAGTTTCATGTGAGCAGTGGGGAACATTTTCTATTAGCGTTTGTTGATGTGAAACGTGTTTCTTAGTGGAATTATGTTTGGGACTGGAAGAGAACTTAATTTTCATCCTTAACTCCAACTAGAAAAAGTGAATCAGGAAAAGGAACTTTTTGATTCTTTCCTATCAATATTTTTTTCGATATTACTTCTAATGTATCCAAGATAAGTCTCTTTCCTGCTATTTACTATTCACATATAGGTACCGAAGCTAGAATCAACCTTCTTAATGCTGCACAAAATATACAAATGCCAACTGGGTACACAGGCTGGGGTGAGGGAAGAAGAGGACGAGCTCCAGGGAGTCCATGTTATACAGTGGTCCCTGGCTGCCATGCTCCGGTGGGAGCTTGAGCTCTGTAGGGCCCCACTGGGGAGCTGAGGCAGGTACGGGTAAGCAGTGTGTATCTGCCTATCCTTTTCTAATCCTGGCAGTGTGACGTTCCTCCTCTTCTCTTATATACCAAGCAGTTCTGGGTGGTTTTTTACTTATTTACCATAATGACACCCACCAAAACTCTATGCAGCCAGGAGCTTGAGTTTTGAAAGTTACAGAATAGTTAATGCTTGCTATATTAAGACATATTTGCCTTCCTTTCTTTGATCACACTTTCCAGATAGTGAAGCCTTGTACAGGACTGCGTATGTTTTATAAGAAGCTGTGTTTGGGTCAGTATCTTTCTGAAATGCTGTCTGTTATATAATAACTGATTACGTTACCATCGTAGTGTCTGTCATTCTGAAGTATCTCAAAGCAGACAGTCATCCTGAGTTATGAGAACAAATACAGTTATATGACTGTGTCATCAGTAAATATTGGGAGAATCTTCTTAAGAAGTGTAGCCTCTGCTGGCCTAGAAGGTGGAGGTTGCTTAAGAGGGTGCATTAGAATTACACAAACGTTTTAGTGAGCGAGCAGAGAAGAACACCCTATTTGTTATAAATCAGAAAAGGAATTTAGAAAGATAGATGCCTTGCAACTTAGTAATTCTAAAGAGAAAGTCTTTGCTTGCCCCAGGCTATAAAAATTATGTAAGCAGATGGCTTTATTACTTACGTGGTAGAGGTGGCCTCTTGATTCTTGGCAATCTGGAAGCTGAGTTGTTTCCGTGTATTCATTTATACTGGGGGACCCTCTTGTACAGGACCTTGCAGTCACAAAACACAGTCCCAAAAAGCTTTGAGTCTAAGTGTGACTTGGAGACAAATAACCTATTTCTAATTTTGCTGACTTAAATCGAGGAAACCACCCACCACACTCACTGCTGCAAGCCTCACTTACTAGTACTTATTATTGATATTGCTGGAATGCCAAGGATCCATATTACCTATGAAGTCATCACTGTGCTAGGCAACGTACCAACAAACCAGAGATGAATCCTTGCTACAAAGCTCTAGCAATCTAAGACCAAAGATTATGACCTGATCAGATGATTATAACTGACACCAGAGAAGCCAGTGCTTTTGCTTCTGATTGAACTTGGTTAAAAAAAAATACAAATCCAAACCAGGCTAAAGCACTGTGCCACATGACTTATTTGGAGAGAGGGAAGAGTTAAAGAACAAAAGCACGTGGCAGAATCTAAAATCATCTTCTCTTCAAATGATCCCAAGTGTGTGGGGAGGAAAGAGGAGAGGAGAAACAAAACAAAGCAAAGAGAATCTGAAGCTCAGACTGCCTTGTTTTTCAGTCATTTTTTCAAGACATGTTGGAGACTCTATTATGCATTAGCACAGTGTTTGGGAATGAATATTTGTTCAGTGAGATATGACTCTCCCATGGCAGAGCAGTGAAATATAGGATATTTTGCTTGTTGGCAGCAGATTTCTGGCTGTCTACGTTTTTATTAGTGCAGGTTTTTCTATACGAGTACAGCTATTTATCTAGCAAGCACGGCCAGCAGATAGAAAGTTGAAGAGAGAGCCAGCACAGTCCTAAGCTATGTCAGTAGATAAAAACCCTTAAGGCGAAATATCTACAGGATTGGGCCATGTGCCTGAATTAGGGGAAATGCTGTTACATTTTCCCAGTCACTTCAATATCCTGCAGTTCTTGCACTTCCACAAACGCAATTTAACGCAGCTGATATAATGCCATACTGAGGATGTGTTGTCAGCTGCCAGTGTTCGGTCTTGGATCTTTTAATTCATGAGCTAGAAGATGGAGATTTTTAGTAGAGGTTGTAACAGGCTGATGGCCTTTAGTGTTTTGCCCATTTACCAGCAGAGATGGTCAGACAGTTACCCCAAGGGGCTTTGAATTACACCAGCGTCTAGAGTTGCTTGTCTGGTCTGACTGCATGGTGACAGTGGAAGTATAAGAATCCAAATGGGCAGCCTGATTCTCTAGAGTAATGATTTAGGTGTGATTGTTGGAATTAAATCACACACTGGAGTGTTCTCTGATAGTGGGAATTTTGCTTGAGTATAAACTGCATCAGACCTGCAGGACCTGATCTTTAATTCATAATACTTTGCATGTGTGGCAACTGCTCTTGGAGGTAAGCAGACCCTTTACTAGAGGGAAGCAAAGACAAGGCTGACCAAGTTAAACAGGTTACCAAGAGTCAGAAACCAACTGTAGGACCCTCATTTCCAAGTTCATTCTCTAAATTCTTGATGTTTTGCTTGAATAGCTGCTTAAAACAGAGAAGAAAAGGCAGTCTTTGCTCTACAGATTCGGAAAGAAACTATAAGATAAAAGACAACCAGTGATGAGACTAAGACATGGCTTGGGGAATGTATGGAGATGGTCTGAAGTAGCCCTAGCAGTATAATCAAATGGGACTAAGTTTTTTGAAAATGTAGCTTCTGATTTGCTGTGTTAAAGAAAGAAGCAACAGCATCAGAGAGGTGTGAAGAGAGGGCAGCTGTGCAGTAACATAGCAGCAGGGAACAGCAAGTTTCCAGGCCAGAGGGATGATGGCTATAAAGCTCAGTGGTTATTTGGACCGCTTAGTTATATCTATGTCTTGGATCATCTAGAGGCTCTGCATTTACACTCTGTTTTTAGCTGCTCCTGTAATTTGGTATGACTTGAATATGATCTGCATAGAAAAGAGCTTGAAATTGCAGCCAAACTATTAAAGTCAACTAAGTAGGGTCAGCGATCTTAAAAGACCCTTCCATAGAAGCATGTAATCAAACTATTTTGTCAGGGGTAAAAGCATACTAGTAAGGAGGTAAACACGAAGCATCCTGGGATCTACTATGTTTTAATATACTACAATTTTCAAGCAGGTTTTTGCATGTTCAGATTATAACCTCTGTCTAGGCTAAAGAGTGTAGGGGAAGCACTGTTGTTATGCCCAGTTTGGGGAGATACTGGTTTCTGATAAAGTCCACTGGGGCTACCATAGCAGCAATAGCAGAACAATAATAATTTGCAAAGCAGTTTGCGATCCTCTGACAGAAACAGTGCAATAGTGCAATTGTACATCTGTATTGCTTTAATTGATATTTTACACTTATGACCAGTCTTGATCTCATTTTACAAATATTATACAGTGTTCTCCTCAATGCTGGTGCAAATACCTAGCCATTCCTCCCAGTCCAGCCTTGCTCCCATGCAGCTTGCCTTGTGACTAAAAGTAAGGTTTTTTGAAGTATGCAGAATTACAGAAAGAAACAGAAATACCAGTTTTTGTATTTTCAGAATGAGATCAAATAAATAAATGTGTGTGTGTAATATATATATGAGTCAAATATATAGATATATTTCTGTGGTTAGGTAATTTAAAGTATCCTTGTGTTTTATAATAGTGCAATCTGTGTGGTTTGCTATACATGATATTAAATAGCAAATAAATAGGTTTTTAGCAGCTGAAGGTGGTTTATCTTCTATTTTGGTACACTTCTGTTTTCTTATATTCCGTATTTTAAGGTTTATTTTTAGAACAAGATTTGTATTGTTTAGAAACTCAGACTTGTATTCTTTAAGAAACAGGCCTTTTCTGAAACATCAGGTCCCTGGTATATATTTATTGTCTCCAATCCTGCAAAGATTTATTTTTGTGTGCGTGTGTTTAGTTTGATTTCAGAATAATTGTCTAGATGTATAAAATAAAGTGCAGAAATAAATCTGTGCAGATCCAGAGCCCTTACTAATCAATATAACTATTCTTTTGGACTTGTTTTCTTTGTATCTATTTCCAGGGTTGTAAATATGGAGTATTTTGGTTTGAGATATCCTATGTGAATTCTGCAATAAAAGGATTTCTCTTATGAGAATAAAGTTGTAGCAATAATGGCAATTATAGTATTAATGAGCAATTTTTAAATTGACAGCTTTCATTCACAGCTAAAGCACTTCTAGCATCACCTGATCTTTGAAATTCACCTCTCTTTGGGTAGAATAAAGTAGCTATATATCAGTGCTCACCAATACAGAAACAATACAGAAATTTAACAGCAGGCAATAAAAAATACCAAAGCTAGTGAATCATTGAGAGCTACTTAACTGGCTGGCTAACATGGTTTGTGCCAGAGTGTGAAGGATCCGGTGCTCCAACATCACGATCCTTGTGCAGTGTCCAAAGTCCGTAAAGCCCACAGATGGTCAAGTTTGCCATTGCAAATCAGAGCCCACAAGTTTTGTCATGGCTATATGGAACTGAGGCTTATGTGGAACAGAGGCTGGTTTTATGCTTAAGTCACCCAAAGAGGACTCAGAAGGACTGTTTGGTGACCTGGACAGAAAAATGTATTTATCTCATGGTCCTTTCATAATATGGAGGAGTTATACTGCCTTGTATCACAGGGGGCTTATGCAGGGAATCATGGACTTGATTCTCATCGAAGTTAGCTTGCTATTAATGCTAAGCATATGTATAAGTTCTTTTTGAAAGTAAATGAGAGTAAGCGTGGGCTTATATGACTTTTCTGACTTGGGGTGCTTAGCACGTGTGTGTGTGATGGTTGTTACATTGCTATTGCTGAAGAGAGACACCATGGCCAATCCAACAGAGAAGTCATAGAATCATAGA
>VXBO01004958.1:0-16091 GCA_013400135.1 Rhinoptilus africanus
CCCAGCCCCTCTCCCGAAACGCCGCTGGGAGGTGAGTGAGGGGTGCTGGTGGTGGGTGGAATTGGGAATGGGGCTGGGGGGGAAGGCGGAGAGCTGAGCTGAGCTGCCCGAGCCCTTCCAGGTTGCCGGCAGGACGGCGCGGGCAGCGGGCAGAGCTCTCCGGACCTGGCAGCCACCCGCCTCCGGCCGGTAAGCCCCACCACAGCGATGCTGTGCCTCCCCCCAAAACCTGCCCCCAGCCCTCCCTTAACAGGGCGGGGGATGGACGGTGACGGTGCCATCTGTGTCCTTTGGGGGGTTATGGGGGGGGGCAAGCAGCCTTGGTGTGTTGGCACAGTGTCTCCTCTCTCCGCAGCTCCGTGCGCCCCCCCCGCCGCCCGGCAGAGCCCCCGAGCCTGACCCCGAGCTGCACTTCAGCTGACCCCCCCTCACCCCCAGCTCCCCAAAAAGCTTCTCCCGAGTGAGCCACCGTGGGCTGCCATCCCTGCGGCAGGGGCTGGCCGTTCCCTGAGCTGGTCTTGCTGGGGTGGGGGGCAGGGGGGGTCCGCATCCTGCCCGGCACTGCTTGCGGAGTGGTCCTGTGTCCCTGCAGAGCACGGCGGGGGGCGTCCTGGCAGCCCCTGCATCCGAGTGTCACGGCCGGGCCCCAGCTCTTGCCTCTGCCCCTTCTGCCCCCTCAGCACAGCCCCGGTTCCCCGGGGTGGGGGGGCTCAGCCCTGGCACCCTGCCTTCCCCCTCCCTGCCCCGGGTATCTCCCCCCAGGCAGGGGGGAGCCATGCCCCAATAAAACCAGTTGCCTCTGCCCAGGGGTTCAGCAGCTTTAATGGTTTTTAGCTCATCTATGTACAGTGCAGTTACACTCCAAAGCTGGCCGTGGGCACCGGGGCTGCCCGCTGGCCCGGCCGGGGTCCCCATCCTGCCCCCCAGGACCGGGCTCTGGCCCCTCCTGTGCCGGGACGGGGCTGGAGGCTCCTCTCCCCGCCAGTATCTCCTTGGGGACCCGTGACGGGGGTCCCTCACCGGTGCAGGATTTGTGCCTGTGACCGCTCTGCATTGCAGGGGTGCCCGGGGGGGGGCTGTGCTCTGCGGTGAGTGTGCCAGGAAGGTTGGGGGGTGCTGCCCCCTGCCCCAGGGGGGGAGCTGGAGTCGCTGCCTCCATCCCTGCCCCTCTGATGCATCCTTCCCCCAGCGCCGGGGGGCTGCGGGGACCGGGTGGGCAGCAGGGACTGGGTGCTCTCCTGCCCCTGCCAGGCCCCAGGGTCCCCCGAGGGGGGGGGACGGTTCTCCGGGGAGGGTGCGGTGGGTGGGAGTCAGGTACCTATTGCCAATGGGATGAGGTCTGTCGCCGAGCGCGGTTGTCGGTAACGTCGGCGCGTCGCTCCGGCCATGCCAAGCGCGTAGCTGCTCGCCCGGGGCCGGCTGCCCTGCGGTCCCCCCACAGCAGAGCCCCCAGCCCAGCGTGGGGGCCGGGGGGGCGCGCACCTCCCGTCCGTGCTCCAGCCAGGAGCGGAGAGAAGCTGTAGGGAGAGGGGCAGGATGGAGCTTGTCCCCACGGCCGTGGTGTTCCCCCACTGAGCCACAACCGGGCTCTCCTGGCCCCGTCTCTGCCCGGAGCTGGCGTGGTTGCCCACTCGCATCCTTGCTGGGCACGTGGGCAAGAGAACCTGCCTGTGCCGTTGGGAACAAACCCTCCTGGAGAAGGGGTTCACCCTCTCTCCATCACCGGGCTGTCACCCACCAGGGCAGGGACGCTGCCACTGCCTTCCCACCCCACCCGGGACACGGCCACGGGGGCTGGGGGTGCGCACTCACGTCACACAGTCGCTCCTCGGTCCTGCACCGCCGCACTGGTCTCCTGTGGGATGGAGGAGGGATGCGAATGTCAGCGCTCCCGCAGGAGCCGGGGGCTGAGGTGGGGAACCGGGTCTCCGTTGGCCACAGCAGCGACCCATGGGCCAGTGGGCAGGACCCTGCTGAGGCTCCAGGAGGTGACTACAGCCCGAGCACCATCTCTCTGCCCTTCCCCATCACCCACAGGACATGTTGGGCAGCAGCTAACAACCCTCATGGTGGCCCCGGCTGGGACATAGGGGACGAGGGAGAGTCCGAGTGGTGCCAGGGCTTGGTGACAAACATCCCAGTGAGGTCCCATCACCATTCTCCTGGGACCCCCCCAAAGGAAGAGGCCAAAGCCTAGTGCAGGGTCTCAGGCACTGTGTGCGGGGTGCCCGGCACCACAGAGGGGACAGACGAAGAGGAGAAAAATGTCCCTGGGCTTGCCCCGCACAGAACCGCTCCCCCGGTGATGGGAGGGATGGCAGCCATCGCCCAAGGCGTGCGTGGTGGGCCGTGGGAGGAAAGAGGACCTGTCTCCACCTCTCCAGATCCCTGGAGGAGGGCTACAGCCCATCCGCTCTCTCCTGCGTGGCTGCCTTGGGCTGCCCTTCTCCATGAAGTGTCTCAAACCTTCCAGCCCGGCCGCCAGGAAGTAAAGAGGGGAACAAAAAACACAGCGGGTTCCTGTTTTTTCCTTAGCCTACGTTCACCTCGGCACCTTCCCCAGGCTGTCCCGCGCAGACCGAGTCCTGCCCTATCCCATCTCCCTGCCAAGGGCTGCTGGCACGTGCCGTGCCTGGCCCATGGATCTTCAGTAGAGCCAGCCCCAGGGAATGTCCCTGGCTTTGAAGCATGCCAGGATTTGTACGCGGATGGTTTGCTTCCGCTTCCTTCCAAGGACTATGCCGCGTGTGCGCTGGTGCTGCTCTTTTGGGTGAGCTGAGGCCGGCTCTTGGGGCTGCTCAACGGCGGCAGCCCTGGGGGGGTGGCATCGCACCAGGTGCCTTCCTCCTGCCCGCTTCCCTGAAAATCGCCTTTCCCCAGCTGCAGAGCCACGGGTGAGCACGCGAGGGAGTGACCATGCTGGGTGGCTGCTACCACCACCAACCGCATCATTTGCTCAGGGGCAGGGAGCAAATCCCCCAAATTGGGGGCCATCATAGAACCTGTTGGGTTGGAAGGGATCTTCAAAGCTCATCCAGTCCAACCCCCTGCAGGGAGCAGGGACATCTTCAACCAGATCAGGTCGCTCAGAGCCTCATCCAGCCTGGAATGTCTCCAGGGATGGGGCCTCCACCCCCTCTCTGGGCAACCTGGGCCAGTGTCTCACCACCCTCAGGGGAAAGAGCTTCTTCCTCATGGCTCATCTAACCCTGCCCTGCTCTAGTTTAAACCATCGCCCCTCGTCCTGTCGCTCCATGCCCTTGTAAAAAGTCCCTCCCCATCCTTCCTGTAGGTCCCCTTCAGGGACTGGAAGGGGCTCCAAGGTCTCCCCGGAGTCTTCTCTTCTCCAGGCTGGCCCCCCCCCCAGCTCTCTCAGCCTGTCAATGGCCAAGCAAATGGTGTCCTCATCAGCGCTGCCCTGGAGATCTCTATCACCTCCAGCAAGGTGGTCGGGTGGGAAGGTTGGGAGATACCAGGGTGCTGGGAGCTCCATCTGGGGTGGGCTGTCCTCCTCTCTAAGCACTGCCAGCCCCTCTGGAGCAGGGAAGAACAACCAAGAAATGGATGACCCGTTGGCTTCACCATTTCCTAGACTTCAAGGCAAGAAGGGCTCCTGGAGACGTCTGTTCCTGCCTGCGCGTTGCTGGCCGTGTTGAGCCCCGACACAGCACTGCCCCAGCAGTTTTAGAGAGACCAAGTGCTGTGCAGTGGCAGAGCTCCCCCAGGTCAAGAAAAAGTGGTGCCCAATGGATGTCCCCAAAGAGCCCAACCACAAAGGTAAACACATCCCTTGCCCAGGGGGCAGCTGGCAGCAGGTCTGCAGCATTTCCCATCCAAGTCAAGCAATGACATGCCTTTTCCCCCCGGGGGGGAGGACTATCGCGGTGACTCTGAGTGCCCCAGATATTCAAAAAGAGGTGGGAAAATGCAGTCCAAAAAGGAGAGCAGAAACAGGGTGGGCAGGACAGGGCAGGTCCCCACGCCGCAGCCGACCTGACGCAAGGCTGGGCTCACCTATCCCTGCTGCACAGCTCAGGCCACCGCGCTCCGGCTGGTTGATCCTGTCGGCAGCAGGACTTGGGATGCTCTCCCACAGCCCTCCAAGCCCTCCAAGCCCTCCAGCCCAGGGGACCACACGGGGACAAGGAAGAGGAGGAACTTACCTGCTGCCCCTTGTCCTCCACTCCGGGCTGTTTTCTGCTGCTGTCGTCTCTTCCCAACTCATCAGCCTGTTCGTGCAGACTCAGGCTCCCGTGAATATCCGACACTTCATCTGCCGACCCCAGTCCGGTCTCCTCCAAGCAGATGCTGCCTCCTTCTTGCACCAGCTCTCCCGGGATGCTGGGACTTGACCCTCCCAGCAGCCGATGGCTCAGGAGCTTCCTCTGACGGCTGGTGCTCCCGGGAGCGGTACCGGTATCCTGCAGCGAGCCTGCCAGGCCGGACCCCTTTCCTGCCCGCCTGCTGCTGCGAGTGCCAGAGCTGACTGGCGTGTTCGAGGCTGGGGTGGCGGAGTGGCTCTGCTCCCCACCTTTGCCACTCTGGGCACCCTTCTGGACGGCTCCGTTCTGCAGGCCACCCGTGGGGACAGTCCCATTGTGTGCCCGCTCCCGCTGGAGCCGGTCACTGCTGTGCTCCAGCTCCTCCGTGCTCAGCTCCCGGCTGCCATCGGGCAGGGGACCATCCTGCTGTTCATGGAAGGTGGGTTTCTTCCCGATGTGTGTGACACGAAACCTGGAATGGGGGCAGGTTGGATCAAAATCTTTTCCCTCCTCTCCCACGGCTCCATTTCCAGCTTGCCTGCACCTCCAGCCTCGGATCTCCTCTCTTTGTCATTGGGTTGTGCTGATCTCCAATCTTTCAGACCCATTCAACACCACTGATTCCCCCTCTAGCCATGCCCCCAGTGACTTAACCCGTTCCCCCCCTCATTTTTAGCAAAACAAATAGAAAGAAAGGATAAAAAGGTCAATCCAGATGTTGGCTGGTGCAGACCCTTCCAGCCTGTCCTCTCTGCAGCAAGATGGGTCGCAGCTCTTGGAAATGCTCTGAGATGCAACCTGGACAACTAAGAGCTTGTACAGGAATTCAGTTTATTCGGGAGGTGAAATGCAAACGGGCTGAGCCTGGTGAGGAAGGGATGGCCATACGGAGCTGCATGGACATTGCGCCCAGTGACCACCTGCCATCAGGAGAACCAGAACCCGCGTTGTCAGCAGACAGTGCCCTAAGCGAGGGCAGGGACAGGGTTTTGGCAGAGCAAGCTGTATTTGGGTCCAGGGACCAAAGGCAGGAGGAGTTGTGTGGTTAATATCTACCTGAGCATACTGTGTGCCGTCCCCTGGAGCCATGGATGGGACCTGGGTGGTTCACCAAGGTCCCACCACGTAGCAGGTAACAGCTCAGAGCTCCAGGGTAGGCAGGAGAACAGCTGGAGAAGTTGGTCTGACACCCACAAAGGGTGCACTTACAATCAGAGGTGATGCAATATTGCACCTGGGAAGAGGAGAGAAGTTAAGGATCTACCATAAGCTTGGGATTTGTGAGGGGTAACCAGGAGGCAAAGCCTGAATTGCAAGCGAGCTGGTTGTGACTAACGCTGTGATTCCTCTTCCTAAGCAATGCAATCCACTGCTGGACCAGCAGATGGGAAATCTCTTCCACCATGAGCTGGTGTCCGCCAGCCAAAGAATGCTGATCCCGCCACAGAGTCCGTGACTCACCCAGCAACCGCTCTCCGCGCACTTGAGTCACAGGCGGAGAACCTGCGGACGGCCCTGGCTCCGCTCGGGTTCAGCTGCGAGCCAGCATCAGGCCAAAACAGAATTTCAGCAGCAAAGTTCAAGCACTGCTGGGGCTGAAAGAAGAACAAGACCCAAAGGTCGAGCACATGGCAGTATGGCCATTCTGAGGGAAGAAGCTGAGAAAAAAAGGTCCAAAGGATAAGAAGAGAGGCCAGATGAGATGCCAGAGATGAAGGAGACCACCACCAGCCTGAAGACCAGGCAGCAGCCTGTGGACAGTACAGACCCCTCAGCATTGCAGTCAGAAATGCTGCTCATGATTGGAAGGGTCAAGAAGATCCCTCTTGCTCCAGCTCTGGATGAGATACCCACAGGACTGCTCGGATTAGGCCAAGCAGCAGCAAATGTGCCCTTTCAGGTCTATCCAGATATTTGGAGACAAGGCACCAGTGCTGTGATTCAGGAAGACGGAAGAATGTTCCGGTCCTGAAGAGGGACAGAGAGGAAGCACGAGTGGCAGGAACATTTCTTGGTAATGCCATTGAGCAATGTCAGCCTGGAAGAGCCGGGAATGGATTCAAAGGAGCAGGCAGGGTTCGGACTGGAGGGTGCACAAGGGGTAATGTAACCAGCCTCTGGATGGTGAGGGGGGAGGCAGGAGAGCTTTGGGTGTCTGCCTCGCCAGCATCACTGAGGAATTTGATTCAGTAGGACATGACACACTGCGGCTGATCAGGCTAAGGACGGAGGGTCAGATGCAGATGCTTTGGTGGACCACCTCTGCCACTGACAACTGGTTTAGGGAAAGCCCTAGGATAGATGTTAAATCATCCAATAATATGAAAGCACAGATCATATAACCCTGATTGCCTCGGAAGTATGGAATAATTTAGGTGGGAAAAGCCCTTGGGAGGGCTCCAGTCCAACCCTCTGCTCAAAACCAGGCCACCTCCCACCCTCAATCTGGTTGCCCAGGACCCCGTCCTGTTAGGTTTTGGAGATCTCTGAGGATGGAGATCCCTCCACTCCTCTGAGTCCTGTCCTGGGGCTGCACCATTCTCAGGGTGATAGTTTTTCCTTAAGTGTTATCTGGATTTCTCTTGTTGCAGCTTGTGGCCATTGCCTCCACCCTTCCCTCTGAGAAGACTCTAGCTCCATCTTCATCTGAACTCCCCCCACTACTTTGGGTATTTTTAGAGAGCAATTAAATCTTCCCCTTAGACTTCTGCGGGCCAAACAAATGCCATTCCCTCAGCAGCCCCTCATACGCCACATGCCCCAGCCCCGATGATCTTGGTGGATCTCCACTAATCTCACTCCTTTCCACTCCTTCAGCCATGAGCCCGGCACTACCGGCTGGGGACCAGACGCAGTCAACGAGCTGTAGGTAATAGGGAACAGGCACGGACTCCCAACAACTGCAAATAAGACGCAGCAAGGGCAGTCCAAGAAAAGTCATCCAGGATCTGAAGGCAGAAAGGGGCCAGCTTGGAAACGAGAACCAGAAACTGGGGGTAGTTTTGTGCCTCATGGGCACAAGGGCCCATGCAGCATAGGTCCAGCAGCTGGACCTCACACCAAGGAGATTTGGGAAGTGGAAACTTCTAAAATACAACCTTGGAGAAATGTAATGATGGTCCCAAGAGGAAGGCTGATGTGATACGGGATATTAAGCGTAAAGAGGGGAAACCAAGATTTGAGGGAAAGAGCCTTTAGGAAAGAAGACCACCTTCTCCAGCACTCAGAGGTGAGTGAGAGGAGACCGAGAGGAACACGGACAAAGGACACAGAGGAGTGGATGAAGCTGGGTACTGGCCAGGGAATGAGATTAGCCATGAGGATGCAGAGATCTGGCTCACCAAACAGGACAGCTGACAAAGAGGAAGACAGAAGCTGTCGGTCTCCAGAAGGTGTGATCTCAGCTGGACTTCAGCATGGGGATGGCTGGCACGTCTCTCCCCTTTACCAGCTCCCCATCAAGCCCCCAGTTCACATCCTTACTGAGACTCCTAGCCGTGATGGTGAAAAAACCCACACCCCCTGATGCCCACTCTGTGTCTACATCACCGGTCTACATCACCATGAAAGGACCACAGCATGGGACTTCTTCGAGGCTTAGGCCCTGAATGAGGACCCGCTGCAGGATCTGAGCGTAGCAGAGCTTTGTGTCTCACCAAGGTGTCCATCCAGGGAGCAGCGCTCACTTGTCACCCTGCCCCGGTCACCACGGTGGTACGGCGCTGAGCCCTGGAAGACCGTACTAAAGGTCTTGTGCATGTTCTCCGCTGGGGAATGGGGCCACCTGGGCAAGCCTGCAGACTGTACTACAGGTTACGGACTACACAGAGACCACAGGCAGCTCAGGAAGTCCCTTGAGGTGAGACCAGGTGGGGATTGGAAGAGTATTTGTGGGAAGCATTGGGTACACTCCTCCTATGACATCTAATTACAACCATCATTGGAGCCAACGGCCTGGAGGAGCAGAGGCACTCTTTCATTCTGAAGGTGGTAGCTGGTAACTTGCGCCTGGCACCTGCCATCACCTCCTCCCCTTCCTGATGAGATCCCTAAAAGTGGGGTCACTGCCCCTGTTGGGCAGCAAGAGCCCTGTTCACACGTAGCTGGGACGGCAGGCTTTGAAAGGTTGTGGATTTGGGTCTCTGCCCAGCACTGAGTCGGCAGGACAAGCCAGGCTTGAGTCACCTTCCCAGAGAAGGAGGAGAGAAGCCACAAGTGCGTCATGACCTGCCACATACCACAGGCATTTCCAGGTGCAGGAGGCACCCGGTTCCTTGGGAATTCCAGCTGCAGAGCTGCTACTGGGGCATCTAAATGGAAAGAGCAGATGGGCCATGTCTGGCAAAGCTCGTTTAAGTACCTGCCCACTGAGAAGACGGTGGTCTCTCCAGGATGCATCCTGCCTTTGCCATCCTTGGACCGTCCTTGCCGATGCAGTGGGTGCCTCTTCCTCTTGCTGCAGTGGATGCAGGGGGCCTGCGTGGAGCCCAGATGCACCGTGTGGTGATGTGGTGGGCCTCCATCCTGGCTGTTACGGTGAGGACAAAGGCTGAAATAGGAGAAGGACACAACAGGTCACATTATCTGGAGGATAACAAACTTGGCGCAGCCTCACTGCAGCAAGCCCCCTGAGAAGCAGAAGCTCTGGAGGGGACCTCCTGTGAAGACAGGAATGAGGAAGGGCTATTCGCCTTGGCAGCAGGGTGACAGTCATCAAAGGCCCTGGGGGAGCAGGACTTCTCGTTGGGAAGATGCTCTACAACGAGCTGGAAAGGGGCTGGCTGCAGGGTCTGCAGAGCAAGGTGATACCCAAAGGCTGCTTCTCCCTTCCTCTGCAAGCGTCCCCAGCTGGTATAGGCTTCTCTCACCTGGGCACTGGGACTGGGATGTCCCCTTCATTGTCCCCTAGCATCTCCTTGAGGGCTTCTGCATTTGCTAAAGAGAGAGGAAAAAGGGAATGCATCAGCCAAAGTGGTCGGCAAGTCTTCAGGACAGCCCTAGGAAATGCTCACCTTCATTTTGGATGATGCATCTCACAATCTTCTCCACAGTATCCTCGTTCAGCTCCTCCTCTTCATCTGAAAGGAGAAAACGTGGCACTGAGGGCTGGGATTTGGACACTCAGCTCACCAGTCCCATCTCCAGGAGCAGCCACGTTGACAGAGATGTCGGAAAAGCCTTGTGTCTCCCATCACACTGAGAAACCCCTGGGGAACACTAGATCCCTCACCCTGGAAAAGAAATGGCTAAAAGAGCAGCCACGTGTGCAGGGAGAGGGGGTTGCGTTGCTCCTTCAGAACAGGGGAGCATCATGTGAAACGAGTGGGAAGCAGGTTTGAAACGAGTTGAAAGAGAAGGGACAGTCCGGCCCTGCAGCCACTGAGCGCAGGATGCCGCGGGTGATAAAAGTCTCCAAGGGTGAATGGGACAAGCTCACGGAAAAGAAACCCGCTGGCGCCTGTTGAATACGGAGAAACCATCTCTGATGGAGAAAACCCCAGAGCTACACACTGTTAGAAACTTAAAAGAGCATGCTGGGGAAACTTGGCTCGGTGTCGGCTCCCTTGCGGTGCTCATCCCCAGCATTCGCCGCAACCTGCATCTGGCCACTGTTGGAAGTTGGAGGCTTGGCTGCCTGGACCTTCAGCCCAGTCTGCGGTGTTATATGTTCCTGTGAGCGGGTTATATGTTCCTGTGAGTTGTGATCCGGTAGGCAGCTGCCTCAAAGGGCATGGTCAGGGGCTTCCGCTGTGCTGCTGGAAGCCCACAGAGATGTTTCCCTGGGCTGTGGCAACTCCAGCAGGCAAAGCCAACCCTGAAAAGTCCAGACATTGCCTTCATGTCATGTACAGCCAAGTTATTGAAGCCAGAGGAGCATATCCAAGGATGCCTGGAAGCTCCTGCTGTATCTATGGGGAAGCTGAGGGAACCACGTTTCCCTCCGGTGCAGCAGAAGGGGCAGCGGGAGGTGCTGACCCTCCTGAGCGCTGGCCGTGGCACAGGGGAACCAGAGGAGTTGTGTAGAACCGTTTGGCTATTTTAAGGCAAGGAAGCAGCCAGAGGAGCACGTCTTCTCCCTTTCAGCAGAGACTCGTGAAACCACTAAATGACAGAGCCTGCTTGGACTGAGCTCTGTCTTGCACCCACGCTCGACGCTGTACTGACTTCCCAATCCTACTACCCGGGAGCTGCTTACGATGGCCTGAAGTGATGGAAAAAACCCTGAAGGTCCCCTTCCAGCGTGGGGCAGGGATCCCAAGGGAACACTTCTGCACCTCTGGCCTGCATGAGCACAACAGGGACTAGAAGGGCACTGGCCCCACGCGGGACCTCCTAATGCCAAAGGGGCAGAGGGACAGCTCGTGCCCTGGCTCGGGATGCTTTCCTTGTAGGGCACATGGGTTGTAATTCAAGCGCTGGGGGTTCAGCAGGTCCTGGCTGTTCATCAGAATCACCTTTTGCTGATAACACAGCTTTGGGAAGGGGTAGATGCTGGCTCCCACCTCCTTGGCCCCGCCAGCCTGCGGAGCCAGCGGATCAGAGGGCTCTCTGGGCCATGCACGCCCAATCCCCGGAGAACACCATGCTGCTCTCACCACCCCATCCCTTTTTTCCAACCCCCAGGCACATGATGGGTAAGCCTCCCAGCCCCAGCCCACATCCCAGAAGCGTGTTGAAGGAGCCAAGCCAGCGAAAGGCAGCGCCCGAACCCCCACTGAGCCCCCATCGTCCCAGCACTCACTGGCCTGGAGCTCTGCCAGCACATCTTTGTTATCTGGGTCGAGCTCATCCCGGAAAGTCCGGCACCGGTAACCCTTCTTCTTCAGGACATGGCAGATCAGGAAACCCACCAGCCCCATGATGAAGAAGACAAGGACGAGGAGGAAGACCATAGACAGGCTGTGCTGGGGGTCTGACTCCCCATCGTTGGTGCTGTTCTGGTCTGACATGCGGATCTAGGAGAAGGGGGAAGGTGGATCAGAGATCCCAGCGCTCACCCCCCACCAGGCTCCCCGTGCCCATTCTTCTCCTCCTCTTCCTCCCATCCGTCTCGGGCAAGAGCTGGCTTCCGGCTCGGGGTGAGCTGCCAAGGGCTCCTCTTTCTCCCCTCAAGGTCCGGTGTGGCAGGGGACCCCGCGGAGGAGAGTGCAGGCTGGAGGTGGCTCGGCGCGGTCTCCCAAGGACACCGCTGCCCCACACACGCCCGGCAAGAGGCATCCCAAGGGCAGCGGCGGCTGCATCCCCGCAGGCCCTCCCAGCCCCGGGCTGCCGTGCTCCCCCATCCCTTGCAGGCGGCTTCCCAAGGGCACCGGTCCCCCGCCTCCCCCGGGGCTCTGCGGCGGGCGGCATCACCCCGCTCGCCCTTGCGGGAGGATGAGCATCCTCACGGCGCCCCGCCAGCCCGCTTCCCCCTCATCCCTCGCCACTCACAGCCGAGGGCCTCCGCCGGCAAAGGCAAAGGCAGGGAGCCGTGGCAGCCAGGATGGCGGAGAGCCGAGCTGGCCGGCAGCTCCAGCATCGTCCTCCCGCAGAACCGAGCTGGCTCCCTCCGCCCCGGGCTCCCCTGGGTTTATCCCCGTCTCCCTTCCCGAGGGGGTTCGGCCTCCCGCTCGCCGAGCTCCGCTTCCCGGCGCAGGCAGGGTCTCCCCCCGTTGTCCCCCGTCCCCGCTGCGGCGGCGGTACCTGGGCCTGCGGTCCTCCGCAGCGCTCTCCTCTTCACCTTCACCTGCCTCCTAGCAACCCCGCATCCCCGTGGCCGGGCACCGCGGCGAGCATCCTCCGGCACCCCGGCTCCCTTCCTTCTTTCTCTCCTTCCTTCCTTCCTCGGGAAGGAGCCAAGCTGCTTCTGGCTGCCGCAGCAGCTTGCCGCTGTCTGCCAGCGAGAGCACCCCCCTGTCCCGACCCCGGAAAAATCTCTCTCCGAAGCGGTTCCAGCGGATGAAGGTGCAGAGGGAAGCTCAGGGAAACGCCGGCAGCTGCAGCAAAGAGGAGCGCGGCTCAAGGAAGCCAGCGCTGGCAAGCGGCTGCCCGCCCCGGGGTGAATAACCTCACCCGCACGCAAGCCAACCCCCGTTTCCCCCCGGCACCCTCCTTTCCCAAGCTCCCGGCGATTTTTAGAGCGAGGAGCTGTGGGGACGGGAGGGCAGGGGGGTGGAAGCGGGGGCTCAGCAAGAGCAGGAGTGGTCCCACACCGGCATGCGCGGGGGGGAGGGAGAGGGGCGCAGACACCCGCACCGTGATCACAGCACCGAGGAGCTGGTGGAAAAGGAGCCCCGGGAGACCCTGCAGCCCAACACCCTGCCCCAAGCCAGCGCCTCTCCCTCCTTCTTAGGAAAGGGAGAGCAGGGACGATTGAAGTCTCCAGCCGGGGGGGCTCCCACCACCTCCTCATCTCCGCCACATCGTCCTCACCCTGGGTTGCTTCACCCAAATCGCCTCTACTACTGCAAATCAGGCTTGCTCCTCTGAGCCCTTCACCCACCTGCCGGTTCTCTACCCAGACCTCGAGAACCCCTGCCCCCCCAGCTACTAAACTAACTGTCTGCCTATAAAAATATTCATTCGTGGGAATTATCCCGCCGCACTCTGTGTTGCTGTGAGGCAACCTGCACCTCCTCCGGGCTTTCAGCTGCACCGCGATGAGGGCTCCTGTCCCGCTCCGCGAGTGTCCAAGAGTCAGCTCTCCCAGGAGCCTCCTCCATCACCGTGACTTCAGGAGGTCACCGCATGGCGGGTGCTGCCCGTCCATCTGCCATCCTGGCAGGAAGACAGGCCCGAATACGGACAGACTGTGGCATGAGAAGACCATGGGCAGCAAGATGTACTGCTCCTGCCGTGCCTTGCTAAGGCTGAGGGAGAGGAGAGGACTCCTGAGGATGAACCAACAAGCCGCGACCTCACGTGAGTCTCTGCTGATCAAGAGCTTAAATGCAGTTTATTCCTTCGTTTCTCCGAAGTGGGGAATCTCGCAGCCCTGGGTGTCTGCAGAGCCCTGGGGGGATATGCTGTCATGGGGAGCTTATTCCCATTTCCCTCATGCTCACGCATGAAGTCCTGCACAATAAATCCCTTTTTCTCCTCCCGGGCGTTCCCACCCACTCGACGCGTTGCTGCACCCTACCAGCCATCCAGCCTTCAGCCACGCCAGGCAAAATGAACCCGGGTTGCTCAGCCCTTCCCTCTTCAGGAGAAGATTCCCATTTTTCTACGGCGTCTGGTGTTGAAGCGTCTCCACAACCCGGGAGGTACAGGATGAGGGAGAGGAAGGATGGCGCAGGAGGTCGTCTGGGGACACCTCCTAGCCCTGCGTGGGGTGAACTGGGACGAGGAGGGGACACCGCTGCCGTGAAGCTGCTCCCACTTGTCTCCGCAGCGGGGTTATCCCAGCTGGTCACACTTCTCCTCCTGATGCTCCCCCAGCACATCGTGTGTCCCCACGTCTCCGTCCTGCTTCTGCCGCCCTGGCCGCAGCATCCCTGCTCCGTCCTCATCCCACTCTGGGACCCTGTTAGCACTTTTATGGCCTCGCAGGTGACCCCAAAAAAGAGGCCACAGCTCCTCTCTGCCCTGAGACCTGCCGGCATGACGGCTGTGGATCCACCCAGCATGGCTCTCCCTCCCCAACGGGCCAGTCGCGTCCCTCCTGGCCAGAGGGGACGGTCCCCACCCGGGGCTGAGCCCCACACCACGTGGGGAGGTGCGGAGGCAGCTGCAGGCTGGATGCTGATGGCATCTCCAGAGGCTGGCATGCCATCCACGCTCCGTCCCCTCCTGTCCCCGTCCCAGCTCCCGTCCCCAACCCCAACCCGCCAAGGTGGCACAAGCTGGGACGCAACGGCCAGAGCTCTGGAGCAGGCAGCTGCCTGCTTGCTGCCTGCCCGCCGCACTCACCATCACCACCCCCCTGCCCTTCCTCCCCACATCATCCACTCACGGCTCCCTAACGGGTCCTGGAGGGACCTTGGAGATTTCGGTCCCTCTCGTGACATCACCTGGAAGCCCTTAAAATTTAAGCCACGGAGCCAAGAGGTGGCCAGGGAGGGAGGGAGGGGACGGAGAAACCCAGCAGAGGGTGGAGGGACAGCACCGTCCCCCCCATCACCCCAGATGGCGGCCGGCTGCGGTCCCAGCGTATCCCCACGTTACCTCTTCCCGCGCCTCCTCTGCAGCCACTGCGACAGACGTGTCACCCTGCGAACAACGCGAACGCGGCCGCTCGGGGGGTCCCCTGCCCCGGCCCCGCCGGTTCTCCATGTGGCGGCTAAACGGGACAGCTTGCCCGGCTCCTGCCAGCCCCCGGGCAGGGTCCTCCTGGGGTCTCCGCTACGACGCTTGGCCCGAAAATTGCCATCGTCCCCGCCATCGTGTCAGACATCTCCTTAAACCTTCAGCCCTCGCTAAAGTTTTTCAAACATCCCCAGCGAGCTAATGGCCGCTCAACCACAGCGTGGTTTTTGCTCTCTAAGCACAAAGAGCATCTAAAAATATCCCTCTCCGATACTTTCTTTGCACCGCTCCAAGGCCCGTGAAGATGCCGGGAGCAGTGACTGGCTTCCAGAGAGCAAACGCAGCTGGAAAACCCTCCTCACAAGCGACCCCCGCTCCAGGCAAGGAGGTGTTTCTCCCTTCCTTGCTCCTTTTTCCCCCCCTCTGCCAGGATGCCGGTGGCCCCAGCCGGACGCTATCTGGTGGCAGCACCTTGCGGAGTGCCGGCGGGACGATGGTCATGCCGAGTGGGGCAGCCCCCGCCGAGACGTCAGCGTGCTCCGCGCCTTTGCTGCTACACCCTTGTTGTTCAGCACGTAAAATTCTAATTTTTTTTAGGCCAGGAGGGCTCAAGGATCACAGCCCTGAGCGTCCCCAGCCACAGCCGTGTCCTGCGTGGTCACAGCCAGGAGGTTCCAGCGTCCCCTGGAGTGTCCTTGCTCTGTGCTCAGGAGCTGGCAGCCCAAAGAGAAACACCTCAGGATGGCAGGAGGAGGGACGTAGAGGGGACAATGTCCCCGCAGTAAATGGCAGACCCAGCCGAAATCATCACTTAATAATCCTACAATTTAATGGTGCCTTGGGAAAAGCTCTCTCACCTGGTTGGCGCCCTCCCCGGACACCCAGAAAATCCCATCCCTCCCCATCCCACGCGCACATGGAGCTCCCCTCGCTGCACCCACGTAAAATCACCTGGCATAAAAAATCCCGGCGCCGAGAAGTCGGGGAACGTCCCGGCGTTGGTCTGCCGTGGTCTCCATCCTCAGCCAGATCTTGGAGAGCCCCCGGGGGGGTCCTTTCCCTTCGCCTGCTCCTCTCCGACACCCCACTCCATCGCGGGTGACGCGCGGCATCCTTCGCCCCAGGATGGGGACGGGCAGGGGACCTGTAGGACCAAATCCTTGCCACCTGCCAATTCCCACCGATCTCTTTTCCGAGCCTTTGGGCCAGTCTACCTGCTCCTTTCATCCTTTCTTCTTTCCGGCCCACAGGGGACAGGTTTTTTCCCACCTGCAGCACCGCCCCGTCCCTCGCTGGCAGCGGGTTTGTCCCCCCCCATTCCCCATGGATGCTTTTTTTCATCCCAAGCAATTTTCTGCCCGGCTTTTGTTGTCCGCCTGCCTGGCGCTGCCTCCCTGTCCCCGCTCCCTGCCAACCCCTACACTCCAGCCAGGGGGGGGGGGGAGGAGGCCTGGGAAGGGGGGCCATGGTCCCCGTCCCTTGTAGCTTTGTGGGGGCTGCTCTCGGGAAGGGAATCCCATCAAAGCGCCCCATGGGGACCCCCTGCCCCGTCTCCGGTGTCCTCGGAGGGTGGGCTGCGGCACAGGGAGCGCCCCCATGGCT
>VXBO01004958.1:16843-32499 GCA_013400135.1 Rhinoptilus africanus
GGCTGGGGGGTGTGTGTGTGTGTGTGACCGTGTGTCCCCTCCCCGGTGACTCCCGGTGTCGTCGTTTCCCTTCCAGGAGCCGGGCACCCCATGAAGCCGCACCGCCTGGCGCTCACCCACAGCCTGGTCCTGCACTACGGGCTCTACAAGAAGATGATTGTAAGCGGCGCTTCTCCTCCACCTTTGTCGCCATCCCCCCAGGCGTCTCGGGGGAAGCGGGGGCTGCGGGGGGCTGCTTTGGACCGCCAGGGTGGGCATCAGAGGCTTTGGCACATGTGAATGGCACTGGAGACCTGGGCGCCTGCTCGCTCCAGTTGCAGCCTCCATGTTAACTCTTGGCCCGTTTTTGTAGGTTCTTCACAACTTCCTTGTGTCGCTGTCTCTCCTTCAGCCCCGCGTTTGGCACGGCGGGTGACAGAGCTGTTGCAGGCAAGACAGTCTGAGGTGTTCTCGCCACCCCGAGCCCACACCATACCGCCCAGAGCTCGTTTGAAAGGCGCCGTTACTGGTTGTCAGTGTCTTGTTCAAACTTGCATGTGCGGCACCGTGCCTGGAGCTGCAGCGCTGCCGCTGGGGACCGCGCACGAATTCTCTGTGTCTGTAGCTGCTTCTTAGGAAGGACCCAGGGAGCACCCAGGGACCATGTAGTCGTAGAATAGTAAAGCTCAAAAAAAACCCAGGCCACTTCCAAGAGGCTTGCTAATGCACCGTGATGCCTTAATGGGGTTCACTAATCCCATCTCGTACCTGATCAGCGGTTGTCCAGTCTGCTCTTCAAAGTCGTTGTTGCCTAGACAGCTAAAACAGTCTAGTCCAGTGTGTACCAGTTCGTACCGTTAGAAAGATTTTTCTCTCCCTGAACTCTAGCCTGTGCAAATCTGATAAAACCCAATCAGCACGTAGCAATGATGAAGAAGAGAAATGAAGTCTTCATCTTTCAAGAAATGAACTCGTTTGGGGATAATGGAATATCACTACAAATGTGTGGGACCCCTCTTTTGAGGCATTGTATTTCACTTGGTGCGCGTGGGATTGCGCCGTGCTCCTTTGCCTAGAATCCTAGTTCACTTTTCTCCCTGTTCTTGCAGCACAGGGGAAACTAAAAGCGCTCGGGATAACAGGGCACGTAACTTAATGCCTCACGATACAAGATCAAGGCAGGACTGGTAAAGGTCTTCTACCGTTCTGGCCCTTTTGAGATGGCATTTGCCCGTTTGGGTGTGCAGAACACACCACCTGTGGCTGCTGATCGTTTTGGGGCAGCTTGTTTAGTGTCCTGTAGGCTTATTCTCCCTTTCAGTGGGGTGGGATTCCTTCCGAGCTGTTTTGGATCATCAAGCGCTTTAATTCCTGGGCTGACCGGTGCGGTTCCAGGCCGGACTATCTGATCCGGAGGCCGGGTGTAGCTGCCGCCTGTTGTCTCCCTGGCCTGTCATCTCTCTGATGTGCCCTGGGGAAGGGTCGCTACCCAGGATGTTATTCAAAACATTGTACACTACAGCTCCAGGTGCCTCTGGTTTTATATATTTATATATGTACATATAGGGAATTTATGGCGTCTTTTCATTAAAAGAGGTGAAGAGTGCCCTGTCACAACCATTGTTGTGCTTAGCTAGCAGACGGGGAGGGGAGGTGAAAAAAGAGCGCAAAGCCGTCATTTCTCTGATCTGTGAGGGATGTTGTGACTTTCCCCCGTCCTTCCTCTTTGCGCTCGTGCAGCTCATGTGTGCTCCTCGCCCTTCTGCAGTCGGGCTCTGCAAACCAGCCACTTCCCCTGTGACTCATGAGCCTGAACTGGGTGACCCCGCAGGTTACTCAAAGGCGTCTGCTCTCAGAATGATTGCAGAAATGGATCCTAGATTGTTGCCTGCAGTTGTCGATGATTGCAAGTAACTGGTAGTAGAGTCGGGCTGCTTTGGAGGCTGTGGAGAAGAAAGCACTATCAGCTTGTGTCAGGGATGTTTTCACATCTGCAGCGTATTTTAGGGATAAATCATGAGCCGTTGTGAAAACACAGTGATCGTGCAGAGCTGTCACACAGAAACGTGCAAGTTCCAGTCCCTCTCCAGCTAGACCGGGCACTTCTCCAGGCTATGGTTAGCTTCCCAGCTTCCCTCATCCCACCATTAGATGTTAAACAAAACCATATCTAGCTTTCACTGTGCCCTCCAAGATCTGACTGAATATTTAGTTTTTGTGATATCAAAACAAGGACAGTGGCCTGTCCTTAGAGGTCACTTCTCAAGCACTTGAGATGTGGCGATTTTAAAATGGAAGTCGTATCGCTGTGAGCGCAAAAGAGCAGGATTGAACCAGTGGTTTTAATTCGGGTGTGTTTACAGCCTCTTCTCCACTGTACGGGGAGGACAAGGTGCGAAATTCTTGCAAGTGTGATAGCAAATACGCTTTTTATTTTCCTGCTTTCTATTTTTTTAGGGCAAAGTCTGAACAGCCAAACCGATACGAGTGGGGCAGGGGAAAAAGCTGAATCTCGGCTGCTTTTTACCTGCCCGTCCGTGTGCCTTCTCTTTGTCATTATCTCTAGCGCTGCACCACTGCCTGGTGCTTGGCGTGGGCTCCAGTTCAGGCTCTGCCACTGCCAGCGTATCCGCTTCTGTGGCGAGAGACTTGCGGGTTGAGCGAAAGCAACTAGGAAATAAGCCACCCCAAAAACTAAAGCACAATATCAGTTTTTAAAGGGAAGTGCTAAAACGGACCAGTGGAACGGTTGATGCGATATAAAATTAATGTTTAAACATTAGAAGAGCTTCCCTGTGTAATTAATATAATACCCTACTAAAACTGCATCCAGCCGTGGTGACCCCCTGTTGCGTTTGCAGGGGTACACTCAGGTCATGTAGAATCTTTGCAAAATTTATCTTTCAGATTTTGACTGTAAATTCATGAACTTCTACAAGTAACTTCCCTAGAGTTGGGATTTTTCTTGCAAAACCAGAAAAAAACCTATTCTGACAGAAGACTTCTAAATGTCAGGTCCACACCTGCATGAGGCAGTAGGCAGAGCTGTACGCTTCACCATGTTTTTTGTCTTGAAACCTTTTTTTGCGGGTTGTATTTTCCACGAGACGCCATCGGGAAGCTGAAAGCGAGGAGACTTCATCCTGAGGAGTGGGCGACTGGCAGAGTTTACGAGCAAATAAAAGTGGGGATTGTGGTCAGTTGTGACTATAAAAGGTCCTGTTAACTTTGCGTTGTGGTTACATCGTTATACACCCCCTCTGCTGCCTCCAAATAAAAGCCTGCTCTCCTCTCAAGCCTCTTCACGCCTCTCCCAGTTTATCTGTGGCTGAGTCGCAGGAGGACGTGGTAAACCAAGGCTCAGTGTTGCTGAAGGCGGGAGGGTTGTCCTGCTGCTCACCTTCCCTTCTCCTCTGCTGCGTCTTCCTGCTGCCTTTCTTGCGCTGCCTCTGGAAGCTGCTGGATCCCTGCGTGAACTGATGCAACTCAATAACTCGGCAAAGCCAGGGGAGTTTTCTGTGGAAGTTGGCAAAACGAGGCAGCGGGCAGAGGGGGCTGAGTGCCGGAGCTTGCTCAGGAAGATGGGTGGGATTGCTGGGAGCAGGGTGAAGGGTGGAAGGTGGCAAATTTCTTCTTCTGCCAGCAGCTGAATCAGTCAAAGCTTTTGGTTGTCTTTATTTTATTTCCCTCTCTGCCCCCCCTGCCCCTTTCTGTTTTGAATCACACATCCCAGCTTTATGTTGTCCAAGAGAGCCTCTGAATATCCACTGAGAGCTATTTCTTCTCCCTGATGGCTGTTCAGCATTGGTTTTGGTCTTGTTTGATTTTAATCGGCCATCTGGATTCCTGGGAGGTACCGGTGCAGAGCCCTCAGGGGGAACAGGTCCTGCCTTCACCCTTAGCAGCCCCACTAATGGCTCGCAGTCTCCTCTTCCTCCTTGTTTGAGTTGTCAGAGGCAGCAGTCTTTGAGAAACATCGAACCACATGCAGATCAATTTGGCAAAGGAGCCGATGTGTTTGTTAGGGTCTATGGTGTCTCTGAAAATTAACTTTTCCTGCTTAGCCCAGGCCTGTTGCCCTGATAAATTTTCCCTTTGGAGGCAAGCTCGTGCATCTTACTACTTTTCTCATGTTCCACTTTTTCGATAAAGTGCATGCTTTGATTAAGAAAGTTGCAAAACACAAAAAAGATATCTTACTGGTTTCAGTGCAGCTTTAGTTTCCTCTTGCCAGGTATCTGGTGTTAATTTTTAACTTCCTGTATGTTGAAGTATGTGCCCTAAGTGCCAAACTGGCAAGCCTGTATCGTCACAAGATCTTTAATTTGAATCCATCCAGTTCCCTGACCGTTTTTTTCCCAGCTTTCCAAAGGAAACAAAGTTTATGCAACAATTCCATCTGTCTGTGAGTTTCCTCCAAATGCCTTTTGAACCAAAACCGCCCCTGTATCAAGGTCTTAAAATGGTATGAACGCTGGTGAGTGATAAGGAAACAGTGCCCCCCAGTGAAGGACAAGCTGTGGTTTGAACTGGTCTGTGTTATTCTGCTGGCTTGCCCAAGGAGAGGGGATGTGCAGTCAGGGAAGGAAGGCATCAGAGAGTATGTGGCAAGAGCTGCGGTTATTACGAGAGGCAAGAGACTGGTTTATGGCCGAAAGAGAAAAACCGATAGGAAAGCAGGCTTCCTGGAGCAACTTGTTGAATTTAAATGAACACAAATATTAGGAAGCCAATGTATTGGATGTTTTTTAATATACTTCATGCAGGTCATTTGTCAGTTAGCTTGAGATTTCTTAACAGCCAAAGCAAATGCATATTTGGATGGGAAATAAGTCTTGCCTTTCTCTCTTGAAGGTTTTCAAACCATACCAGGCGTCCCAGCATGACATGTGCCGATTCCACTCCGAGGACTACATAGACTTCCTGCAGAGAGTGAGTCCCACCAACATGCAGGGATTCACCAAGAGCCTCAACGCCTTCAACGTGGGCGATGACTGGTGAGTGCTCCGTGCCTCCGGCGAACTCGCAGCCAGACAGGGTGCTCCTGCGTTGCTCGTGTCCAGAGAGCTCTTAGAGAATGATCCCGCTCCGTATTTGTTTTTAAACAGAACAAGGAGCACGTCCCTCCTGTGTATATTACTGGAACCTCCTTTGCCTTCTCTTCAGATCTTGCAGTCTTCTTTTTAAGAAGACTCAAGGCTTCTAAGCTTGATGGGTTAGAGACTGTATCTCCACTTGTTCTTGCAGAGCTTCCACTTCTCGAACACGCTAACTATTTTTTTAAATAATTGCTTGTCATTTTAGCTACCTTAATACATGCGTGTGAAATTCAAGACAAGCCTTGAGAGCCTGATTTTCAGGTAGAACTAAGGAGATGTTCATGCTCCTGCACAAAATTACGTGAGTTCTTGTGGAGGATATTCAATTCCAGTCTTTAATGCTTGTGAGAGGTGAAACATGAAAGAAGAGCGTAGAAGGTCTCTGCGGGTGACTGAGGGAATAGCAATACGCCTTGACTGGGTGAGGATATAAGAGCTGTCAGAGAGTAAGATTGTTCTTCTGTATTCTGTGGAGGGGAAAGCTGTGTTATCCCGGGAGGAGTTATGTTGGCTACAGAACAGTGTTATCCCAAGCAGGCATTAGTACAGCCTGGTTTTTAATATTTAGGCTGAGACTCAAAAGACCGTTCAGTGACCTTGCTGCTCTGATGATCAGAAACAATCTTCTTAGCAGAAAGGAGAGGAGGGAAAAGAAAACCCCACAGTGCTTAAGCCATTGCTTGTCCATGAATGGAGTTTGTGACGTGATGCCAGCAAGCTGGTGCCGCAGGGGCTCCGTGTCCTGTGTTTCTGTGCTCTCCTGGTGCCTGGCCGGGCTCTGTGTGGTGGGATGGGTCAGACCTCATGCTGTCTTAAGAGTAGTGTTCGGTTCATCTCCAGTTGCAGCGTACCCCACACTGGGCTGCGTGCTGGGAAGCAGAGGGGGGCAGGATCATCCAGATAGGGCCTGGAGGGAGATAGTTCAGGAGCAGACCGGTCTTCCCCTCTCCCGAGGCAGTGCCACACCATGCCCTAGCTCTGGGCACATGTCAGCAGGGCCGCAGACCAGGCGCTGGCACATGCGGTGAGCCAGAGAGCCTTTTCGGGACTAGCTTGGAAGCTTTGGTAATCATTGTCAAATTCTCTGAGGTTCCCATTGTGTTTGTAGCCAGATCACTCACCCGCTGGTTCTCTGTGACTTGTAAGCAGGGTCAGAGCAATCCCAAATTAACGCTTTCACAGAGAATGTGTAATGGCCCTGGACAGTTTTATTCCTGGCTTTGCTCTGGAGAAATGGGAAGGAAGGAGAAGATGTTCTGTGTTTGAATCGTGGTTTCTTTTTCAGCCCGGTGTTTCCAGGCCTCTTTGAATTTTGCTCTCGCTATACTGGGGCCTCCCTGCAGGGAGCAACGCAGCTGAACAACAAGGTAAGGGAGCTGATGTGCTTTTCTTTGGAAACACAGACCTAAGCCAACTGATTTCCGATTTAAGGAGAACCTCGTGCATTTTTCTTGTAAAACAACATAGCAGGCACTGCCGTGTTGCAGTGTAAATACTTAGTGCTGTAGGACTGTTAAGCTTGAGACCATTCCTGTACTGTCAGAGGCAAACGTTTTAATCCGGAGGGAGTCAGAGGATACTAACACTGCACATACTGAATTCACAAAGTGCTCTCAGCGCTGTAGAACAAACCTGGGGTCTTCAGCGAAACTGGCTGCTGGGAGAGCTCGAGGGTGCTGCTGTGTCTCTGCTGTGGAGATGCTAGAAGAGACCATGCAGAAGGGCTGAAGAACAGGGTCCCTCGGGAGGGTATAAAAAAACCCTACAGAGTTTTGAGTCTTTTAGAGACCTGAGAAAGGTCTAATGAGCGTAAAGAACAAGCGCAGGAACAAACTGTACATGCCAGGTGCTCTGCCTGCTGCTGATGGAGGGGGAGCAGCGGTGGTGGGAGGTCATCTTTTCCAGTCTAACAGGGAACGTAGAGCACAGGACTAATCAGGTGTGGACATGATGTAACCAAGACTGTCTGGGCTAACGACCAAGATGGAGCTTTGGAAAGGTTTCTGTAGGAGAAGGAAAGGCCAGAAGGGTGTTTGTGGACCACAGGGCTTGGCAGGTTGAAGTGGGTGCACTGGGGAAGTGAGTGCAAGGTTGTCATTACCACTTTGTCATCTTAAACTGACTTACCTTTCCTTTTTTAGATCTGTGACATTGCAATAAACTGGGCAGGAGGCCTGCATCATGCCAAAAAGTTTGAGGTAATGAGGCAAATCTGCCTACTCCTGTCTTTTTGAGGTCCAGGCTCTGTATTGATCCTGTTTTAATGCTGTTTGGTTTCCTGTCTTGCAGGCTTCTGGGTTCTGTTACGTCAACGACATAGTTATCGGCATCCTGGAGCTGCTCAAGTAAGGGCATGGGGCAAGAACAGTGCTGTCCTGGCTGGCGTGTGGTTTCCCTCTGCTGTTTTACTGTTCTCTCTCTCTGTTCTCCCTCCTCGTTTGCCTTATAGAGCCCAGGAAGGCCGACAACTTGAGTTTTGGCCTGGCTGCTTCTTTAGGCACAAGAAAGAGGGGTTTGAAAATTGGAATATCTGACTCCAGTTTTGTTGTGTGCAGCTTAAGTGATACAGAACAGTTCTTCCATTCCATTTCTCCTTACCCATCTGTGAAATACTCATTTTGGGTTCTCCTGAGTCTCAGTGGTTTTGCTACAGTGAGCAGTTGTAGGTAAATGCAAATTATGGCTCACTGGAGGCAATTAAATGGCTTGACTCTTTCTTGATTTGCTTGAGTGGCTTAGGAGTAGGACTTGAGCAACACATGGATGATCAGAGGACTTTGCTTTGAGTAGAAAAGAGTTAGAGAGAGGGGGTTTTTTTTAAGAAAATTAAAAATAAATTCAGAATGGGAGGAAGAGTCACAGAAATGCCTTCCATTTCTTGGGTTAATCTATGATTATTAGTTTTTTGTATTGTCAAATGTCCTCCTTGTCACAGGATCTGAGACAAGATGTTACGGAATTAAAAAAAAGATTTGGGGTTGGCCACAGAATAGTTACGTGCCTGGTGGCAAGATTCCTTGCTTGAAGCCATGTTTATGGGATGTGCTGGGGTTTCTTGCACCTCCTTCCTCTCCACCAGTCCTCCCTGCTCTGTGTTTGGAACCTCACTTCTTCACCGTGTATCTCTGCACACCCATTTTCTTGTCTCACCTGAGTCCCATATGCCAGAGGCTTCAAATAACAGCCCAGTTACCCCCCATGGGAGACTATAATATGTCCCTATTCTTTTATTCCCTGTTTTCAGGAACCAATTCTGCAGCAGGTGGCTCATCCTTGAGTTTTCTTCCCACCAAGGGAGTACTGTGATGCCTCTGCTCTTAGAAGGTCCCTTTGTCCCTTTACCGGCGTGCAGGGGCTGTGTACATGCATCCCCTTTTTCTCCTTGCTGCTGTTTGTCTACGGGATGAATGATCTGGGCTCTCTTAAATGATTTATGTCTCTATTGGGAGACTGGGGCAATGCACTGGTCTGCTCATCAGCTTGGGTCAGCACCATCGACCAGTGTGATCACATCACTGCAGGCACCCTTAAGCCATGGTTCCAAGGCAGATGGCACAAACCACATGCTCTTCCTCTCTGTTTCGATGTTGTCTCTTTCTTTTCAGGTCCCTCCCGAATCCCCTAGGGTTTTGGCATGGATGCCAGATCCCGTCCTCTTTGGGGGTTGACCAGATGCAATATTTCCTTGTGAAAAGCTGGAGAAGTTCTCTCCAGCCGAGCAGGCAGCTCTAGAGCTGGCAGGCAGGGATGGCGGTGGGCTGTGTCTCCAGCGCTCGACAGCATGTCAGCTTTGATCGTTACCCCAATGCATTTACGTGGGATGATCTCCCCTCCTTCACCCTCTATCTCTGTCACCCAGCAGGCTGCTTCTCCAGTAAGTCTAGTCCAGCCACTATGTCTCAGCTGGGATGAATGATCTGGGCTGTCTTAAATGACTTGTCTCTGTTGGGAGACTGGGGCAATGTACTGGTCTGCTCATCAGCTTGGGTCAGCACCATCGACCAGTTTGGGGCAGCTGGGACCATCAACCCAGCTGGGACATAATGCTGCCAGTACTCAGGCAAGTGGAGGAAGGAAGTGTTCCTACCTCCTCCTTGGCTAGCTTACCTTTCATTTCCTGATACGATAAAAGATCTTTGGAATTCGTAAAGGTTAACTAATGGCATGTTATTTGTAGAGGAAACAAAACCCCACAACTTTCTAACCCCCAAGTGGTTAAAACAGGTTCTCTTCATCGTGGGCTTTCCAAGATATTTCTGACCCTATGTGAAAGCCTTTTATTCTAATATCTCTTTTCAAGCACATCAGAAGAAAATGTTTTAGTGGTGGGTGTGTTTGTATACAGATGTCACATACCTAAAGCTTGATATGGTTGGGGTGGGACAAGCAAGTTCTTTTGGCAAGTGGAGCTTGCATGTAGATGTCGGTGGTGGCTTTTAGACCTCTAGGTAATACTGAGGCACGTGGGGAATGGCAAGGTTGGGTGCGGGGCAGATGCTAACGCTGTTTTTCCTCTTGTATTCAATAGATATCACCCACGTGTTCTGTACATTGATATTGATATCCATCACGGAGACGGTGTGCAGGAGGCTTTCTACTTGACGGACCGTGTCATGACCGTGTCATTTCATAAATATGGGAACTATTTCTTTCCTGGTACAGGTGTGTATTTTCCCTTATGAACGTGAACCTGACCTCACTCCAGAATCCGTTGAAGGCTCTGCTGGAGTATAAGAGTGTAAAAATCATAAAATGAGAGCTGTAGGGAGAAATGATGGAAGAAAGGGCATGGAAGAGCAATCAGAGAGGAGCAGAAGTGTATTTATTTGGAAGAACAGAAGGATTTTAGCTAGGTTAACAGAGATCTCAACCCAGACCAGATCTGGCCTTTCCATGCCAGCTCTGAAGCCTCAGAGCTGTTGTGACTCTCCTGTCTTTCCCTGGCCAGGTGACATGTATGAAGTTGGCGCAGAGAGCGGTCGTTATTACTGTCTCAACGTGCCTCTGCGAGATGGCATCGATGACCAAAGTAAGTAGATGTTCCCTCCCATTGCCCCTTGCCCAGGCATTTGCTGGTCCTTCTGCTCCAGAGCCGTGACTAATCTACCTTTCTCTCTCCAAAGGTTACAAACACCTCTTCCAGCCAGTCATTAACCAGGTGGTAGATTACTATCAGCCCACCTGCATAGTGCTGCAGGTAAGAGCGAGCCTCCGTACCTGTGTCCGTGCCTTTCAGAGGCTGTAGGTGGGGGGGAGCTGCTATCGATGTGTTACCTTCTCTTCCCAGGGGATCAGGGTTGGTGTGTCCTAGCCCAGCTGCTGTCTATACCCTCTGGTGAACGAGGGTGGCCGAGGGGTGGGGGTGTCTGGAAAGCACTGCCTCCGTAGTAAAAATTCGCTTTGTTCTTTTTCTGTTCCCCAGTGTGGTGCCGATTCTCTGGGTTGCGACCGTTTGGGTTGTTTTAACCTCAGTATAAGAGGACATGGGTAAGTCCAGGGGGGCTGGGGCAGAGCAATTGGTTGAAGGACTGCCTTTTAGTCTGAAGGGCTCTAATGAGTCCCCTGCTGGGAGGCTTGAGCTTTGACTTTGGCCTTCCAGCAGCACCAGCAGGTTTTTGGGGCTTTTTTTAACAGGAGGGGGTCTCAGAATGAGGCGTTGTACGATGCGCTGCGGAGCGGTGGCTCACAGAGTGGCAGATGGTTCGGGCTCCCTGGGTGGAAGCCCTGAGCTCTAGGTGTATCGCACAGCCATGGTGGCATTAGAGTGCACGGTGGCATTTTTTGACACGCGAATGTGTGCTGCAGCTCACAGCTCTGCCATTTTTTGTTTGGGGTTTCTAGGGAGTGCGTGGAGTACGTAAAGAGCTTCAACATCCCCTTGCTGGTGCTGGGAGGAGGTGGTTACACAGTCCGCAATGTGGCACGATGCTGGTGAGTCTCTCCTCTGTTGAAGATCACTAGTGAAGCGGTTTCTGTGGGCTCTCTCCCTGCATGCACCATGTAGCTTTCTCTGGACTGAGCTCATCTTATTCTGTGTTTTCAGGACTTACGAAACGTCATTGCTTGTAGATGAAGCAATTAGCGAAGAGCTCCCGTACAGTGGTAAGCTGGAGTTCTGTTTATTCCTCATTTGTTACGTCGGCTGAAGAATTAACACTTCTATTCTGCGTTGACCAGAGATAAGACTGGGGCAAGGTGACAGCACTTTTGGATCTTAGAGGTGGCCCTAGTCATTTCCTGCCACCCACTTGCAGGCTTTGCTGGGCAGACGCAACCTTACTGTGTCCTGTATTGTGTAATTTGGATCATTTCCTGTTCAGTGACCTGAGCGTTACTTTTGCTCGCTCTGTTGTTTCATATAATTCCTTGCGGTCGCAGACCTCTACATCACTTTGCTTTTTAAGGTCTAGTCGCCCCCAGCGTCGTGGGAGAGTGAGTTGTGCTTCTCTGCAGAGCAGCTGGTGGCTGGGCTGCCTTGTCTCTGTGCTCTAACTCTCTCACTTGCTCCATCACAGAATACTTCGAGTACTTCGCTCCAGACTTCACCCTTCATCCTGACGTCAGTACGAGGATTGAAAATCAGAACTCCAGGCAGGTGAGTGGTTGCAGCTTTATTGCAGTATCAGCTGTGTTCATGGAATCACAGAATGGTTTGGGTGGGAAGGGACCTTAAAGCCCCCCCAGTGGCCCCCCCTGCCCTGGGCAGGGACACCTCCCACCAGCCCAGGTTGCTCCAAGCCCCGTCCAACCTGGCCTTGAACCCCTCCAGGGATGGGGCAGCCACAGCTTCTCTGGGCAGCCTGGGCCAGGGGCTCACCATCCTTACAGCCAAGAATTTCTTCCCCAGATCTCATCTAAATCTCCCTTCTTCCAGGGTAAAACCCTTCTCCCTTGTCCCATGGCTCCCCTCCCTGCTCCAGAGTCCCTCCCCAGCTTTCCTGGAGCCCCTCCTTTAGGGACTGGAAAGGGCTGGAAGGTCTTCCCGGAGCCTTCTCCAGGCTGACCCCCCCGAGCTCTCTCAGCCTGTCCCCACAGCAGAGGGGCTCCAGCCCCCCCAGCATCTCCGGGGCCTCCTCTGGCCCCCCTCCAACAGCTCCATGTTCTTCCAAACCCCTGCGGTTGATGCTCTGTCCTGTGAAACCAGGGAGAGTCCAGACAAGGAATTCTTCTGGGGCAAAAAATGAAAAACAAGCAGGGCCTTTCCTCTGGGATGTCAGAAAGTCTCAGAGCATTTAAGAACCTTGCTGTGTTGTCTTACTGTTTTCCGTGTGCTTGAGTATCAAGGATTGAATTAACTCTCTCTCCTCCTCTGCTCTGATAAAGAGCTTTTTGCACAAAATTGGTCCTCATGACCACCCCGTAGATGATGCAGGCAGGTCGCAGTGCTCACAGTTGTGGCTCCGTGTGGACTGCTGGATGTCACTGTGGTGATCCCGCTCTGTTTTTTCTGTGTAGTACTTGGATCAGATCAGGCAGACGATCTTTGAGAACCTGAAAATGCTGAATCACGCTCCCAGCGTGCAGATCCATGATGTCCCTTCTGACTTGCTCAGCTACGATCGCACAGACGAGCCTGATCCAGAGGAAAGAGGCTCTGAGGAAAACTACAGCAGGTACCAGATCTCCTCCTGGAGAAACGGGCTTCCCTTTCCGTCCCTGCTGGGGTGGGCAGATGAGATATTGGAGCCTGCCTGGTTCCTAGAACGGATACCAAGTCACCTCTGAGTCCCTGGTTGTATCCAGGGAGCCTCTCTCTAGAAACGTGTGGTGTCCCCACGTAACTTTTCATGGGGTGTTTGGGTGCAGGGTATCTCCTGACCTCTGACGGTGTGATCTTGGCGTTCCTCTCTGGCCCCCAGGGTGCCAGGCCTCTCCGCACTGATGGTGATTGTCTTTCCCCCAGGCCTGAAGCTGCCAACGAGTTTTATGACGGTGACCATGATAATGACAAAGAGAGTGACGTTGAGATCTGAGGGCTCTGTTGTGTGACTCTGGACTACGGGGGGCCCTGCGTTGGACGTTGGTGCTTGGCGCAGTGAACTGGGCCACGATGGAGCCAGTTAGCCCCCCCATCCGTATTTAATTGCCTGTGGTGGCCGCAGAAACACCACCACCGCAGGTTTCTGCTACCTGGAGAGGCAGAGCGCGGTGAAATATGTTCCTTACTTCCCACCACGTGTCACGGTTCCAGCTGTCACCGCTCTGGGAAATGGAAAGTTAATTAGCGCCCGAATCTGTACTGTGTACTGACTGGCAGCCGTGCCACTGCCTTCAGAGCCTGACCCGTGCCGGTTCCTTCACCTCCCATAACTCCCGTGCGGGCTTCTGCCGCCACGCTGGGAGCTGGAGCGGTTGTGCCTACGATCTCTGCCTCTCCTCAGCAGCAATGCCCTCTCTCCCCAGCCCTCCCAGTTGACTGTCCTCCGAAACCTGCCCTGAGGGTCGCTTCCTGATGTCCCTTCTAACCGCCTGATGCTCCACGGCTCAAGGAAGACTGTTGGAGAAGACGAGGCCAGTTGTGGGATAGGGGGCGGGAGTGTCCTGGGAGCAGCTTAATGGAGCAGGACAGAAGAATGTACGCGGGGCTTAGTCTTGTTTGTTCCCCCCCTGCTCAGCTTTGCGTTCACAAACGAGTACGGCAACGCTTTGCCGAGTTGGACCCAACTGGCGCGTTTTCTTTATTCTTCGCGAGGCTAAAATCGCTGTGGAACAGAGGTTGGGCTGCCAAGGTCTGTACGTAGTGTGTCTTGCACCTCTAATGTAGCTTCCAGCTGTGTTTTCCAAGGTCACACATGGCCCTGCTGTATCCTGGGGAGAGATTTGGGCCGCCTGCTCGGAGTGACTGCCGTTCCCTCTTGACCGTGCCCAGGAGACGTCGCTCTGCTCGCGGGTGAGGGAAGCTGCTTCCGCCAAGTCCCGTCTTGCCCTCACACAGCAGAGATTTCTCTCGGCCGTCCCTCAAATCCCCTATTTCTGATGCTCCTTTGCTGGAGTCGTCACCCTGGTACCTGTCATAGTTTGGAGCGTGCCGCCTGGGGAGGCACAGGGGGTTCAGCCTCTGTCCGTACTGTTCCGTTTGTTTACCAATGTCTTTAAACATTAAATGAAGAGGCAGTATTTTTCTTACCTGACCTGTTGTTCGTCTGTTTAATGCTCCCACCCTTTTGGCTCCTCTCCTCCCGAGGACTGGGCAGGTGCGTATCGTCCCTGGCAGGGTGGTGTCCGCCGCCGTCTGACCTCTGGGAAGGAATGGAGGGCGCTCAGCTCCTCCAAGCCTGCGCTGGTGAGTTTTCAGCCTCGGTGCACCATAGAATCACAGAATCGGTGAGGTTGGAAGNGGAGGAGAGCACCCCAAATTACCTCACAAGAGGACAGCTGGGCTGCTGGACGCTCCTGCTTACGCCTCCGAGGCTGGTAAAAGCTTTTGCAGGAAGCTATGGAGCTGATTCCAGAAACAAACCTTCATGCAATTTTTCTAAATATTGTTGTTTTGGTTGCGGTTTCCATAAGAGTCTGGTCTTTGCAGTCTCACAGAATCACAGGGTGGGAAGGGCCCTCTGGAGATCCCCCAGTCCCACCCCCTGCCAGAGCAGGGTCACCCAGAGCAGGGGGCACAGGAACGCCTCCAGGCGGGTTTGGGATGTCTCCAGAGACGGAGACCCCCCCACCTCCCTGGGCAGCCTGTTTCAGTCTGACTTTCCTAAAGTCTGTATCAGTGACTATTTTCCTTCATTTTTAGACCTGCCGCCATCTCTCTCTTCACTCGCCCCCCCAGGTCCGTGGCACTTGTCCTTTATCAAACAAGCGTGTGCTGGCCTGCCTGGGTTTGGCGTTCCTCCTGCGTCTGGTCTCTGCGGAAAAACAAGAGCAGTAGAGAAGAAGGGCCAGGAGGAGACGCTGACCTGACCACCTCCGCTGATCGGTGGTGCCTGTTCCCGTTAGGATGTTTTACACAACCACCAGCCCAAGGCTTCGGCTCGGTGGGGAGGAGGTAAAGGTTGGGCAGAAGCGAGTAGGGTTCATGTAACGACAGCGTAAGTTACGGTAGAATTGGACTGGACGCGGAGAGGGATGACAGCACAGTTCCTGGGTGAGGAAGGACTTGCTGAGAAGCTCCACCTGAGCTGGCAACGTGCACTGGCAGACCAAAACCCCCCCCACAGCCTGGACTGCACTCCCACAGCGTGGGCAGGGGGGCGAGGGGGGGATTCTGCCCCTCTGCTCCGCTGGGTGAGCCCCCCCTGCAGTGCTGCCCCCAGCGCTGGGGCACCCACAGCAGAAGGAGACGGAGCTGTTGGAGCGGGGCCAGAGGAGGCCCCGGAGATGCTGGGGGGGCTGGAGCCCCTCTGCTGTGGGGACAGGCTGAGAGAGCTGGGGGGGGGGGTGTCAGTCTGGAGAAGAGAAGGCTCTGGGGAGACCTTGGAGCCCCTTCCAGTCCCTAAAGGGGCTCCAGGAAAGCTGGGGAGGGACTCTGGATCAGGGAGGGGAGCCATGGGATGAGGGGGAATGGTTTTACCTGGGAAGAGTGGAGATTGAGGTGGGATGTGAGGAAGAAATCCTTTGCTGTGAGGGGGGTGA
>VXBO01004958.1:32509-44539 GCA_013400135.1 Rhinoptilus africanus
GGTGGACGGGGACCCGGGGGGGTCCCGCAGCCGGGGTTGGGGTTTCTCGCCCACGGGGGATCCAGAGGAGTATTCCGGAGGGGTCCCGGTGTGACGGTTCCTCCGCCGCGGGGGATTCGGGGATGATCCCGGTGTCCCGGAGCCGGTGTCGCGGTTCCTCCGCCAGGGGGGACCCGGGGGGTGACCCAGGGTGTAACCCCCGGGGGGGTCCCGGTGCCCCTGAGCCGGTGGCGGGGCTCCTCCGCCGTGGGGGCCCCGGAGGGGAGGTGTCGGGAGGCGGGGGGTCCCCCCGCCGCTCCCGCGCCTCCAGGTTTTAGAGGAGCAAACAAAAACTTGGGGCTTTTTCACCGAAATTATCGCTGATCGCTATAAGAACACTTAATTGTACTGTTTTGGGGGGGGGTTATTTAGGTTGAGTTGCTGTTTGGCCACCTGAGGTGGGCACCTGTGGCTTGGAGAACGGAGGGGCTGCTTTCCTTTCTGCAAACAACAACAAAAAAAAATAGTATGTTTCCATTCTTACCCTTTAATTTCACATTTTCGGGAGAGTCCGTAAACCCTGAGTTCAGCTTCGGCGTTGCTGGGTCCGGGTTGTCGCCTCAGCCCGGGGTCCCCGGGCTCTTTGTACACGAAAAGCCGGAGCAGGGGGTGTTTGTGCTCCTGTCACCGCGCCTGGCTGAGGGATGGCGGGGGGAAATCCACCCCTCGGAGCTCATAAAACCCCCAAAAGACGCCGGGAGCGTGTGTAGCCTGCGAAGTTGTGCTTGTGCATTTTGATAATTAAGTTTATTTTCAGGGTTTGGTAGATGGAGGCCCCGAGTGTTGGGATCCAAAGCCTTTCCAGAAGCTCCTGTGTCACCGAGAGGCCAAACCGGGCTCCGTGGGGACCAGCAGCATCCTGATGACAGGTCTGAGGTTTCTTTGGTCTTCTTATTGGCCCGGAGGTGCTGGGCTTTGGGAGTTAATGAGCTTGTTTCGAAGCTGCTAATTTTCCAGGCAGCGCTGGCTGATAAACCTCTGTTCCCTCCAAAGAGGGAAAGAATGTGAATGTCTTACATTCTTCTTTAGCTTCTGGGTTTGCCCTGTTAATTAGTGAGAAAATCTCTGTTTCTTGCGGGAGTTTTTGCTTTGCTGATGATACTTTCCTCCTTTCTCCTCCTTTCTCCCCCTTTCTCCCCTTCTTTCACCTCCTTATTATTATTATCATTATCACCCTCCCCTAAGGGTCCCAACCCCAGAACTCGGATGGCGTGCGCAGGATTTTGGAAGTTTCCATGGCCTTTATAGATTCCAGACCGAGTGATTGAGCGCATAAAACCTCTCTCCCAGTTCCTCACCCTGTTGGATGGGATAAAGGCTAATGGTTAGAGAGGAAGCTTTCCCAACAGCACGCAGAAACAAATGACGCTGCCTCGGTTTTGATGTGGGCCAGGACTCTGCCTTGGCCCTTCCTGGCCCTGGCGTTGCCCTTTGTCATCCTTTGTGTTTCCTCGTCCCTTTCATTGAGCTTGGACTGAAAGGAGACCCTTCATTCCTCCTCAGGGGTATTTTGTGGCTTTAGTAACGGGGGTTTAATACCCTGGGGTATTTTGTGTTGGTTTAATTTGCTGTTCTCAAAGCTTATCAACAATTCTCTGTTCTCAAAGCTTATCGTAGCTCTTTGGATTTCTGTCAATAAACTTGGTAGCATTTTATAGGTGAAAAACAAGGAAATTAGCAAGGAGTTAGAAGTCCAGCAAAGACTGTCCTTGCACGCTATTGTCAGCCTTCAGCATAGTGAAGGATGACAATATTTAATGTATGTTAAATATAAAAAACAAGGATGAATGTATTCCTCCTGAGCAGGGCACCTCTCCCTGCTCCAGAGTCCCTCCCCAGCTTTCCTGGAGCCCCTTGAGGGACTGGAAGGGGCTCCAAGGTCTCCCCGGAGCCTTCTCTTCTCCAGGCTGACCCCCCCCGCTCTCTCAGCCTGTCCCCACAGCAGAGGGGCTCCAGCCCCCCAGCATCTCCGGGGCCTCCTCTGGCCCCGCTCCAACGGCTCCGTGTCCTTCTTGTGCTGAGGGCTCCAGAGCTGGACACAGCACTCCAGACGGGGTCTCTCCCAAGCGGAGCAGAGGGGGAGAATCACCTCCCTTGATCTCCTGGCCAGGCTTCTTTCGATGCAGCCCAGGCTGCGGGGGGTTGCTGGGCTGTGAGCGCACCTATCCCTTGTAGTTGCGTTGGAGTTGTATTTGCACCACGCTGGTGTCACAGCCTGCGTCAGAAATGGTGACCTGCTGGCTAAACTTGCTTATTCCACGAGTGTAGGTGTTTAAAAAACGGCACGCTTTCCTTCAACAGCTGGAGGTGAACCTGAGCAAGGAGAAGCAGGAGCCTCCGGGGGAGGAGGATGTGACCTTATTCACCAGAGTCCTTTGAATGAGTTGAAGGAAATGCACCACCTGGACAGTAAGTGTTAAATCTTACTGGCAATAACGTATCGCACCGCAGTTCTTTATTTGGTGGCTTATTGAAGCCTTGCAGGAAGCTTTCCGGCAGTAATTAAGCCAACCTGAAACTGTAATAAAGAATCATCTGTCCCTCGATTCATCATTTGGCCAACTTCCATAGCTTGGTTTTAGAGCAACAGGGGGGACCATGGAGAGGTGCAGACAGTGATGGCATCTTTTCTTTAAATATAACTGTTTTCTTCTTTCCTGGTTGTGTCACCGTTCCTGGAGGTAATTAAAAGACGGGTGGATTCGGTGCTGAGGGATGTGGTTTAGTGATAAGTTGCCGGTTGGACTTGATGATATTACAGGTCTCTTCCAACCGAAACGATTCCTGATTTTAACTTTCTGAAAGTCCCTGAAAATGCTCTTTGTTATTCAGACCAAGGTTTTTGCTATAAAGAAAACCTTGAGACATTATGAATGTTTTGAATGTTTCTGGATATGTTTAAAAACGTCCCTTTGAGAGAGAGAAAACTAGTGGAGAGTCAGTACGTTGTATCTGAGGACGTCTTAAAATCCAAAAAATAAACTCCAATTTTGGGGGCTGGCCCTATTTCCTAGGTTCTGGGCTGGAGGCTTTCAAAAATTGCAACGTTGCTTTCTGGTTATCACAGCGGGTTTGTCCCCCTTTTTTGTTAAAGTGTCTTTTCTCTTCCATTGTGAGGGGGGCTTGTGAGACTCATATTTTTAGGGCAAAGAGAGAGAAAAGGAGTATCTTGCGGAGGATCCCCAGGGAAATCCTCCTGCAAAAGGTGGTGCTCACCTGAAGGGTTATTGAAAGCTTAAAGTTACTTGAAATCAGTCCCAAAATAAATAAAAAAGTTAAAAATTACGTATCCCATCCTTTACTGTATCTATGCACATACTCCCTTCATATTTCTACCACTGCGCTTAAATACACCAAGGGTGGAATTCGGCAAGTTTATGCGTAGAACAAGCTCCTTTTAAATCTAGTTATTTGTGTGCTTCCTTGTAGAAGGATAAAGGGCTGTAGAGTTCACAACTTTCAGATAGTTGCTGGGGATTTTTAGCATTTTGCGACTTATGCTCTCCATTTTCAAAGAAGTTGACATTCAGAAGAGGATGGATGCCGTGCCAAACCGAAATAGCTGATAGCCGTGGTAGGGGAGATGCTAGTCAAAAAGGAGAGGGTTGACTAGTAAGTGGTCTACTTGCTGTTGACTTCTTGATGCTCTTTAGGGGAGATTCTGAGAAATGAGAGACCCCATTTTATCTGAAAAGCAAGCTTCTTATTTAAAATAGCATCACATAGGGGATCAGACCAAATGTTTGGTTACTTGGGTTGCCTGAGTGTCCAGCCCCATGTCCTGCCTGCAATGGTGACCAAAAGCTGGGGCCAGAGGAAGCATGTGGGAAAGGGGAAGCAGTTCTCCTAGTGATCTTCTGGCCTCCAAGCTCATGCTGCTCCAAGATTGTTGGATTCAGGAGCAGTTTCAGTGTACCTGGTAACCCTGAGTGGATTCGTTCTCCGGAAACCTGCCTGGTCCCCTGTTGAAGCTGTATCATCTGTGAGCACCTGTGAGATCCTAGGCCAGAGAACCTCAGCTCTGCTGTCCCTCATATGAAGAGCTTCCCCCTCTTGTTTGTTTTGAACCTGATCTTGCAGGATGGCCCCAGTCTCCTTTCAATAGACAGTGAAGAGCAGAATCCTCCCCATCCTTTCCATCCCCCTACAATTCATCATTTTAAATCTCCTTCACTGTCTTTCTACTTGGAAAGATGAGCACAAGTCCTAGCTTGCTTGCTTTTCCTGCATGGACATGCCTTTCCATGTTTTCCTCGCTCATGTTCTCTGAAATCTTGAGAAGTTACAATTGGGCATCTTTATATAAACTCAACAGCAAATACTTTGTTGTGAGATCCTTCCTTATTTGAAGGCAACTGCATGCAGGAATATTAATGCTTTGTTGCTTTGTCTTCTGCTGCAGACCTCGCTATTATAAGCTGGCTGATGAATGTGACTCCCAGATCATCCATCATCATCTTGTGCAGCGTACAAGAATGGAGCTGACCCTGACTTTGGGTGCAAGCACCTTGAGGTGAGCCCTGAGCTGTGGATAGGTAAGTCCTTTCGCTGATTATGGCTTGGCTGAAACCAGCCCCATCAGCTCATGGTCCTGGAGCAAACCCTGTTACTTTATCCCTGTATTCAATGTTGGCCATCGGAGGAGAAGCTGTTGGCCATCGGAGGAGAAGCTGTTGGCCATCGGAGGAGAAGCTGTTGGCCATCGGAGCTTCTTGCTTCCTCTCTCTGTGTTTTTCCCTTGAGCTGAGCTGTCTTCTAGTCTTTATTTTCAACACGTGGGATGGGTATTGAGGCTGATCTTCCCGACTTCATTTCGGACGTGTCTGCCATTGCTTGGGGCACAGTGGTTTCACCCATATGTGTTCAGGCAGGGATTGCTGCCGGGATTCGGTGGTTTATATTGAGAGCAGCTTCCAGAAGAAGCCATTATCCTATGGTGTGCTCCCAAAGAGAAAGACATGTCGGTCTTCAGGCAGATGTTCTGCGGTAGCAGATAGAGAAGAGACAGGGTTTCTCCAGCAAGGGCAGAGCACAGCCCTGCGGTGAGTGGTGTGGGCCTTGTGGGATCTATTAGAGAGGGAAAAGGGGAGGGTGTTTACAGTAGTACTTTTCTTAATTGTATTTCCTTTTTTTTTTTTTTTTTAGGTAACTTGATTGATAAAACCAAGATGGAGAAAATTGAAGCCAGAATGCTGGGACTGGAGAAAGAAGGTTTTGGGCTGATGTGGTTGGGTAACTGATAGGTTTGGGGGGATCAAACTAAAGCCTGGTGCTGGGCTACAAGTGGTGCCACTCACTTCGGCCTAATTGATTGTCAGCGACGTGTTGTGCGTAATCTTTCTGACAGAGCATGTGCTTACATCTTAATTAAAAAAAAAAAAAAGACAACAGATTGCAGCTGTTCCAGTGAGGGAAAACAAGGTTTGAGATGTGGGCATGGGTCTCCTCTATCTCTCACAGGCAGTTAGAACCCTGCAGTTTCTGTCTGGTAGGAAATAATAGAAGCTGGGATGGAGAGGAACTGGTAAATGCTGTTCCCGTCACTGCGGTGCAAGCAGCTGCTTCCAGACTCTGCCCCATCTCCAGTGAGTCCTTCCCATCAAGAAAGGTGTCGCTGCTTGTGCTTCAGTGTGAATATGTGGTCTACTGGGAGGTGTCCCTTCCCAGGGCAGGAGGTTGGAACTAGAGGATCTTTAAGGTGGTTTCCAGTCCAAACCATCCTATGATTCTGTGATGGCCTGGGTTGAGCGACACAGGACCAATTTCTCTTCTAATGCTGGGGAAAACTGCACTTTTAGAAGACTCTAGTGTCTGAATTCATGAAAATATTTACTTTCCAGCCAGCTAGGCTCCGTGGGATTCCAGGTCTTGGTGTTCTTGAGCTCGCCAGGTGCAGGAATGAGGAGGAGTGAGGCCTGGGCATTTGACCCAGGTTGGCCAACTGGATTATTTCATATCATGAGTCTCACATTCAATATGAATTAGAAAGTTTGCTGTGTAGTTTCTCTCTCCCTTGATGGCGGGGATCCAGAGCACTCCTCACCCCGGTGCCGGAGCCCTGAGCCCTTCCCTTCCCACCGCAGCGCTCGCAGGGTCCCACACTGGGTGTCCCCGCTGGGAGTGCACGGCTTCCTACTGATATAATTGGCTGCGTATAATTCTTGTATATCTAATATTAGTATCAGGATTAATACTGGTTCTTTAGTATTATTGTTAATTATTTAGTCTTATTGTATTAAATCTATTTCTGTTTCAACTCTCGTGTTTCCTTGCTTTCCCTAAGTCCCCTTTCCAAGTGAGGAGGCATCACTGGGCGAGACAATAGTTTTCTAAATGACAATAAATTGTTGTGGCTTTTCTCAAACCATAACATATATGTACTGGGAAACTTGGAGCCATGACTGTTGGCCCAGAGATGGACTGTTAAGAGTTTTTGCCCCTTGGGTTAGGCAGAGGTATGAACCTTTGTCTGTGGTTGTGGGACTGGAGCAGTGCATGAGGGCTGGGTGGTTGAGGCTTTGAGAGGTTTTTAGGAAAAGTGAGGAATTCTGCACCCCCCATCATCCCTATATATAGATGCACATACTCCTTATATCTCCCTGCTCACCCTGCATATTTGTCGCCTCTGCAGCTGGACTCAAACCTGACCGCACAGAAGAGCTGCAAATAGAAATGAAGAAGATGAAAAGGGGTTTTGAGGAGGAACTGCTTGATGCCTGTGGTGAGAAGGAGATGCTGGAGGTGGAGAAGCAGGAGCTGGCAAGCAAAGTCTCCCATCTGAGAGAGGAGGTCCCTCTTGGGCTGAGACGTGGGCTGATGGGTTGAGGATGGGGTACAGAAGGTCAGGCACCCTGTCGCCCTCAAAATGCTCTGTCCCTCTCTGTGGGGAGGTGACACTGGAAGGAGGAGAAGCAGCGATGAGACTTCATCCTCACTGACACTAGGATATAGAGCAAATGGAGAACTGGGGGTTTCTTTCTATCCGACACTGTGTGTCTCTACACCCTTTTTGATGTTCAACCACTGACTTTTGGGGTTGGGTGCAAACTCTACTTCGCTACTGGGCATCCTGCTTGTAGCTTGCTCGCCAGCACTCTTCTGAGGTTGCCCTCCGATGCAGGAATGCATCTTTCCCTCTCATGGGTGGAGGACTTAAGTCCCCAAATGATCATAGAGGTCACCTGTTAACGCTGCTGCCTTCTGGTCATTGGCCAGGGAAGTTGGCAGCATCTTGCGAAGGGAAGGATGGGGATTTGCGGTAGGTCTGATCCTTGGGGACATACTTGAGGGTGGTACCCTGTTTGCCCTGAGCAACTGAGCGTGAACTGACCACCGGCATGTTCTTGTTTCTGCTTCAGGTGGAGAGACTGAAAGAAGAGCTTCCAGACACTAAGAGAGAAATGGCTTCAGGCTCTTCTCCCCTACCTGCGGCTTTGCTTCCAGGCGCTGCAGGGAACATCCCACCACCACACCACGTTCACTAGCAGGGACTGTTTCGGGAGCCATCCCACTAGCTTCTCCACTCCTACGGTGGTCTGCCATCCCACCACCTCCATGAGGTGCACCTCGACTGCTTCCACTGGGATCATCTCCAAAGAAGATTTTCAGTGAGCTGTGCAACTGCAAAGACCACACTGGAGTAAGGTAGGACCTACATTTCAAAGGCCACTTTACACCAGCAAGCTCCTCTTCCCTTGTGTTTTATCTGCTCACGTCACCGTGGCTGAGGGGTTTCTTGGCCCTGTTCTCTGTACTCCGTAGAAAAGCCAGTTTTCTGTAGGAGGAGGTGATTTCTTCGTTGCCTTTGCCTGCAGAGAGGGCAGGGCAGAGCGCGCAGGGACCTGAAGTGCTTGGTCCTCCAGAAACTGTGCAGGAGGCCTGGCTTGCAGCGTGCTGGCACGTGTTTACCTTGGAAGGCTCTGGTGAACTGGGAGGTCTCTCCTGTGTAAGATGGTTTAATGGGCTGGTAGTCCTTAATAAGATCTCGTAAAGTCCTGGAGGCCCTTCCAGATGATGAGGTCCTCTTCGGCTCTGAGGGGAGGGATGTCCTGGCTCAGCAATGCCTGCATCTCGGTGTGACTCACCAGCAGCCCGCGAGGCAGAGCAGTTTTGGCGGTAGGCAGGGTTTGTGGTGGTGGCAGGGCACCGCGTGATGTGGTGGGCAGCCCACCACTCCACGTTCTGTACCTTACATCACCTTGAGTATGGATACTGTGCCTCGTGCTTGCTTTCTGCACTCTCCCTCTCACTTCTGCTTGATTACCCGTCCCAACAGTGGTGGGATGAGTAGGGGCTGCCTGGCAGAGATGTCTTCTTGCCACCTTGTGCAGCCCATTATGGCTTTTCTCACTGTTTTTTTTTCTCCTCTCCTTCCTCCTGCATTACCAGGCAGATGCTGGCGTTCTCATCTCCCATCTCTGAGAACTCTGTAACATCTCTCTCAAACATTTATGGAGCTATTTCCCAGCTTTTCGGGACCCAGGGGCTCTGCGTGTGTGCGTTGCCTGCCCCCACGCTCTCTGTCCTTCACTCTGCCTGAAGTCCAGGCCATGCCCTTTGGGGGGAATTGCCCCTGCCCTGAGGACAGGGTTTGGGACGGTGTTACATCCCAGCGCTTAAGGCAAGCCCGGCAGCTCTGTAATAGGGGGGGTGTATGAATAGGAGGGCTGGAAAGGTGATGTACACAGACATCCCCAAACCTTATCATCCTTAAAAAGGGGGGAAGGGGAGAAAAAGGTCATGCCTTTGTGATTTTCTTCTTGCTGAGGGGAAGAGAACTACGTGTTCATCAGAGAAATCTGTTCTTCCAAAAGCATACGGCTGTTGTTCAGTGCTTTGCCCCAGGGCCAGCCCTGAACTCCTGAAGGGCACGGCCCAGGACCGGGCTTGTGGTGGCCCCAGCTGCAGGGACAGAAGGATTCTCTTTAAGGCCGCTTAACGGTGCTTTTTTATCAGCAGCTCCTTGATCTGCTGCCGTGCCGTGTCCCCAGACGTCCGCTCAGAGCACTGGTACTGGAAGCACCTGCTTCAGTTTCCCTCCTTCTTTCGATTTCTAAGTTGAAGGCTGTTTGTCTGAGCGTCCTGGCTGTTTTTCCTTAACTACTAGTCATAGCTTGGGGTGTCCATGGGACCCGGGAGCCCGTCGAAGGGTTTCCTCCTGGGACAGAAGTGCCCCACACGAGGGAGGGTCTGTGTCGCCGTGCCGGGAGCTGCAGGGGCTCAGGACGGGCCAGGCGTCACCCGCTGTTTCTGCAGCAGGATCGGGTCCTGCTGGTCCCCACGGGGATGTTCTGGACCTTTCGGACCGGTCCCAATCCCAGTCTCTGGCAGTGGAGTTCAGGGTGCGGAGCTGCTTTTGGTCGCCAGGTGGCAGCTGGATCTCTTGGCTTCCAGGGATGCTCTGTGTCCCTGCTGCAGGCTGGGCTCCCAGCGCAGTTCCGAGCCTCTCCCAGGGAAGTGCCAGTGCCGGGTGTGGGGGTTTGGGGGGAGCAGAGCCCTGGCTGTGCTGTGGGAGGGCTCGGGGGGGGCCGGTGCCATGCAGCGCCCGCAGAGCCCCTCCGAGGAGCAGAGGTTGCTCCTGCTGCCCATCCCGGCCATTCCTGGGTGAGCTTCCACACTGGCCCAGCAAAGCCTCTGCCACCACCGGTGTGGCCAGCTGGGCCAGCAGAGCTGTGGCCGGGGTGGCACTGCCCTTTCTCGGCACCAACTCCTGCGGCAGAACAGCCCTCTGGCCCAGAGATTCCCTCCTTGGCAGCAATTCCTTTTCTTCCTTGTTTTCTGGGATGCTTTATGTGCTGTGGCCATGCAGAGCTGAGCCGTGCCCTGGGGCGATGCTGGTCCTGACTGTGCTGGTGACAGGGGGCAGCCTGGGTGCTCCAGCCCCAGCTGTGCTGCTCCAGAGGGTTGTTTTCCACATTAAAGCACCTGTGGATAAAGTTCCTCCTGTATTTATCTGTATTGTTTTCTGGTAGGTGTAATCTAGAGGGGGCAGAGGTGATAATACTGAGGGAGCATGAATGGTTTGGGTTGGAGGGACGTTCAAAGGTCCACTTGTCCCAACACCCGTGCCATTATCTTCCACTTAGATGAGGTTGCTCAGAGCCCCGTCCAACCTGACCTTGAACATTCCCAGGGGTGGGAGCCGCCACAACATCCCTGGGCAACCTGGGCCAGTGTCTCCCCACCCTCACCATAAAGCATTTCTTCTTTCTGACTGGTCTAAAACAACCCTCTTTCGGTTTAAGCCCTTGCTTGTCCTGTCACGACAGACCCTGGTAAAACATCTCTCTCCACCTTTTCTTATAAGCCCCCCACCTCAGCAGCCATCACCGGCTCCCATTGCTCTCGGTGCCTGCTAAAACCTCCCCTCATTTCCAATCACGGCCTTCATTAATTGGGCTCAGTGTTAGCTGGACTCCAGTCACTGCTGCTGCTCTGCCCAGTTCCGCTGCAGCCAGAAGGTGCTGGGGTGGGCTGGTGCCCCCCACGCTGGGAGCTGTGCCAGGCCTTGGGCCCCCTCCCAGACCCAAAAGGCAGCAACCCCAAGTTAATGAACATGCTGTGGCTTTTCCTGACCGTGGGGCTGTTCCGCAGGAGGTGTGGGGTGAGCTGGGAGGAGGTTTGTGCATCCACGTGCGGGGCTGGGAAATGGGGATGGGACAATCCTTCTTGCTTTGGGGCTCTGCCCTCCCCTTTGCTTCTGTAAGTGATTAGAGAATCATAGAAGAGTTTTGGATGGGAAGGGACCTCAAAGCCCCCCCAGTGCCCCCCCTGCCCTGGGCAGGGACACCTCCCACCAGCCCGCTCCAAGCCCCGTCCAACCTGGCCTTGAACCCCTCCAGGGATGAGGCAGCCACAGCTTCTCTGGGCAGCCTGGGCCAGGGGCTCACCCCCCTCACAGCAAAGGATTTCTTCCTCACATCTCATCTCAGTCTCCCTTCTTTTAGTTTGAAGCCCTTGTCCTGTCATTCCAGACCCTGGTAAAAAGTCTCTCTCCATCTTTTTTATAACCCCCCCCTTTATCTCTGAGAGGTACAACAAGGTCTCCCTGGAGCCTTCTCTTCTCCAGGCTGAACAACCCTCATCCTTTCTCCACAGCAGAGCTGTTGCAACCCTCGGACCATTTTGGTGGTCTCCTCTGGCCCTGCTCTCACAGGTCCATGTCTGTCTCGAGCTGGTGACCCCAGAGCTGGATGCAGTTCTCCAGGGGGGTGTCACCAGAGCGGAGCAGAGGGGGAGCGTCCCATCCCTCGACCTGCTGGCCGTGCTGCTGCTGGTGCAGCCCAGGACATGATTGGCTTTTTGGCCTGAAAGCACACACTGGCAGCTCATGTCCCATCTGCCACCCACCAGTATCCCCCAGTCCTCCTCGGGGCTGCTCCCAACCCATTCATCCCCCAGTTTGTACTCGTACTGGGGATTGTCCTGACTCAGGAGCGGGACCTTGTACTTGGCCTTGTTGAACTTCATGAGGTTCGCGCTGCCCGCTCCTCCAGCCTGTCCAGGTCCCTCTGGATGGCATCCCTTCCCCTGACTGAATCAACTGCACCGCTCAGCAAGTCTGCAGATGTGACCAAGGTGAGGGTGCACTCCATCCCACTGCCTTCTGTCACTGGTTGTCCTGGTTTGAGTGGCACGGGACTAATTTCTCTTCTAATGCTTGGGAAAAATGCACTTTAGAAGATTCTAGTGTCTGACTTTGTGAAAATATCTTCTTTACGGCCAGCTCTGGTGTGCGGATTTCAAGGTCTCGGTGCTTTCGAGTTAGCCAGGTATGGGAATGAATCACACACAATCCCAGAATGGCCGGGATTGGCAGGGCCCTCTGGAGATCCCCCAGTCCCACCCCCTGCCAGAGCAGGGTCACCCAGAGCAGGGGGCACAGGAACCCATCCAGAAGGGTTTGGGATATCTCCAGAGACGGAGACTCCCCCACCTCCCTGGGCAGCCTGGGCCAGGGCTCTGCCACCCTCAAGGGAAAGAAGTTCCTCC
>VXBO01004958.1:48339-78775 GCA_013400135.1 Rhinoptilus africanus
TGGCCCACAAAGGCATCACCAGCCTTTTGGGTGCTTAGTTATTGAGCAGTTTGAGAGCAGGAGCAGGGATTGGTTTGTGCCGTTAAATGAAACAGGGATTTCTAGAGCATCGTGAGAGCCCCCTCTCCCCATCCCTCTGTTGGGGGGCTCCCCACATCTCTCCAGCGCGCCCCATTCCTGCCCTGAGCTCTCAGCCCTTGCACTGGTGGAGTGTTCTTCTCTTCCTGCACCCCCAAAATCCCCTTCCCTGCTGACATTACAGGCTTTACGTGGCTGCCCAGCAGTTGACAGCGCACCCCAGCCCTGGGTTCCCCCACACCTCTGCCCCTCTCCATCGCTCCTGACCCATGGCACCGTCATTCCGGGCTGGGGCCCACCCCAATGTCCCGCTTTCCCAGCACTCCCAGACTGACTCACTGAGGGTGTGCTGGGAAAACACCCGGTTTTAGGAGCCCCAAAGCTATGTTTTGCAATGTTTCTTTCGGGCCCCCATTGCTCACAGGATGAGGTGTTCTGGCACTTCATCTTTTGCTAACCCTTTCCCATGCGGCATCGTGGCAAAAATGCCGGCTCCCCAGCAACTCGGGATGCTGATCCCCCTGCCCTGGCAGCCAGCTCTGACCTGACGAGCTCCCTGCTGTCCCTGTGCCAGCCTCCCATGTCTCCTGCAACATAGGGGGATGTACCCATAGATTTTGTAGCCACAGTAATAAAATCAAGCCTCCCTGGATGTCCCATCCCGGCTGTCCCACACTCCGCCTGTACCCAGGCATGCTGCTGCGGCAGGAGCATCACCACAGAGCTCTGGTCACCTCGATCCCACCAAAAGGGCTGTTCTCCCCCAGAAAAGGCCCTTTAAAAAGGGATTTTTGTCGTAATATCGGCACTGGGACTTTCTGTGAGCAGCTCTGTGGCGTGTGAGTGTGGTACCCCAGGCCCAGCGCTTGCCAGGCTCTGTCCTCGCGGGTTGGCTGGGTGGGTGCAGCTCTGGTGCCGAAATACGTGCTGGGCACCCCGCTTCTCGCTGAGTTTAGTCCTTCGGTGTCAGGGTATTACCTGCTGTCACCTGTATAAGCGCTTTCTCGCTCTCCGTCTTTTCCTTTCGTTTGTTTTAAAACTCCTTGCTTTCCTTCCTCATCCTCCTCGCTGTTTAAGTTACTGCAAAGGACTTGGGATCCTGGTTCTCTTGGTGTTTCTCAACTTGCAGCCAAGTGATGCTCTTTTTTTGGTCCTTTTTGAACTGATACTGGGAAAACTTCCTGTGCGATTCACCTGGGAATTTACACCTTAGATTCTGCCGGATTTGGGCCTGTGCTGACATACTCCTGGCTCAAAAGTGGGATGCTCAGGGAGCAGCTTGCAAGGTCTCCTTGTGCAATTTTTGCCTGTATCCTTTTGGTCCCTGAAGCTTTCCTAGGGACGGGATCTGCTCACCCCAATTCAGGTGGGTGCTGGTTCTCCCCCCACGTCCATCTGCAGCCCTTTCTCCCATCCCTGGGCCTGCGCGTGTTCCCACAAGAGGAATGCCAGGCTTTGGGCACTCACCCTGCTGTGGAACTAAACGCTAATGAAATTTGGTGGGTTTTCTCAAACCTGGAAAAATATATAGATGTGGAGGGTGGCAGCATTAGTTGTTGGGAGTTACGTGTGTGAAACACACTGGTTTTAGTATAAAATACTATTGTTTTCCTAAGGATTGTGAATTTTACACAGTGAGGAAAAGCAGACTGTAAAAAGGGTGGTGGGGAGAGGCAGCCAGGAGAGCCCAGGAGGCACAAGGCTGCGGAATTTTTTTTTAAGCAAATATTTTGGCTATAACAACAATTTAAATGACCCAGTAAGGGCTGATGGAAGTCTCTTTTTCTGCTTGGAGTCTGTGGGGCTGGAGCAGGGCTAGAGAGCTCTTTGCCCCCCCCCCAAAAGCTCATCAAGCGGCAGAGGGTGCTCGTGCACCGTCGTGCAAATCCTTCTTCTCCCTCAGCCATCTTAGGCAGGGTGTTTTCCTTCCCTGCAGTCTCCNTCTCCGGGAGGCTGAGCAGCCCCCGCGGAGTGCCTGGAAGCAGGATGGAGCTGAGGTCTCCCTGCAGACCTGCTCCTCTCCCAGCTCTCCAAACACGAGGGGACTTTCCTGTTTTCATTGTTCAGGACACTGAGATCTATTCTTGCTCTTTTTTGTTTTTTCTTTCCTTCCTGCCTGTGCACGTTGAGGGGGTGGGCTGTTGCCCCAGGGTCGTTACCAACAAATCCTGGCAGCGCGGAGAGCCCCAGGAGAGCTGCCAGCACGATATTGAGTAACTATTGTCAGCCTCTCTGTTTTGTAGTTACCATTTTTCTGTTATTCGTCACTGCATCTTTCGTGTCGTGCAGCGGAGCGCTTAAGGGCCAGCAGGCATTTCCCAATCCAGGAGATGAAGCAAGCCGGCAAACCAAACTGCTGGAGTTCTTTTCCAACCGTGAACTTCCCTGAAAACAAGGATGCTGTGGGCTCGGAGATGGATTCACGCACCGGTGGTCCGCTCCGGAGCACAGACCATCTCTGCCATCCATGAAAGGCGGTTGGCAGGAGGCAGTTTTGTGAACCTCTGTAGGGCTCCTGGGTTTGTTTGGGGTGTTTTTGCAGATTAAGGAGTGCACCTTAAGGGTTTTCTTTGGTGGCATTTGTTGTTCCAGTACCTGGGAACCAAATTGCTAGGTCCTCACCCTTACAGGTATGTGCACAGAGCGAGTAGCTGGCGTAAATGTAACATAAACTTCAAACCAGCCCGAGCTGTCAGCTCCAAAACCTGCCCGAGGTGCAGATTAAATACTTCACAATTTGGTCCAAGTCCATTGACAAACTTGAAGAAAAATCCCTGGGAAAGCTGACTTGTTTAAAGTCTGTTCGGACGAGTCAGCACAAGCAGCTCATCCCTCGGTGCCAGGGAGGTGGGGGATATCCCTGCAGGACGGCTCAGTCACTCCTTGTTATAGAAATCTCTTCCTTCCACGTTAGGTGAGTCCTGGTCACTCCTGTGTTTACCAAGTCCTAGGCCCAGTTTATTCTCAATTTTCTCCATCCCCTTTTGTTGCTTCCCTAGAAATACAATTTTTGCAGCTTAATGGAGCTTTTTGTTTTGCTTTTACCCAGCTGCTCTGTGCTTTTTTTATTTCCCTTCCCACAGCCAGGCACAAGGATGCTTCTCAGGAAGATAATAAATGTCATGAGAGCTGCTGTGGTTTCTGGGGGCGGTTAGCCGAGCATCTTTTCCCTTTAAATATCCTAAGCTAAGGCGCCCTTTGTCTGTGATCTTGTGCGTGCCCGCATATACGAAAATAGGTCAGCGATTCCGTGGCGGCAGCAGCCGTGCTGGCGGCTCGCTGGCCCGCGGCGGCAGCGGGGCTGCGGGAGGAGGAGGAGCGGCGCAGCCATAGGTCAGCTCCTGGGGAGCGATGCTCATCCTCCCCTGCCTTGTTGCTGGGCAGCGTGGAGCTTTAGGGGACAGGCGAGCGGGGTTGGGGGGCAGCGCTGCGGTCTCCTGCAGCCCCCTTGCCCAAGGTGTCGAAGGGTGAGCTGGTGAGGGTGGGTTTCTGTGCTGCTTTTCCCCCTCCCCGTGGTCGGGATGCAGGAGGGAAGAGGGTTCTTGCCTTTCCTAGTCACCCTGGGAGGGGTGCAGACCCCCCGGCTTGGGCCAGCCTGTGGTGGAGCAGTGAGTTTGTAGGTATGCGAGCAGTGGGATGCCTCAGTCATTCCTCTCGTGTTGTGGAGCTGGCAGAGCCATGGGACAGGGTACAAACCCTTTCCACGCTCCTCCGTGCGGCTGCCGGGAGTGTTGGCGGGGCTGTTCGTGCCCCTGGCGAAGGGGGTGTCTGGGACAGCCTGACTGTGGGGCAATGCAGAGGAGGGGGCTGTTCACAAGGGTCGAGAAAGCCTAGGGGCTGTGATGGTGTTGGGCATTTTTCAGTCACTCTCCCAGCACCAAACCTACAAACACATCTCCCAAAACACTTCCCCTCATGCCGCTCCAGGAATCTCGCACCGGTGTGCCCGTGGATACTGTGGATATTGTCAGGCCTGACGTCTCTGCATTAGTTTAAGGCAATAGATGTCTGCAGCGAGGTTGTCTTTGTGGGAGAGTCGCCTGTGTCCATATCTGCGAACACCAGGGAGAGCAGTGCTCTGATTTTTCCCTACCCCTATGAAATCGCATGGAGCAGCCAGAGCTTTGGTACTTATTGGTTATTTGGTACTTATTAGGCCAGTTCTGGCCAGCCATTGCATGAGGAAAAGCTATGTAGTTACCCTCCTTCAACAGCTCACGGCTTACCTGGCTTTGCTGCACTCAGAAAAGAAAGACCAGGAGGTCAAGAGAAGGAAAAACCTCCAAAGAAAAAAGGGGAAGGAGCTGCACTTGTTGCGTTTGGACAATCCTCTGCCAGTAGGACCGAGTCAGAAACTGCTTCCCTTTGGGTGCTCATCAGGGGATTGTTCCTAAAGCTTGACTCATGCTTCCTCCTGGGCCTTGGCAGATGGTTTTTCTGTTTTTCTCCACTTGTCTCACAAAAAGATGAAGATTTTGGTCCTGGAGATGGACGAGACTGTGCTGAGCGCTAGCGTGGTGCAGGTGAGTGCTGTGCCTGCCCTTTCATGTAAGGATGGGAGAGGCACATAGTCAGGGAGCTATTTGTACCCTGCATCTCTTGGACATCGCCCTGGTGCCGGTCCAGGCAGCTCCATCCCACTGGTTTGTGCACTTCTCTTGCAGAACTTGCTCAAGCTGCTGCCACAGCCGGTGAAGCTCAAAAACATGCAGGACTGGCAGAGTATGAGCAGTTTGGGGTTCTAGTAAGCGACTTTTCCTCTAGTCAGACAAATAGAGAATCACATCAGCATCTTCCCCGAACAGAAATATTGCATTTTTTAACTGTTTTGCTCCTTGCATGATCCCCTACTCCACCTCCCACTTCATGCTTCTTGCAGTGCCTCTGTGTTTTCTCTGTCCAGTGTTGCACAGGAGATGATGAGAGAGACACAGATCTATTCTCAGGACCCGTTGCTAGTGGTAAACATCTACAGCAGCAGTAAAAGTTCCATTTTGGGGGCGTTGGGAGGGGGAATAAATGGGAGAAAAGGGAAAGGGAAAACTCCCCAGAGGCCCCCTGGCATGAGAAACAGCAGGAGTCCCCCTGAATAAACACTTTCTCCAATGCAGTCCCTTCAATCCTTTTCCTACAATAACTCTTCGGACTCTTCAGGTCTCGCTTAGTCTCCCCATTGTCAAGTCCTTGTTGATCAATCAACGGTAACCAAGAGTGTTGATTGCAGCCGGCTTTGATGAGGTGCAGATGTTGCAGCGCTAATTGCCCATTAAGCTTAGCGCTGCCCGTCCTCGGGGGATGCTGCTTTAATGACCCTCCTATTGTTGTCTAGCGAGGGCCCGGGTACCAGGTCGCAGGTGAGAGCACAAAGCGAGGGCTGGAAAGGGCTATCAAGATGATAGGGACTGGAACACCTCTCCTATGGAGAAAGGCTGAAGGATTTGGGTCTATTTAATCTGGAAACAAGACAGCTGTGGGGAGACCTTATCAATGCCTATAAATACTGACAGGGGGGGTGTCAGGAGGATGGGGCCAGGCTCTTTTCAGTGGTGCCCAGGGACAGGACAAGAGGGAACGGGCACAAACTTGAGCACAGGAAGCTCCAGCTAAACCTGAGGAGGAACTTCTTTCCCTGGAGGGTGGCAGAGCCCTGGCCCAGGCTGCCCAGGGAGGTGGGGGAGTCTCCGTCTCTGGAGACATCCCAAACCCGCCTGGAGGCGTTCCTGTGCCCCCTGCTCTGGGTGACCCTGCTCTGGCCGGGGGTGGGACTGGGGGAGCTCCAGAGGGCCCTGCCAACCGACCATTCTGGGATTGTGTGAAAAGGAAGATCAGCTCTCCCATCAGTGGGTAATTAACTGTTCTATTCTAATTGCTTCCCACTGCTACAACCCAGCAGAAGAGGCCTGTGCTGGGACATTGATTTAAGGGAGATAAGGGAGAGGCTTTGGAGTTACACAGGTTACAGCACTGTGTGGGCTCACAGTGACTCTTAGGTCTTGTTTTGTGAGCCCTTACCCGCTTTTAAGGAAAATAACTCCGAAAAGTCTCCTCTGCCTGGCCCGTCTGCTGCACGCCCTGTCTTACAGTAGGGATTTATTTCTGTAGTCTCCTCTTCTTCCTCAGCCTGCTTCCTGAAAGTGATTTTTAGCACCCTTATGACCAACCAGTGATGAATTTAAATTCTGTGCTTAATTTGTCCAAAAAAAAAAAAAAAAAGTCTGTAAATGTCTTTAACCTGCTTGGGCAGCAGGAGTTCTCTTTGGGCTTCTTAGTCCCAGCTTTATTACCTAGCTTTCCAAGCAGGCTGACTCAGTTCCTATAGACAAGGCGGTTTTATCATCTCGCTTTCGTTTGGAGAGAGTCTAGACGAGTAAATTTTGGATTTGGTGGATTTTTCAGATCCAAACAGTATCTGTCCTTATATCCGTGTTCTGGAAAATCTACAGGTCCTGTTCTTGTTCCCTGCGAACAAGCTTGTATGAAGTGTGTGGTTTGGGTTTACATCCCCCCCCCCCAACACACACACAACCCTGTTTTTTTTAAAAAAAAAGACAAGAAAATAAATGGAGAGTTAAGAGCTCCCTATTTGTCTTCCCCAAACGCTTTGAGACGGTCTCAGCTGTCCTATTTTTGAGACATAGGAGAAATCTGATGTTTGAAATGCAAAAGCATCTGGTAAAACTCCAACAGAGTAAGTCATTTTCTCCTGCCACGTTTAATTCCAAAAAAAATAAAAATTTGGCCGTGCAATGCCTGGAGGAAACTCCCATCAGGAACATTTATTTTTTTTTTTTGTTTCCCCTTTCTTCAGTGCAAGAAGTCTTCAAGTGGTCAGATCTAAAAAAGCCTCCTTTAGCAGAATGGTTAAGTTTTCACAGTCACGTTTCGCCTTGCTGCGGGATAATGGGCAGGGAGAGAGCGAGGAGGGGAAGGGGAAGAGCAGGACCCCGGGTCTGATGAATCCTGCACCGAGGTGGACTCTCTAGGAGTTAAGAACATAACCTCAAATGAGAGCTCTGCCACTTGTCAGAAACTGGGGAATGGGAAATAAATCTGATCTTGTTGCTACACTGGAGCCTTTATAAAGTTCGAGAATCACAGAATTGCCTGTGGTGGAAGGGACCTTCCGGATCATCTAGTCCAGCCATCAACATAACACTGACAAAAACCAGCAGGAAGGGTGCCTGTTCCTGTAACTATTTTTTTTTTTACTTTTATTCATCAGAGTACCATTTTTACAGTTAAGATGCACTCAGGGCTTAGAAAGACCATCTTCGGGAAGGACAATGATCCTGACCTTGCTCAGTCCATTCCTGGAAGCATCTCCTCCTGTGCCTGGCTGCGCATAACCTGCCTGGTGTCTGCAACCTCAACTTAGTCTCCTTCCTCCTCCTCAACTCCTGGGTAACCTTGTCAGACTGGCCCTGGCCATGATAACGTACGCTCAGTCTGAGATCTTCTAAAGAGGGGAGATTGAGATGGGATCTGGGGAAGAAATCCTTTGCTGTGAGGGGGGTGAGCCCCTGGCCCAGGCTGCCCAGAGAAGCTGTGGCTGCCCCATCCCTGGAGGGGTTCAAGGCCAGGTTGGACGGGGCTTGGAGCGGCCTGGGCTGGTGGGAGGTGTCCCTGCCCGGGGCAGGGGGGGAGCTGGGTGATCTCTAAGGTCCCTTCCAACCCAAGCCATTCTGTGATTCTGATTCTCCCTCCCGATAGCTTGCCTGAGGATGGGACCTGAAAGAAAAACTGTTCTGGAGACAGAACCCACCTGCTCGGAAAATTGTTCTGGCGGCTGTAACAGGCTGGGAAGCAGCACAAGTAATGAGCTGTTGTTTTTCAATAACTGGATGTATTCAGTTGTGTGGGAGTCCAAAAAGTAGACGGTTTCACCTAACAAGCTGCTTCAGAGATGTGTCTGTGCTGCTGCAGGACCCCGTGGTGTATACATGCTCAGTGACCGTCCCATGAGACTCAGCTGACCGGTGCTCATCTCGGGCAGTATTTCTTCATCTCTGCTTAAACATCTTTCTGCGTTATCCTCCTGCTGATTCCGGAGCTTGTTGCTGTGTTGGGCTCTGGCTCAGATCAGCAGGAAACAAATGCTTGATAGGTCTGGAGTCTGTGGGACCGCAGGCATCGCTTTAATGCTTTCTGCTTTTAATCCCGCACATGGGAGCGGGTGACAGCAAAGGAGAAGATCGCTGCCTGCCAGTCCTCGTGCCTGCATCCTGCACCTCCTCACTTACCTGCTGCCTCTGGCACTAAGACTTAATTTTTTTTTTTTATTCCTTGGTAGAGTGGGTCTGAGCATGATATGGTGCATGGACTCAATCTCTGCAGCTAAAAGCAGGAGGTGACGTGGGGGTCTCGGAGGGGCGATTGCTGTGGGGTAGCCTGGGGACTCCAGAGCGGGTCTGGACAGAACTAGAGATATCAGCCCTCTGCAAGGGGAGGGCTTTTCCGCGGGCAGCCCAAGGAACTGGATAGAACCCTCTGGGTTTATTTCCCAGCCACCTGCATGAGGCTAGAAAATACACCCAGAAGATTTCCAGGACCTGGGAATACCTGCTGGCGAGGCTTTCAATGCCTTTTGTACTATCCTTTCTGGCCAGTTTTTCTCATGACCAGCGCGAGACACAAAGTCCTGGGATCAAAAGCGATCCCAGTGGAGGCGAGACGTTTGCTGTGGCTTGGGAAACAGGGCTTTGGCTCTCAGCTGCTCTGAACAAAGACGGTTTTGGTTCATTGCTATGGCTGCAGAGCCTGAGGCTGCATCCCAAAGATGCCTTATTTGTGCCGTTACAGTGGAAGCCTTTTTCCTATTAGAGCTGTGGCTGCGCAGGGAGGCAAAGGAAAGAAACATGGATGAAACGAGCGGATGCGATGCCTGGAAGGAAGGATACCTATTGTTTTGTCCCGTGATAAAAGGCTGGTGGTGCTGAGTCAGTGTCCAGGGAGGAAGGAAAGCAGGAGGCAGCAGCAGGATGCGGACTGCAGATGTATCCGTCACCTGGAGCGAGGATGAGAGCTCTGCTGGATGCCTGACCGCTGCCCCCGCACGCACCCCCGGTGCTCTTACCTGGTCTAATATTTGCCTTTGGTCTAACGAGCCGCTTTCTAACGTAGAGTAACATTTCCAGTATAGGTCCATCCCCTGTCCCCAGCTGCTGGGCCAGCCCCGCTGTGCTGCACTGGAGCTGGGCTTCACGGTGCCTTTACGCCTTTCTCTGGGGCTGTCAGTCTTCAACCAGCTCCAAACGACGGCTCTGAAGTCACCTGTTAATCTCGTTTTAGAGACTGGAGATTGTTGAAGCGTGCAGACCTTTCCTGTTTTGTCCCATCCCTCACCAAAATACTGAAAATTAAAACAAAAAAAGAGGGGAGGGCCTTGGTGCTGCCCTTGGTATGGCTTGGTTTGTATTTGCACCCCATCTGCCTGGGAAATCTGTTTGGGATGAGCAAGTTTTGCCTTTGGTCTGAGCACATCCAGGAGAAAGGACCATATTTCCTGGGAGATGCTGCCGAGAGAGCGCTGAGGTGTTGCCTGAAGCAGTTAATTGTCAGTGCGTGGGGGTGATTTGCCTGGATCTAAATGGGGGTTGAGCAACGCTTTGGAAAAGGTCAAAGGCATTTTTGGGGAGTTCGTCTGGAGTCATGATGAAAGTTGCAGGGTAGAAACTATGCTCCTGCTTAAAGCAAATATTTTAGGAATGTCTTTCTCTATTTTTATGTTGAGGTTTTGGTGGTTTGGTTTTTTTTTAAAGTGTCTGCTGAGAACTTGAAGAAAAGCTTAAACACGACAAAAGCAGAGTCTGAATGTGCAGTGTAATATTCCGAACTTTCCAGCCAACACGGATAAGAATGACAAATCTGTGGGGGGGAAAAAATGACAATATCCTTTTGCTTTTAGGAAGAAAAACATTTCAAAGTGGATGTGAGCTGTGGCAGAAGGGATCGATGGGTGCTGGCAAACTTTGGAGAGGGGAGGAGCAGAAGGGTCCATCATGTGGGAAAAGGCATTTCTGTCGTGGTGTGGAGCACAGAGTGTTCCTCTACCGCCGTGGGGAGGATCTTGCAGTGCTGCAGGGACGCTGTTTGCTGTCGGCAGGGGATTTCTGTCATTCTGAGCCTCTTTGACAGCTTTGGCCAAAGGGATGGTGGCTGTGTTCAGTTGTTGTCCAAAAGTTGGTTGCCTGACCGCATTCCTGGAGATTCTGGGCTTCAGATTTAGATGGGATATTAGGAAGACATTGTTTGCTGTGAGGGGGGTGAGCCCCTGGCCCAGGTTGCCCAGAGAAGCTGTGGCTGCCCCATCCCTGGAGGGGTTCAAGGCCAGGTTGGACGGGGCTTGGAGCAGCCTGGGCTGGTGGGAGGTGTCCCTGCCCAGGGCAGGGGGGGCACTGGGGGGGCTTTGAGGTCCCTTCCCACCCAAACCATTCTGTGATTCTAAGACACAGTATGACAAGTTGCAAGTGACGTACTCAAGCATGGAGGACCTCTCTACAGAGTGTTTCATTCATTGCCCAGATCTACCGTGCTCCTTACTCTCCCTGTTCCAAAGAGGGATGTTAACTGCTTTTGTACGTTTTTTCCCCCCACCCAGCCATCCTGCTGCCCCTAAGCAGCTGCTTCTCCTGTTCTACAGCAAGCTGTCACGGAGAATCCGAAGCAGCACGAAACAGATGATATCCTGTACAAGGCCGGCGAAGGACAAGGCAGAGAAGAAATGCCAGGAGTGACAGCAGCCGGGAACAGCTGGGAGACACGGATGCAGGTATGAGATGCAATTGGGTCTTTGGGACAGCAGAAGTTTTGAACTGGATGCAAAGCCCTAATAATACCATGTGTGAGAGAGATACTCTGGAGCTGGATTCCCAAGGATGGAGGCTTGAGAGAGCATGAGTGGTGTTATTCTCTTCTTTACCGAGGGGATAAGTCCGGAGAGCAGCAGTTTGCAGGTTTTCCTGCAGAGCTCTCACCACAGGGGTTGGACAAGCCCCACTAGACCCATCTTCAGCGATGTGCAAAGCCTCCTAAGATGCAGAGGACCTTACCAAACCTGGGGGCCGCCTTGGGAGGCATTTTGCCCATATAAAATGCAGCAATTTGCCTGACACACACAAAAGCCTGTTCAGCGGCGTAGTCCTGTGCTCTGTCTCCTCCCTTGTTTCCTTGGGAGGCCCTGTGGGTGTTATTAGAGCTCCCCCATCCCAAACCGTGATGCTGTGCTCTATTAGTGCAGGAGTCTGGCATTAGGCTCCTCTCTTCCAACCACACACGTTTCAGATTTCTTTGCAAATGCGTTTTAAAAGGGGAGGCGGGAGGGGAAGAGGCCATAAACAATCTTAGGAGCTTTTCCAGCGCTGTATCCTGAACCTGGGAGCACCTAAACCAGTGGGACAGGCTCCGTGGGATAGCCTTGCCGTGATTGTGCGGACTCAGGTGCCTCATTCATCACCCCGTCTGTGCCTTTACCTCTGAGCGTGTCCATCCCACAGCAGGTACTCCTGCACCACGGCTGTACTGCTCTCTGGGAGCAGGGTGGACCTGACATCTCTCCTTTCACCGGCTGAACGGCAAAACCACGTTCTGGTGCTGCTGTTCCCACTTCTCTTCCCAGCTCCATACCTGCTCGGGGCCATGGGTGTAGATCTAACCCTGTCACTTCATAACAAAACAGCCATTTCCTTCACTTTTTTGCAACACTAACTGCTATATTAGGATGTTCAGGAGTTGAAGGTTGGAAGCCTCCTGACCTGTAGTTACTACAGGGGCAGACCTGAAACCCCACACAAGTGGCAAAGTAACCCATCTCGGCAGCTGTGGCTGGCCGGAATTCAGCCTTCTGCTGGGTCCGGGGGGTTTAACNCTGCCACAGCATCATTCCTAGATCATGCTCCGGTTTTCAGCCAACCGCTTCATTTACAGGACTTCAGGCATTTTTCCTATTCCCTTCTGTGGCCGTGGGCTTTCTGAGTCTCTGCGCTTTGAAAAGGAACATCAAACCACTCCGGGGTTTCTCCTGGGTGCTGTTTGGCTTCTTGCCTGGTCATCTACTCCTGCAGAAAAGCCGTGTGCCCGTGGCTTCAGCCTTTAAAAGCGTTTGAGGAGGAGGAGGAGAAAGGGAGCCCCATCTTCTCCATCAGTGGTTCTCTCAGCCCCTGCCTGCTGCTTGGGGGGGCAGGCGCTGCAGCATCGGGGGGGCTGGAAACCTGAAGAAATCTGAGCTTATTCAAGGGGCAGGGGGAGATGGAAATGGTTAAATCATGCAAACGAACAAGTTAATGATTTCCATACCCTCGCTGGCATGTTTCAGTGTTCGGAAAGGGGTCTGGCTAGCAGCTGTGCCAGCAATTGTAGCTCAAAAAGAGTATTTTCTTTCTGTGTCGGCTTTCATCCGTGGCCCCTTTGGATTCCCCTGACTCCCACAGATGCCAGAGTTTCCAGGGCTCCTGCTGCTGCGAGTCCCTGTGACCATTTTCCCTCCCCTCCCCAGCAATGGAGTTAGATGATGGGGGGAATGAAGTCGTTTGCTGCCTGCTTGCTTCCTGCCCCGTCCTTCCCCAGAGAGAGAGGCTTTTTTCCAGGATCCAAGTGATGCAGCACCGTTTGCAAATGGAAGGGAAAGCTGCAGCTTCTGCCCCTCTGAATACAGGAGCGTGGGGGAGCAACTTAGGCTGCAGCTCAGGAGAAGATCCAACAAATAAATATCCGTTGCTGAGCAGTTTTGCAGTCAGCTTCAGATGCAAGAGCCTCATTGTATAATTAAGCTTACCTATTGTTAGATATACGGCTTATATATTTTAATATATTGTATAATAAGCTGTATTATAATAAGCCTGGACACTGTGTGTTCAGGTTCTCTCGTCTAAGGTCACTGAGCCCCAGCAACAGGCGCAAGGGAATGGGTTTTCCCTGTGGCTGTTGTTTTAGTTCCCCCTTGAGGGATGGTGCCGGTTCTGTCCTGGACCACTTCTCCCACGCGGAGCAGTAACTCCTTGGGGTCTCCTGAGTGCCAGAGCCCTGTTTGCCCAGTACCCAGAGAGCNGTTGCAAGTGACGTACTCAAGCATGGAGGACCTCTCTACAGAGTGTTTCATTCATTGCCCAGATCTACCGTGCTCCTTACTCTCCCTGTTCCAAAGAGGGATGTTAACTGCTTTTGTACGTTTTTTCCCCCCACCCAGCCATCCTGCTGCCCCTAAGCAGCTGCTTCTCCTGTTCTACAGCAAGCTGTCACGGAGAATCCGAAGCAGCACGAAACAGATGATATCCTGTACAAGGCCGGCGAAGGACAAGGCAGAGAAGAAATGCCAGGAGTGACAGCAGCCGGGAACAGCTGGGAGACACGGATGCAGGTATGAGATGCAATTGGGTCTTTGGGACAGCAGAAGTTTTGAACTGGATGCAAAGCCCTAATAATACCATGTGTGAGAGAGATACTCTGGAGCTGGATTCCCAAGGATGGAGGCTTGAGAGAGCATGAGTGGTGTTATTCTCTTCTTTACCGAGGGGATAAGTCCGGAGAGCAGCAGTTTGCAGGTTTTCCTGCAGAGCTCTCACCACAGGGGTTGGACAAGCCCCACTAAACCCATCTTCAGCGATGTGCAAAGCCTCCTAAGATGCAGAGGACCTTACCAAACCTGGGGGCCGCCTTGGGAGGCATTTTGCCCATATAAAATGCAGCAATTTGCCTGACACACACAAAAGCCTGTTCAGCGGCGTAGTCCTGTGCTCTGTCTCCTCCCTTGTTTCCTTGGGAGGCCCTGTTGGTGTTATTAGAGCTCCCCCATCCCAAACCGTGATGCTGTGCTCTATTAGTGCAGGAGTCTGGCATTAGGCTCCTCTCTTCCAACCACACACGTTTCAGATTTCTTTGCAAATGCGTTTTAAAAGGGGAGGCGGGAGGGGAAGAGGCCATAAACAATCTTAGGAGCTTTTCCAGCGCTGTATCCTGAACCTGGGAGCACCTAAACCAGTGGGACAGGCTCCGTGGGATAGCCTTGCCGTGATTGTGCGGACTCAGGTGCCTCATTCATCACCCCGTCTGTGCCTTTACCTCTGAGCGTGTCCATCCCACAGCAGGTACTCCTGCACCACGGCTGTACTGCTCTCTGGGAGCAGGGTGGACCTGACATCTCTCCTTTCACCAGCTGAACGGCAAAACCACGTTCTGGTGCTGCTGTTCCCACTTCTCTTCCCAGCTCCATACCTGCTCGGGGCCATGGGTGTAGATCTAACCCTGTCACTTCGTAACCAAACAGCCATTTCCTTCACTTTTTTGCAACACTAACTGCTATATTAGGATGTTCAGGAGTTGAAGGTTGGAAGCCTCCTGACCTGTAGTTACTACAGGGGCAGACCTGAAACCCCACACAAGTGGCAAAGTAACCCATCTCGGCAGCTGTGGCTGGCCGGAATTCAGCCTTCTGCTGGGTCCGGGGGGTTTAACGTGACTCTGCGAGTGCCCCGTGCTGTCCCCACAGCGTGGGCTTTCTCCCTCCGCCTGCTACCGGCTGCATTCCTCGCTTCCAACATATGGACTCAATTACTGTCCCCTCTCTTGCTTGATTTCCTGCCTCTTTGGGTTTCCTGAAACGCATCCCCTCCTCCTCCTGGCAGCTTCAGCTCCCGCAGTGAGATGCTTTGCAAGCTCTTACATTTCTCCCTCCCTCCCTCCCCCCCTCCCTCCCGCTGNTGCCTGCTGCTTGGGGGGGCAGGCGCTGCAGCATCGGGGGGGCTGGAAACCTGAAGAAATCTGAGCTTATTCAAGGGGCAGGGGGAGATGGAAATGGTTAAATCATGCAAACGAACAAGTTAATGATTTCCATACCCTCGCTGGCATGTTTCAGTGTTCGGAAAGGGGTCTGGCCAGCAGCTGTGCCAGCAATTGTAGCTCAAAAAGAGTATTTTCTTTCTGTGTCGGCTTTCATCCGTGGCCCCTTTGGATTCCCCTGACTCCCACAGATGCCAGAGTTTCCAGGGCTCCTGCTGCTGCGAGTCCCTGTGACCATTTTCCCTCCCCTCCCCAGCAATGGAGTTAGATGATGGGGGGAATGAAGTCGTTTGCTGCCTGCTTGCTTCCTGCCCCGTCCTTCCCCAGAGAGAGAGGCTTTTTTCCAGGATCCAAGTGATGCAGCACCGTTTGCAAATGGAAGGGAAAGCTGCAGCTTCTGCCCCTCTGAATACAGGAGCGTGGGGGAGCAACTTAGGCTGCAGCTCAGGAGAAGATCCAACAAATAAATATCCGTTGCTGAGCAGTTTTGCAGTCAGCTTCAGATGCAAGAGCCTCATTGTATAATTAAGCTTACCTATTGTTAGATATACGGCTTATATATTTTAATATATTGTATAATAAGCTGTATTATAATAAGCCTGGACACTGTGTGTTCAGGTTCTCTCATCTAAGGTCACTGAGCCCCAGCAACAGGCGCAAGGGAATGGGTTTTCCCTGTGGCTGTTGTTTTAGTTCCCCCTTGAGGGATGGTGCCGGTTCTGTCCCGGACCACTTCTCCCACGCGGAGCAGTAACTCCTTGGGGTCTCCTGAGTGCCAGAGCCCTGTTTGCCCAGTACCCAGAGAGCCCTTTGTGGGATATCAGGCTTTCTGATGTCTTTTCCTATTGCAGGAATCCTGGAAGCACAGAAAGGGAAGGAAAAGCCTGAAATTCTCAAATCAGGTCAAGTATCAAGGGTGTTTAGAAGTCCTTGAGTACACTAAAGCTGGAGGGGAGTAAATGAAGCACAGAGACGAGACAGGGACCCCAACTCCCGGTGTCCCAGCATCCTTCCTCAGCATTCCCGTCCCGTTGTCTGGCTTGGGCTGAGTTCAATCTGAAGTCCCTGTTGGGCCCTGCCCTGTCTGATACTCAGATACCCTTCGCAGCAGCCCAGATCCTCCCATGAGTGAGAAGGAACTAGAAAGCTGTAATAGATGCCAGTGGCTTTCTGCTATCGCTCAAGCCTGTCCTTAAAACTTTGAGAGCTCCTACGGGTGAATTTAGACCAGTTTGCTCCGAGAGGAGAATGTCTGCCAGCCAAAATCACAGTGGTGGGCATTGTGTCCCTCCTAGGAAACCCCCCCCAAAGCTCCAGTGACTTGTATGGTGCATATCTGCACCCTCCATCCTTACAGCCTCCCTTCACTAGCCCAAAAGCCGGGGCTGGTAGCCAAGTTTCATGCCCCAGGCATCCCCCCAGCATGCTGCTGCTGTCCCTGCTGCCTTCGGCTGTGTTTCAGGGGCGCCGGGTGCCCCCAGCTCTGCCCCAGCCTGGGCAATGTGGGTCCGCTTGGCGGGGGGGGCGCCGGCAGGTGGCAGCCTGTGCAGGCAGCACGGGCAGCACGGGCTGGCTCTCGCAGATGTTTAATGGGATTTTATAGCTCTGGGTTTCATCCGGAGCTGTTGTCACGGAAACGGAGATCTGCAGAGAGCCCCGTGCATTCGGCGTTAACCGCTTCGGCGCCGCGCCGATGGCCGAGGGAGGATGCGCGGGGCGATGAGCAGTGCCAGCATCCTCCTCTTAAAGGCTGTCACAGAATCACAGAATGGTTCGGGTTGGAAGGGACACTAAAGATCATTTAATTCCAAACCCCCTGCCCTGGGCAGGGACACCTCCCACCAGCCCAGCCTGCTCCAAGCCCCGTCCAACCTGGCCTTGAACCCCTCCAGGGATGGGGCAGCCACAGCTTCTCTGGGCGACCTGTTCCACTGCCTCATCACCGTGAGTAAAGAATTTCTTCCTGCTATCCAATCTAAATCTCCCCTCTTTCAGTCTGAAGCCGTTACCCCGTGTCCTGTCATTCCACTGCCATTAAGTGATTTGTGCCTGGAGCTCGCAACCTCTGCCTGGCTCTGCAGAGGCAGCAGGAATGGGCTGTTTTATTTAGGGCCGGGGTTTTAACGGCCTTTTAAAATCTGCTTCTGTGCTGTTGGAACACAAAGCTGTGCCCCAGAGCAGCGCAGGGGGGCTGCATCCACTGCCCGTCTGTCCTGGCCCTCTCGTTTTCGAGTTTCCCACACAAACAACAACAGACAGCAAGTGAGGACGGGTGCAGGTATCCCAGGTTCACACCCTGGAGGGGGGAAATGTCTGACCGATGCTTTGTCCCGGCACATCTCATCGTACGCTGTGGCTTGGAAACCTCCCCTGGGACTGTGGCTGGACAGGAGAGGGCACCGGAGCTGCACTGCCACTGGAACGGTGGCAGCACATGTGTCACGCCTGCACATGGCTCCCCGAGGGGTGACATCCCTGTTGCTAGGGAGGGCGAGCAACTGAGGTCTGGCTAAGCTCCTTAGTGTCCTGAGCACCAGCAGGAGAGTGAAAGGGAGATTAGAGGGCAGGGTGGCATTAGCAGCCCAGGAAGCTCATTGGAGAGGAGCAAGGAGACAACTGAGCCAAGCAGAGACGGAGAAGACCCTGGGGGAGATCAGGAATCGGAGCCAGAGAGGCCTCCATCAGCAGCAAATAGCCCAACAGCTGGGATCTCTGAGGGAGTGAAAGGCTATAGACAACATGCCCCAAAATCCTGGTGGAGCCGACCCTACTCTCTCCTCCCCCAGGAGGAAGGTGTTGCCAGGCAGTCTGGGTCCTAATCCATTCCCTGCCTTCCAGAGGCGGGGGGAGGTGGATGCCTTCCCACTCTCTGTCCTGTGGGGCATGAAAATGTTCTCTCAAAGTATATACAGAGGGAAGAGAAAACCACTGGGAGACATGGGATATTTATTGTCCCTTTCCATGATACAAGAGGCAAAAGGTGCTATTTTCTGTAGCAGAACAGGGTGTGAGGCTGTTGTTCACAAAGCCTCCGTGACGGAGTCCAGATGCTGGGCTCCATTCCCTGTCCCTGCCATGTGGGTGTCACGGGGTCCCGTGTTTTCTTTGCAGGTGGCTAACAAGGCTGGAATGATGGATGTTTTACAGGAAGCTTTGTAGTCCGTCAGCTGGTCCTGTCGGAGCAAGGGAGCGTGGCAGGGTAGCTGCTGCTCACCAGGTTGTGTGACCTCCACGCTTCTTCCCGCAGGGAGCTCCAGGAACGGTAAGGGAAGGAAAAAAAGGGTGCCTACTATTACTCCTTGGTGTTTGTTCCTTCCTCTCAGCTGTCAAGGAAACCATGGCATGGTTTGCATACCCAGCTGGTATTGCTGCACTCGCTGACGTGTTACGTCCTTTGAATCTGTTTCCAAAATAGCTTCTCCACCCCTCCATTAGTGCTGGCTGCCATCCTCTGTTCTCCTGCCCAGTGGTGGTGACCAGGACACCAGATTTTTTCTAAGAATCATAGAATTGTTTGGGTTGGAAGAGACTTTTAAAGGTCATCTAATTCAACCCAACCCCCTTACCCTGAGCAAGGACATCTTCAACCAGATCAAGTTGCTCAAAGCCCCGTCCAACCTGACCTTGAATATTTCCAGGGCATCCACCACCTCTCTGGGCAACCTGTTCCAGTGTTTCACTGCTCTCACTGTAAAAAAAATCATCCTTATACCTAGTCTGAATCTATTCTCTTTTAGTTTAAAAACATTGCCCCTTGTCCTGTTGCAACAGGCCATACTACAAGGTCTTCTTCCAGGCTGAGGAATCAGAATCGTAGCTTTTACATGCAAAAATCAACGCAGGGCTGTTATAATTCTGCCCAAAGGCTCAGAGGGATGCAAAGAGTCAAGTAAGATTTATGGAGGTACCCCCAGGTGCCAGAAACTACAGTAAAAGATAGAGAGAAGGGGATCGTGCCATGCTAGGGGCAGAAGGAAGAGAGATCAAGAAGGTTTGGAAAAGGAGACAGCGTGGCAGCAGGTTCAGAAATGACAGGGTTTGAGAACAGTGTGAAGGAGACACTAGAGCAGCTTATGTTCTGCCGCAAATGTTCCTTGTGTGGGAGATTCTGGGGAGAGGGGATGTGATGTGCTCAGGGTGTAAAAGAAAGCAGATTAAAACAGGACTCAAGGTGAGAAAGAGGACACGTTGTGCTACATCAGTGCCACAGAAGTGGCCACAAGCCAGTGACCCAGACCAGAAGAGTGGAGGAGGAAGATCTCTCAGCCAAACATTTTGGAAAAGAAAACCAGAGCAGAGATGTAGAAGAGATAATTCTACAACTTTTCAGTCTCAAATATAGGAGAAGGAGGGTCAGGAGCAGCACGGAGAGAAATCTCCAGCTCAGTTTCAGCAGCCTGCAATAGCAGCGTGATCTTTACTCATATTTTACATGCAGAAAGGGGCTGGGGTTTCAAGCAATGGGCTGTTCTGCCTTTCGGCCTCGGCAGGGTCCAAGGCTCATGTGTGGTTAGTGTAGCCTTGCTGCCCTCTCAGACCCTGCCCAGCTCGGTGTCTGCCTGGCAGACGTGTCTGGGTGCTGCTGGACCTGCGGGGTCCCTGTAGTCCTCCACGGGTGATGGGACTGTGGTCATGAGCAAAAATGTAGGTGTGGGAGGACACAGTACTGGAGTACTGCATCCAGCTCTGGAGACCCCAACATCAGAAGAACATGGACCTGTTGGAGCGNCCACAGCACCACCTGTGTTCCCATATGCCGCCTCAGCTGTTGATGACAGCATGCCCCGTGTCCCATTGACATCTCCCCAGCTTGGTTTCACCCCTCTGGCCCTTTCCCCAGAGGAACACTGTGTGCTCTGGTCACAGGAAACTCTCCTGCTGTAATCTAAACCCCAGGAAGATGCTCGCCGCCTTCGCAGCCGTTTCAGACCCAACTTCCCTTGGAGGGGGAGGATTTCCCTTTCCACACCTGCACAAACAAGGGGCCCTGACTCACTGCCTACAGGGTGCAAGGGCCAGGAGGGCTCCCTTTATGGGGGTAGGAGCAGGGGACGGATCCCAGGCACGTGAGCTTGACCTCTGCTTCTCACTGAGGGATTTCCTTCCTCTGCTCTCTGGGGTTTTCCCTTTTTTTTTTTTCCCCTCCTCTTTTCTGAAGGTGATTTCAGTAGAGTGTCTGTTGTGGTTTAACCCTGGTGGGCAGCTAAACACCGCCCGCCGCTAAATGGCCAAACACCTGCCTGCTGATGGGAAGTGGTGAATGAATTCCTTGTTTTGCTTTGCTTGCACACTCAGCTGTTGCTTTACCTATTAAACCACTTTTATCTCAACACTTACCCTTCAAATTCTGCCCCCCCATCCCGCTGCGGGGGAGTCAGCAAGTATGGGGCCAAACTGCCCACGGGGGTTAACCCATGCCAGGTCCCAAGCCCGTACTGGGTTCGGCGTTGCCACGTGGTGCCCTCAAAGCGTATTTTTACAGAGGATCCTGCCAGAGCTGATGCTTCTCTGAGTCATCCCCCCCATGAACTTTGTGTCTGACGCTTTGTGGTCCCCAGGCGCTCTCCCAGTGGGATGCATTGTCTCTCTCCATCCCCAGTTGTCAGGACATTTCTCCGTCCCCCGTCACGGCTGCCAAGGAAGACGGGAGCTCAGCGTATGAGTCTTGTCAGCTCTGATCTCCAGCCCCTGTCCTGCCCAGGCAGCTGTCTCTATTCAGCCACAAGCAGCTCTATGCCTACACCCTAAAGAAATGGCAAAAGCCACCAGGCTTCTGCTTAACAGCTTAAAGGGCCCGTTGTGAGGGAGCAAGGTCAGCGAAAGGGGAGTCAGCTCATTGAGAAAGGCGTGCCGACCACGGCGGGGCACGCGCACAATAGCTCAGTGTCCTCCTCCAGCCTGGCTCGGCGCTTGTCCTACCCTCAGAGCATCAGCCGGATGATTTGGAATTGGGTTGTGGTTGAAGTGACTCAAGCCGTGTCCTTTTCTGTCGCCTCGACATCATGCGTAATGCCATCTGCTCCCCACCGCACAGCAAAGCCAAGGCAGAAAATCGATCACAAATCCATCGCTGCTGGCCCAGGCATCCAAAGGGAAGAGAGCAAGGGTTTAGCTGGATGCGAGAGGCCTTCATTCCTCCGGATGAAGCTGTGGTGCACAGGGCAGACACCTTACCCCTTGTCCCGTCCCTCAGGCCTGGTTTGTTGGAGGGAGGAAGATGCTCATATTTAACCCAAGTGGTGCTGACATCAAATGGTTGGGTAGCAGATTTTACTGATGGGTGCAATCATTACAGGGCAAAAATCTGCATATCATGGGCAGGAGGCAGCAATTTCTGAGTCTTCTTGAAATGTTTTGACAGTCCTCTGTAATGCCACTGTAATCTCAAATTGGATCTGCTGGGGGTGACCAAAAAATGTGTCTTAAGGCACGGGTTTTCAGCCCGGCGATTCCTCAGTCAAGCCATAAATGCTCACTGCTCAAAACATTAATGATGGTCAGTAGCTCCGGTGTCGTACTGTTGATGAAGATGGCTTGAGGAGCAAGCTGATGAAGCCCACCTGGGTTTCCAAAGGGGTCTCTTGCAGTCTCTTTAGGGTCCCCTAAAGCAGCTAAGCTCCGGTGGGATGACTAAACCCGCTCTTAACCAGGCTGAAAAGCAGGAAACAAAATCCATCAGGAAGACTGTGAATAGTAGGAATATTTCTGACAACATTTCAGTAGAAAAACAGACTAACTGTGAAAGGCAGAAGGACCTCACCTGGGTGCTCGGTGGCTATAGCATCTTGAAGTCTTGCCCCATGCCTTTCCCTTTTCTCTGTGTGGGCAGGGGGATAATCTGAGCTGATCGCTGCCGCTTGGAGCGAAACACAGGGTGCACTGGGTGTCCGTGGCAATGTCAGCCCAGTGCTGTGCAGGAGTTAAACCCCCAAATCCCCATTCGAGACCCAGGAATCCCTGGGAAAGGAAGGAGAGGAAGGAAAAGCAACCACAGCAATAGCTTTTTTTGTTGTTTTAAATGTGTTGTGCTGCCTGCAGTTCTGGTTCCCCTGCCTGAAGAGGGACATCATAAGCTAGATAAGGCACAGAGGGTGGCGGCAAGGATGAGTGGGTAGAGCTGGGGCTGTTTAATCCAGAAAAGGGGCATGAAGGAGGCATATGAAATTATAAACCGGAGATGTCTCCTCTGTGAGAGCTTGAATGAGGCCGGGGAGAGAGGAGTGGGGGGAGGACAGGCTTAAATGCCAAGCTGTAATTTCACAGCCCTCCTCTTTACAGGATGTTGCAGATGCTTATGGTTTACACGGGTTAAAAAAAGCAACCGAATACATTTTTGGAAGAGAAAGGTGGGAGGATGTGAGAAAATTGCCTGGCTGAGAAAGATGAGAGAGTGTCAGTGGGGGCGGGAGGGAATATTTGGGACCTGCAAGGAGCGGAGGTGGAAGGAGGGAGGGAGCCGTCTGCTGGGTTCGTTCTGGGTTGGGAAGGGGCTTGGCCCTGGGGAAAGAAATACAGGCTGCAGGAGGAGGATGGCTCTGTCTGCGGGTAGCGAGAAGCTGCTGCTGTGGGTTGGGGCTCAGGAGAGGGTTTGGGGGATGAGGGAGAGCCCGGGCACAGGGCGAAGGCCTGGGGGGAGAAGGGGCTGATGAATTAGAGGAGGGTTTGGAGAGGAAGGAGGACAAGAGGTGCATTGAATACAGGCTCTTGCTTTCTTTCAGCTCTGCTATGGTCCAGCTGGCAGCTGGGGGGACATCTCTCATCCTCCCCGCTCCTTTCTGCTGGAGCCCCGAGGGGATCAGTGCACAAAGCCTGGCAGCTCTGAATGCTCCCTGTGTTGTCTGCGCAAAGAAAATGCTTCATCCCTGCTCGCTGACGGATGGAGATGGGAGAGCCGCTCTCGGGCAGCTCTGGCGCAACCCAGCAGCAGCAACCTGAGACCACCCAGAGGGGCTGCCCCAGCAGCAGCACCCACACAAGGTCCATGCACCATGGTCCGGCACCGAAAAATGCCCACCCTGCAGTGGGGACGTCTTGCTGGCAGATCTGGAAGGGAAGGGAGATGGTCGCTGCCTGGGTTTGGAGGTTGTTGGTCCCTTCCCGGCCAGGCTCTGCGTGCGATCTGCCTGCATCAGACCCGCTGTGCACAGCAGAAGTGTTGTCCTCTCCGTCTCCCACCCACAGCCCACGTTTATTTTGCTTTTATGGTTGGGGGGTGTGGGGGACAGACCCATAAGTGGTGTCTCCTGCCTGCTGTGTCCCTGGTGAAATGGACACCCTGTGGGGCTGCGGCTGGGGAGCGGGGCAGGGAGAGGCAGATACAGCAAGGAGAGGTGAGGGGTAGTTTCAAGGGTGCTCCAAGGCATGGAGAGGGTGAGAGAGGGGTGCTGGGTTTGTGATAGTTATCTGGCAGAGTCTCCAAAAGGCTCTCAAATCCTGCACAGAAGCCTATAGCTTGTCTCAGCACAGTTTCGTGCGTCTGGCCTTGATATTTCAGGAGCTAAAGTGACAGCACGAAAGGTTTTCAGTCCTGAAAGAGTTAATTTCTCGTGCCTGCAGCGCCTGGGCAGTAATTCAGCTGCTGCTTTATATTCCCCCTCCCTTCTGCCGTCCCCTCCCAATCATAAAAAATTCATCTTCTGAGGCACTGAAGGCGGTAGCTTGCGCAGGCGGCTCCATGGGGCTATCCCAGTGCCTGCCCCAGCGTAACCTGCCCACGGCTGTGCTGGTGCCGGTGCTCAACCATCCACGCTCGCCCCGTGCCCTCTTCCACCCGGTGCCCTGGTGCCAGTCGGTGCTCAGAGGCTGCTCTAATTTGAGCGTGGCGTCATGAGCTGGATGAGCTCAGGCTTTAAGCTATAAAGGGCTCCTTAAGGATAGACGCCATCTGAGCCTCCTTAGTGGGGCACCAGCACTCGGCTGTGTCTGGAAGGCAACGCCGGGCTCAAATGGATATGACCAAAACACAGAGTGGGGGGGGATTTGGGGGGCTGTAATCCCCTGTAAGAGCCTGGCACCATTGCTGTCCTCTCCCAGGGGCCTCCTAAGGAGGTTGTGTCCTGAGGTGTGGAGTCCCATTTAGGTCACGGTGTTGGCGGTCGGGGAGCTATGCCTGCTCTCTGGAGTTGAGGTGAAGACAGGCAGAAGCCTGAACCCTAAACAAGGTGCATTTTTCAGCCCTGGATCCCATGGTGGGAACTTCTCCATTCCCTGGGGTCCCGAGGTCAGATACCTCCTCCAGCCCAGGGGACCGCTGTCCCCGAGGAAGGGGATCTGTACCAGAGCTGTCCTGGAGGTGCTTCTCCCCCACGTTTTTAACAACGTTTTGTTTTCAGAAAGAAGCAGGACCCACAAAGCTGGGGAGAAGACAAGAGATGGACACAGCCTTGAGTAAACCGTGGAGGTCATCATCTACTTGAGCTAGACGCTGTGCCTGGACAAAGACAGAAAACTGCTGGACCTGTGAGAGCTTTCAGTAAGTAAAACAAATTTTTATTCCAGGATCTGTGCATGGTTATGAAGGGTAATTTATTATTCTTCTTGCTCTTGGGACTTTTTGTGCCAGTTTTGTGTCATTCCAGCTCTCCTGTCCAATATTTGGTCTGTCTCTGTAGGCAACTGAAAGGTCAAAGGCTTCAGCCGAGGGGAGGGACATAGTCTGCAGTTCTCGTGGTGGAGCAGGCTGAGCAGAAAGGCCACAGCCCTCCCTACCCATAGCTCAGTGTTGGGGTGCCAAAGCGGGGACCCCAGGTCTTGTCTTGCAGGGTGCTGGCTCTTGGTGGAATAGTTTACAGTGGGAATGGCTCTGCCCCAGATTGTGGCTTCCAGGCATTCAGTTGTTTTCTTGTTCTGATTTATCATATTTGTAACATTGGTGTAAGGGAGCAATCCATAACAAGCCAGCATCGTCTGGGACCGGCGCACAACTTGGCTGCTGTCACGTCCCTGTAGGAGGAGGCAGGGTGATCCCAGCCCAGGTAGGAGCTGGGGGTACCAGGAGGGTGGAGAAGGAAATAGGGTGGCTGGGAATGCTCTCAGAGAGAAGGCAGGATGGCACCATCTGATCTGGGAGAGCCACCCAGAGAGGGGTGAGCCAGCACAGCAGGGTCTGGGGTCTTGCAGCATGACTAGGGTCACCCAGCACAGGGCAGGCTCTCTCCTGCAGGAGCCTGTGCCTGCCCATGTGCTGCTGGGAGCACTGGTACCTCCTGGGGTCATGCTGAGCCTTTGCAGCTTTCAGTTTTAATGTACTTTTGTGTTCAGTAACAATGCAATTCCATTTTTCATAGCATTTTGAGTGTTCCTGGGGCATGTTATCACATCACGGATTGGAAGTGCTGATAAAAAGCTGGGAGAGCCAAGGAGAGCTTGTGCCCCTGTCAGCCCAGCAGCCCCATGTGGCATGGGGGATGGCCACCAGTCCCCTCACAGCGGCAGCTGCCCTCGGTGGGGCCCCTTGTGCGGAGCACGACGCCTGCTCCCTGCTCCCCATCCACTTGGTGTCTATTATGTCGCTCCCATCCCTGGTGCTCGGCTCCGGCGCGCAAACCCGGCGGTGCATGAACCGGAGAGAATAACAGTGAGTGAGGAGATGCAGATGGGCCCTTGGGAAGAGGTCGGTACGTGCTTGTGCGCGAGAGGTTTGTGCTTGAAGGAGAAAAACGCTGGGTGTAGGAGGGGAGAGGAGTCGCTCCGGTTCAGCCTCAGGCAGCTGGTCTTGCAGGATGGTGCTGGCTGTGGTCTCCCTGCACTAAAACCTGGGTGAACCAGGAGCAAGGCTTATCACAGAAGGGTTTGGGTTGGAAGGGACCTTAAAGATCATCTTGTTCCAACCTCCCTGCCCTGGGCAGGGACACCTCCCCTTAGAATCCTAGAATGTGTTGGGTGGGAAGGGACCTTTAAAGCCCATCCAGTCCCCCCCCCTGCAGTGAGCAGGGACATCTTCACCCAGATCAGGTCGCTCAGAGCCTCATCCAGCCTGGCCTGGAATGTCTCCAGGGATGGGGCTCCCACCCCCTCTCTGGGCAACCTGGGCCAGTGTCTCACCACCCTCAGGGGAAAGAGCTTCTTCCTCATGTCTCATCTAACCCTGCCCTGCTCTAGTTTAAACCATTGCCCCTCGTCCTGTCGCTCCATGCCCTTGCAAACACCCCCTCCCAGCTTTCCTGGAGGCCTCCTTCAGGGACTGACAGGCCGCTATAAGGTCTCCCCGGAGCCTTCTCTTCTCCAGGCTGAACAACCCCATTAGACCAGGTTGACCCTTCCCCTGCCATCCACCAGCCCCTTGTCCCTGGGAAGGAATGAAGGAGTCAAAAAAGGGCAGGTAGGACAATTCAGGCATCAGTCCCTCTGCCTTGTCGATGCCGGGGGCATCACAGGGCTCCTTGCAGGGCTGAGAGCTGCGGTACCCTCGCGTCAGGGGGGTGGTGGGCTCTACACACAGAGGGAGGAGTTGCCTTTGCGCAGCCAAATGCCTGTGTCTGCTGCTTTTAGCAGCCCCGGAAAGCTGCAAAATGAAAGAGAAATGGGGATACATGAGCTGCACCCAGGCCAGCCTGGAGCCTTGCCTGAGAGCTTTTATTTTATGATAACGGTTCCTTTGATTTAAAGCCTTTTTTCATGGCTTTGCAGCTGTGAGCAAGTGACGCTCTGGCAGCATCGCGTTACCATGACAGTTCTTCTGTACAAAAGATGGAAAAATAAATATTATTTTTTTAAAAAAATGTAATCTTGACTTTTCTTTGCCTCCAGATCATAACTTTGGTGGTGGGGAGATGAACTTGGAGCCTTGTGGCACTGAGTGAGGACCTTGTCCAGGTTGGGGGGAGCTGGTGGGCAGCAGGAGCAGCATCACAGCTGCCTGCGATGGGTTGGATACTGCCACCACATCCCAGGAAGAGGCTGCAAGTCCTGTTCCCTGCTGAGAAAATCCACGCTGGCAAACCTGGTCTGGTTCTTGGAAGCCCAGATGTGAAGCAGGCTCTGGGGATGGAGGTGGCCCCATGCCCAAATGTCACCCGAACTGAAAGCCAGGCTGGTGGGAAGCTGGTAAGGACAGGAGCCACCCTCACCATCCAAATACTTGCTGCCATGGATATTCCCCAGGGATAAAAGAGTAAGCAGAGCCCTGGTCACACTGCTTAAGCTGTTCTTGTCCCCAGAAGTGTACGTAGCTCTGTGGCAGCTCTGTGACAGCTTCTGGTGACCCCGAGGAGGAGGTCCTCCTGCCCTTGCTCTCATGTGAGCGGTGCTGGCCCAGCCGCCGGCTGAATTTAGAGGTCGATCCAGCCAGAAATCAGCCGGGCTGCAGCTCCCTGCTGCTCTGCTGGGATGAAGGACACTTTCTCCCAGATGGCCACTTCAGAGGAACAAATGCTTCGCCATGTGCTGGTGGCCCTAGCTTGGCCCAGGAAGAGTCTGTCCTTGTGACTGGTTCTGCTGGGGGGGGCCGGAGCTGAGGGTGAAAGGCTGCATCCTTCACATGTGGACAACCATGCCCCGGCCGTGTTCCTCATCCTATGGCCAAGCAGACGTGTTTTGCTGCTGAAGTCCTGCTGGCATCTCACGGTAGGTACCCCCTGGTGGATCCGAATCCCCCCTCCAGTCAGCCCCGTTCTCTCCTGCCCAGGGCAGCGCTGCCTTTACCCCCTGCCTGTGGTGGGGAGCAGCCTCTGCTCCACTCCTTGCCCCCCTGGTCTTAGAAATGTGGTGATGGGACATCACCAAGGGGGTCATCAACATCCCCTGGAGCTGTTCCAGCCCCTCCTGCTGCAGTCAGCTGCCACCAGCATCTCCTCCTCATCCTCTGTCCTCCTCTGTGCCTTCCCCGTCCCCCCACAGGCACAGTCTTGGGTGGATGTGGCCGTAAGCCAGGCCTGTGTCCCAAAATGTCCCTGGCTCTTCCCCAGCCCCCTTTCCACTCTGAGGTGTCCCTGTTGCTGTGGTGGACATGAGATGGGGCCAGCCAGCTGGAATTAGCTCCACAGGGCTTTCGGTAGCTGGTCCCTGCAGGCATGGACACAGGGGACTGCCGAGAAAATTTAAAAATGAGGGCAGAGACCTGATTATTGCCCTAGATCGTGTCAAATCTCAGCTCTTCTTTATTTTTTTTAGCAGCCTTTTGATGAGCTCGTCAATGACAAGTTGCTAATTGGGGAGCGGGAGGCCCTGAATTGGGGTAGTGGGACAAGGAGTGGGGTCTCCTGGGGCACCACGTGCCTCAACGCACCCGCGTGGTCCTGCTAAAACGGGAAAAGAAGAGCCACGATAAAATAATTGTCTGAACCTGGCACTGCGCCTGCCCAGAGGGACCAGGGGGATGGAGCAAAGCCAGGCTGGCATGGGGGGGCCCAGAGAGGCCATTGGGGCTGGTGCTCGGGTGAGGGGACGGACACCCCAAAGCTCTGCAGGGACCAGCAGAGATGTTGTGAGCGTCAGCGGGGAGAAGTGCCCCATCGCCCCGGGGTGCTGCAGCAGTGGGGGAGGATACCTGGTTTCTTGGGGGTTTTTTTTAATTCTGTTTTTTTCTGAGACACCCACCGGTGTCGTGTAGAGCAGCAGGCTCCAATTTTTTTTTATTCCACACTCCCCCCAGTATATTTATTGATTTATAAATTACCTACATGTACTACTGGGCTAACGTGTATGTTGCAAAGCACAAATTACATCTACCAGCCATGAGCCTCCGCCGTGCCCCCACTTCCCACCCCCCCGGACTCTGCCCCACACAAAGCAGCTTTGTCTGCCTCTTCCTCTTCCTCCCGTCTGGCCGCTCTCCCTCCCTGGCGCCTGTCCCATCTCCCTCTGCAGGGCAAGGACCCTTCTTCTCTATTTATCTCCAGGGAGGCAGTCCAAGCCCCCATCGCAGCTCACAGGGACCCCCCCGCCCTGGCTGTGCCTTGGTCCAGAGGTGATGGGGAGGAGGATGGCAGGGTCCCCATCCCACTGAGGACCGGTTATGCAGCTGCCACTGGGACAAGCAATGGGCACTAAAGCTCTCTGGAGCCGGGGGGGTGAGGGGGCCGTTTCCCTCCAGCATGGCACAGCTTCACTGGCTGCTTTCCCTTCTCTGTGTCACTCAGGGTTCACCTGGGAGGGCTCCTCCCAAATCCCATGTGTTGTGAGCCCTGTGGGAGAGGAGGTGAGGTCCCTGGGACGTGTCTTTGCTCCCCAGGATGTGTCTTTGCTCCTCAGCCCTCAACTGGCATCAGCTTCCAGACCTTGGCTAGTGCGATGTGCCTGGCACCATGCCATCCACGTCCCTGTCCCCTGCAGGGGGGACATGCCCCAACACAGCCATATCCAGTCCCCTTCCTGCTCCCAGCCTCCTTGGCCAAGCCCTGAGCCAAGGTCCTTGGCTCAGCATTGTTGCCCATTTACATGGAAAGGGTGCCAAAATCCTCCTCCCCACGCCAGGGATGGCCCCTTTTGGCATGTGCAGAAGGGAGAAGGGCTGGGCAGGTAGCGCAGGGCACGGGCAGCCCCTGTCCATTGGGGTGCACGCTTCCGGAGGGACATTTTGGTTATGGGTGGAGTCTTTTTACTTTATTTTTCAGCTGAGGGGGTTCCCAAAATGCTGCCTCTGCCCAAAGTCCCCAGGGGCTGGCTGATGGGGGCTGAGGGCATCCAGGAGGGATCCACAGCCCTACCTGTGGGGACTCCCTGAGGTGGGTTTTGTGGGGCCAGCAGTGGGCTCCGGGGCAGCGGAGGAGTGTTCCTGACTGCAGAGGCAGCGTCAGACCGAGGGACCGAGCGCACGGGATGGCTCCTCCACCAGCAGCTCGGTGACAATGACCCTGGCAGGTCCCACCTACAGCATCGCAGGGGCCCCAGCAAGTTCCAGCAGAGCGTGTGGGCTCCCAGGGGGTGACAGCAGTGTCCCCTTGGAGCTGAGCCCCTCCAGCCACATTGTGGCCAGAGCGGTGCCTGAAGCATCTCCCCACTCCACACGGTTTGCCTTTGTCCTGCCTGGCACCTTCTCCTTCCCCTCCCTGCCCTCCTTTCTCCCCAGCCCTATGACTTCAGGTCTTGGCTGCCACTGCCGCCGGCTCCCTGGGATCAAGCTCCTCTGGCAGCCGGCCACCAGCACGGCCGGGGCGAGAGCCCTGCTGCCTCTGCCCTGTGGGGAAGGGCGGACGCACAGACAGAGCAGGCTCCAAGCAGCTCAAACCACTGCATGGCAGAGGCCACCGCCGGGTCACGCCGGCTGCAAAAGGGCAAACATCCCACCACGTCCTATTTTGCCTGGAGAGCGGCTAAGGGCTTGCTCCTCTGCATGATGGATGAGCTCTTGGCAGTCACCGAGCCCCGGCGGGACCGGCAAAGGGCAGGCAATGCCCTCCCTCCACCCTCTCCTTCACCTCAGGCACAAGGTTTCAGCCAGCAAAAGGCAAATTTTATTTCGTCTCCGCACACTGGGCTTAAGCTGTTTAAAAAAAAAAAAAAAGCAGCAAAGTGTTGGGAAGTGGATTTATGGAACAGGAAGGGATGAGAAGGATGGTGAAACACTTCTCATTCCCACCCGGGAATGTGAGGCTGTGAGAGGAGCCAGCTGTGTCAGGGGATATAAAATCCCAGGGGATGTTATGGCGAG
>VXBO01004958.1:83131-111136 GCA_013400135.1 Rhinoptilus africanus
ATGTGGGATGTGCATGTGTGTGTGACGTCCCCATGCGCACAGGGAGGGGAGGAGGGCTGGCTTTGTGGGGTGCAGGGAAATTTTGGGGAGGTGGGTGTCCCTATGAAAGGTGCATGGGGATTTCCAAGTCTCTGTGGGAGCACAGCAGGATTTGGGGCTGAGGGGGGTGTGTCTTTGTGGGCTGGAGGGGGATCTGGGGAGTGTCTGTCAGTCTGCAAGGGGGGTTCGGGGGGTGGTGTCTGTGTGGGGCAGCAGTCTCGGGGGGTGCTGGGGGCAGGGGGAGGCCACAGAACTGCAGCTTGGGTGGAGGCANTTTGATCCCCACTGGAGCTGGGGAACCCACTGGGTTATCAGATCCCCCAAGATTAGGGGTGGGTGACTGAATCCCTGCCAGTGATGGGGAAGGGCAACTGGATCCCCTCAGGGCTGAAGCTGTAGACACCATTGTCTCCTCGGTGGGGTGTGCCAGGTTCTGCCCTGCCCTTATCCAAAAATGCCATCTGGGAGCACACCAGTGCCACCCACAGCCATGTCACGCTCAGCCCAAAGGCCTGGGGGACCCAAGGACAGGGATGTCCAAAGAGCATCCACCCCTTCAGAGCCAGGCTGGGGCTCAATCACCGCCCCGCCAGCAGCCTGGGCACAGCCGCAGCATCAGGATGGACAGGAGCCACCTGTCCCCGCCTCTTCCCACTGGAAATAAATACCATTTATTCAGAAGAAACCATTTTATTATTTTTTTTTCCCAAAGAAAAAAAGCAATATAAATATTAGAGTATAAAACTTGCGTGTAACACATCGACGTTGGTCTATATGGGTATAAGAAGGATATAAGCATATATATAATATATAAGTATAATTCAATATTAGACACATTGAAAGGGCAAAAGTGTTTCATTTCACGTACACTCGGAGCACAGACCACATGGAAAGAAGATACAGAGAAAATTGAAAATACTGGTGTTCACAAGTTAGTTACCGAGATTAAAAATAACACGCCACTAAATACACGACACTCACTACGCTACCTCAGATTGCAGATTAAAAAGAAATATAAAGACTACGATTCAGCTACAGCATTTCTAGAGGGGGGGCAGGTGGCAGCTGCGGGGGACAGGGTGGGAACCGCTCCCAGCACAGCCAGCGCCGGAGGTGGCCGGATCCAGATGAAACACGGTGGATGCTGCTGCTGCCCTGGGTTTGGGGAGGGGGTGGCAGTGGGGTGACCGCTGCCATGCCGGAGCCTGGTCGAGAGGGCTGGATCTGCTCGTGTGAGTTATGTGTTAGTGATTAAAAAGGGGAAAAACAACACACACAAACCCTAGGGAAACCTGACACGGTCCCTTCCTGGCCATCCCGCAGCCCCTCTCCTCCCTCTGGCTATACAAGGCCCCTCTCTGCCTCCCTGGGGGCACTCAGAGCTGCTTTGATACGGGAAGCCGGCCCAGTGCAAGGGTGATGGGCACATGGAGAAACTCTATTCCTTATCCTTTGATTCCTTCCAGAGGGTGGAAAGCCCAAAGCCAGCAGGAGCATCACCTCCTCTGGCTGGCCTGGTGTGGTCCCACGCGACCCCTGTCCCTCGTTGCTCCAGATCGCCGGCTTTGCGGCGTCATCCTGCACACAACCGCCCAATTCTCGGGTCCCTCCTCCAGATCTGGTCCCCAGGCACCACCCAACCAACTGTCACTTACTCCCTTGCCAACTCTGCACCAAAGCCCCGTGCCGGCAGCTCTGCGGATCTCACCCCTTTGGGAGAGATCCCAGACAATCCCCTTATTTACACCCCAAGCGATGAGTCTCCCCGCCCCATTTGACCAATCCCACCCCTCCCCAAGGCAGCCCCACCACGGAGGCTCGGGCAGCTGCCGGCGCGTTCACACCACGCTGTGTGGGCATGCGAGGACTTCGGTGGGTCCGTGGAGCTAACTGTGCTAGTGCGGGCGTGAGGTGAAGGACGTGCATGCAGACACAGTGTGCAGAGACGCGAAGCATCATCATCCCCCAGTCCCCTCGGCAGGGACTTGGCCAGATGGCTTCCTGAAAGGAGCCTGGCCACAGGGGAGCGAGACTCTCTTAGCTTTAATTCCAGAAGAACATTGACTGTACATATAAATATTTACTGCAAAGAAGGGATGAGATGTGTCTGCTCCTCGGAGACCCCTAGAACCACTGGGGCAGCTGCCGCACACCTCGGCACGCTCCTCATTGAATTCCCTACCTCTCAGATATCAGGAGGGTGTTGGTTTGTTTTGTTTTTGTCTCATATTTCAGGCCATTGGTGGTTGCATTCTAAAAAAGAAAAATGTTTAAAATGCAGCTTTGCCATATTCCCTTTGACTCATGCAATATAAACACTTATTTTTTTTCCGGGTAACAGGTAAGCAGGAACTGGAGCACTCCCTACCAACTTCTCAGCAACAAATCCATCGCTAGCATTAACTCAGGGTGAATTTTACTAATGGAAAGTTTAAGAGCAAAGAACTGGAGCGTGGGCTTTAAGCTAGGATCTGCCTTTTCCTTTCCAAAAAAATATGATCGAAGGTCTATAAATTAAAAGATCCGCGTTAAAATTATTTACACTGGGCAAAGTCAAGCACAAGCTTTGTGCCTTTCTCAGACTATCTGGGAGCAAATCGGATCCAAAGACATGGCAGAAGACCTTCCGCCCTTGCATATTCTAATACCCGAGGGATCGTATAAAACATTAGCAATTATTCACAGGGCACTTGTTTGCGTTCGGTTTAGCTTCCGGATCGGTTTTCATCATGAGACCTAACAGCAGCGAGGCCCTGCTCCTAGCTCTGATGATGAGGAGATACATTCGCAGCGTTTCCTACTTTTTGCATCACAAAAAAAAAAAATTGACATTCGTCCTCCGGCCTGGGCTGTGATTTGGGGGGAGTGCTGGAGCCGGCTGCCCTGTAGCTCTAAGGTCTCCTTCTTCTCCTCTACTTCTTCTCCTTCTTCCCGGATTTCTTCTTGTTGCCTCCCGAGGAGCCGGCGCTCTTGGCATCGCGCTTGCTGGCGGCGTTGGTGAGGGTGGCGGTGCTGCCCGGGATGTAGACGTTCTGCCGGTAATCGGGGACGTGCTGCAGGGTGAACTGGGGGCCATAGCGGGCACTCAGCCCCATGGTGCCCGTCCCGCCGCCCAGGGTCGAGTTGCCATCAGCAGCTTCTGTGGGGGGTGCCGGAGAAGGGGGGCAAAAGAGAAGGACAGATCATTAGTGCCGGCCAAGGACCACCCCAAGCCCCAGCAGCCCCAAAATATTCTCCCTGGGTGACAAACCCACACCTTGGTGCCACCGACCTTCGCCCTTCACTACCCTTCAGCCCTATCGCTCCATGGGATGGCTACAACGTGCCTGCTGGGGAGCACAGCATCGCCGGCACCAAAACTCCTTGCTTCCATCTCACATCGTGCCAAAGGTTTGGGATTTGGGGCTGGAGGCTGGTTGGGGTAGGGCAACATCTCCTCTGCCCCCAGCAGCCATGGGGCTGCCTGTCCCTCCCTGCCTGCCCAGCGCCGGCTGCTCTGGCCCCCTCCCCAGCTGCTGCCTCTGCAGAAAAACACACACACACCCCCCCTCCGAAAGCAGCCCTTTACAAACATATTGTACAGCCACAACCATTAGTAATGCATTAAGGGAAATCCAATATTTTTTATTATTTTTTTTTTTTTCCGCTGCACTGGAAACCCTGCCCCCAGTCTTTCACCAGCCAGGTTTATTCAGGGAGCAGAGCACATGAGAGGAGAAAGAAAATCCCTCCCCTGCAATACCACAAAATGGCTCTAGGAAGCCGAGCACCAAGGGAACCAATGCCGAAGCATACCTCTGATGCTCCAGATCTGGGAGCTGGGGGAGGGAAAGGCGAATTCATTCCTGTTGCTGTGCAAAGCCCCAGCATGGAGAGAGCAAGCGCAGGGGTGGGGAAGGGCACAGGGAGCCTCTCCCGGGATGCTGGGGCACTGCTGGGAGGCAGAGACCAGATGGAGACCGGGGGGATGCGCGGAGGCAGGGGGAGAGATGAGCAGCGGGGGACACAGCAGGGCATGAGCGTTGCTGTTGCCATGAGCGGCAGAGCGATCTGCTCCGGCATGGCTGAGGGTGGGGATCCTTGGACAGTCCTGCTGAGAAATGATTTGCTAAAACCCTGTCTCTGCATTGGATACTGTGGGTCCCATCTCAGCCTTTTCGCTGCTTCTTGTATAGGGCTATGGACATGCTCTCCTGGGAGGCTGGAGAAACACAGCGAGGGCACCTGAAGGGTCCCAGGCAGAGTCCAGGGCAGTTACTCCCTCCTTTCTGAAGTGGAAAGGCTGAGGGATTACAGAAAAACAATGAGCAGAGAACGTGGGCTGATCCTCTCGTGTTTTTCCTCGCTCTGGACCAGAGCTGTGCACGCCTCCGTGTTGCCTTTGCTTTCCCCTGCGCAGATGGAGGTGGCTAAGCCAGACAGAAAAATAGACAAAAAGCAGGGCCACATCCCACAAACCCCCTGAAATATTGCTGTGTCCGCATCCCCTTGCGGAGGTCAGAAGCATGAAGCAACTGCAGTTTGAAAAGTTACAGCTGCTCTGCTGGAGCAGAGAGGGGAAAACACACAGCGAGTCTGAAAACAGGCAGGATGTTGTGCAAGAGGGAGGGGGGACACACAGGAGAGTGTTCAAACACAGCGAAACACTGTGGGAAATGCTGTTTTGCTTTCCGCATTCACCGGCAGGAGAACTTCTCTACAGTCCCCATTAAATGGGTCTCAGACCTGGTGGGACTTTGAGGCCCTTGGTCTGGAGGAGGGTTGGAGATGTGCGTATTTATCACTTAGTGATATTTATCACTAAGCCTCGTTCGTCTCATCAGTGGCTTTAACAACCAACTTTAACAACCCCACGTCTGTTGGGGTGTTACGAACTGGGACGGGGTGGCTGGAGACGTGCTGTCAGGCCACGCCGCAGACAGGGACTGGCTCACAGGTGGACTGTGGCCTCTGGCAGGAGGGGAGATCTTTTTTCTGGGCTCCCCCAGCTGGTTACAGCCCAGCTTGGTGGGCTTGGGCACCTTCTCCTGCGGCTTCTCCACTGGGTGTGCTGCTGCCCTGCTTCCCCCCCTGGACCATCCCAGCTGCACCAGGGCAGTGAGGAGGCTGGGGGCTCCCAGTGGCATTCGGGACAACCAGTCCCCATGAACTACTTTGCAGTCACAGCACAGCTTTGACGGGGGAGAAAAAGACGCCTGTGAAGTTCCCAGCCTGCCCGTTGGTCCAGGGCAGGAGCAAAGGGCTGTTTCTAGGTAACACTGACATTAAGGCTGAAAAGAAGAGAGAACAGGGACAATAGAGGTTTATAAATGGGCACCGAGGTGCTCTTGCCAAGCAGGGAGGGCACTTCAGCTTCTGCTGCTGGAAAGGTTACGCTCAGCCTTTACCAGCAGCCAGCCATTATCCCAAACGGTCCTGAGGAGGAAAAGAAGAATTTGGACTTTGTCAAAAATAACCAGCTCGGGGCTCCAGCGCCCTGGTAAGCAGAAGAGAGAAGAGGCCGGAGGCAGCATGTGCCGCTGCAGCTGCTGGTGGGGCTTTCAGGACATCCGAATATAGAAGGACTGCCCCTGCCCCGTGGGCAGCGGAGCTGGGGAGAAGGACCTCCTCGGGCTGCCTGTCTGCTCTCCCACCGTCTCCCCTATAAATTCTCACTGGAAGCCAGAGTATTTTAAGGACAGGATGTCTGCCCTTTAGTGTCTGGTGTCCTGGAGCATCTGCGCTCCTTGGTCTGTCTTAGCAGCTGCCTCTGCCCCTCATAACACTGGCTTTTCATGTTCCCAGCACCGAGGGAGGAAGATCCAGAGGAAGGGAGCCTGGGAAGGGAGACAGAAGCCCTAAGGGTTGCAACCCTGGGGAGGGAAAACAGCTCCCCAGGCACTCTCGTGGGAGGGTGGTTTAACCACTGGGCAAGCGATTTAACCCTCAGAGTGACTGGGTCAGCAGAGGGGTGGCATGGCAGGGCCAGCTCTGCCTCTTGCTGAAGCAAAGGATAACCCCTGGCACAGGGTAAGGATGCAGGCAGGGCATCACCACCCTCTTCCTGGGGGAGGGCATCCCTGGCTCACGCGGCAGAGCAGCAGGCTGAGGAATTTCTGCCTCCCGGGTGGTCTCTGCTCAGAGCAGACTCAAGCAAGGCATCCTCGACCACTAAGTGCAGGAGCAGCTCAGGCTTGGAGGAGCGGGTGAGCAAAAGACACAGTGCCATCACCTGTGTCACTGTCCCACCTGCCACCTCAGAGCTCAGCAGGTGACACGAAGAGATAAGGACCATTTAAATAACCAGGAAACATTACCCAAGGATGGGCAGCACAAAGCTTAATGGACGATTAGCACTGCCCCTAATCAAAGCCTGCTCCAATCAGCACTATTAGCTTAATGAGTGAGAAGAAAAAGAGGGAGACAGGGAGCAGGGGAGACATGGAAAGACAGTGGACAAAGCTTGTGTTGTGTCCCCAGCCAGCAAGTGACCAGCATGGGCCAGAAAAGGATGGAGTGGATGGAGCCATCCTCTCCCTGGGGCTGCAGCAGGGAAAGCCTTTATCTAGTGGATGGATCTGATTTAAATTAACCCTCTGAGCAGACTCAAGCCCTGGGAGAGGTTAGGACTGTTTGAGACTTGTGGACTGGGGGAGATTTACTGCAATAGGGCCTGGGGCTACCGTGCTTAACCTGGCAGGGACCCGCTCAGCTCCCTGATCCTGGGGACCGCTCAAGCAGCAGTTAGAAAAACAGCTTTATTTGTGAGTAAGGAAACCGGATCTGGAGGCACCGAGTGATGATAACCACATGCAACCCCAGCGGCTATTTTTCCATAGTCGTTTTTCAGAGCAGAGACACGTTTTCGCATTGTTTCTTTCCCTTGAGTGTAAACAACTCCCTTGCCCAAGACCTTCGTCCCCTTCCCTGCCCACGGCAGCTGTGTCTCCAGCCTGCCTGGTGTCTGCAGAGCGGCAAAGTTCAGCTGCAGCAGCTTTCCAAGAAAGCAACAGCAAAGCCATCCCCTCCTCCTCCAGATTCCTTCTCTCCCAACAGCTCAAAGGAAACATCCTAAGCATTTTGCGCGGGGTTTATGGCTGTGCTGTTGCTTCTATTTTTAATTCAAGGGGGAAAAGACTTGGAGGTATTTATAAACAAAGGCTGTATGAAAACCAGCCTCTTTATCCGTAGTGCTGCGCAGAGTGACAGTTGCACTTCTTTTATACAAAGCCACGGAGACCGTGGGTGCATGGGAACACCCCTCCCCGCTCACCGCTTCCATATGGCACGGCCATAAACGGGAACAAACCAACCCAAAATGACCCCCAAAGCTATCCCTAGTGATTACAAGAGCCAGCAGCAGCCGGTGGGGCAAACCTTGGCGAGTCTGCAGCTCGGTAGAGGGACCCGGCATGAGCAGGGAGCACACGCCGGCATCTCTGGACATGAGGTTTGTTGGGGATACTGTATTCCTGACCCAGCCTCTAGCCATAAGCAAATATTCCAGGCTTCCTACCTCCTTGCCTTACAGCAAGTTGCCACACAGCAGACATTTCATTTACTGTGACCTTGTGAAACCAAGTAGTTTAAAAAACATCAGCTCAAGACCATCTCTTTCATGGAACACAACCACATCCGGAGCCAGATAACATCCTGTCCAGTACACAGATAACAGTTTGGGTGGAAGAGGTATCCCTGGCTACAGCATGCCTGATGCTAACGGCTGCCTGGTATCTCCCCTGCATGAATCCTTCCTGACCCTGCTCCTCTGCTTGATAACACAGAGAGTAGTGCTTCTCCACCAGCAACTGCTGAAGCACTTTTGAAGCCACCCCAGTTAACACAGATACATAAGTCCCACCAGCATCTTATCTAATGGCATGCATCTGAGATGTCCATGCAAGAGCAAATGCCGTGGGTTTCCCACACACAATGGAGACCAACCGTTTGCTGAAGCCAGGATCATGGCCTGGAGCATCTCCGTGTCAAACTGGTTGTTTGGCCAGGCTCCACCTTCCTCTCCATTCTGGGAGCTACGGGAAAAGAAAAGAAACAGCAAGTTACTGCAGCTCCGTAAGGAGGAGTAGGCATGTCAGAGAGCACGGGAAGCCAAGGCTGCAGGCTTGTGGAGAGGAGTTTGAGTCTCCATCCCTCTCCAGGCTTTTGAAGAGTAACCACCAATACCAAAAGCACTTGAGGAGGGCTCAGTGGTGTTTCCAGCAACACCTACCTAACTCCTGCTGACTTCAGAGACAGCCAGCAGCACCTCAACACCTCAAAATCCCCCTAGGTGCCTTCCCACCAATATAATACCGCAAAAAAATGCTGGTCCCAAAGTCCCAGAGCTGCATGCACCCTTGTACAACCAGGTCCTCTGCTCCTTTTGCAGCCCATGTAAGTGGATGGCCCTTTCAAGCAATTTCAGGCCACACCTCTGGTTTACAGCTTAATTTGTGAGACTGACGGTGAGAAAAATCCAAGGCGCAATGGGATTTAGGATCCCATGGAGCCGGTTGCTCAGCACCATGAAACCTGCCCTGAAGGGAGTCCAAGAGCAGCCACCAGCTCTACAGAGCTGGCAGCAAACAGTCCTGGGGAGGCTGGATCAACACAGAGAGAGGGCCCACCTTTGTTCCCTGGGACTGGATGATGCGGGGGCTGAGCTCTACAGATCTGCCTGGGAACCTCTGGGGATGCTCCCAGGCTTTGATTAAGGAGGATTTGTGACGGAGGTTACAATCAGCAGTCTGTGTACACTCTAACAAGCCCCGCTTTCACATTTGCCAGGTGCCAGCTGTGCTTGGCCACCATTCACCGGTGGTGGCACTTCCTCTCTGGGTCCGTGCTGTGCTCCCAGAGCCCCCCCAGTGCCTCACTGCTTCCAGCAGAGACACCTAAACATCTCACCAGCTTCCTGGGTCCTCCTCTGCTCTGACCCTAAGTGACCATATCACTCAGACCACCAGTCTCTCCCAGCTGAGTGCTCTGCCCACTGGGATGCCAGGATATGTCCCTTGGTTGTGCGCTGGCTCGCCTGGGACAAGTGCTGCCCCTGTCTTGCAGCTGGAAGCTCTCCAGAAGTGAGATGGGGGGGGGCTTTGAAAGCCCTTCCCCTTGGAGAAACCTGAGCCCATTTCCCAGGCAAATGTTCAAACCACCAGGCTGCAAGGCACGGAATTAGCCTCCTCCTCTGCTGCCATGAACCCAGTCGTTGCACTCAGGAGCTGCCAGACCCCAAAGCTCTGTGCTGGGATGTCCTGCCGGCAGCTCCATGCTTGAATGCTCAGCACCCTGCATGCTGCAAATGCCAACGCAGGCACTGCCGCCGCCAACTCAACTCCGCATGCTGGGCGGCAGATGGGCTCTTCACCACGATGCCGAGCATCCCACTGCCTGAGTGCCCCCAATGGCTGCACCCGCTGCAGCCCTCGCACACACGACAGGCTCAGTATGTCCATTTTGGAAATGGGACAGACCCACAGGCACATCCCTGGGAGCTGTTATCTACCACAGTGACCTTGTAGCATGGGCAACTGCATAACAGCTCTACAAGGAGGGGAGCCCTGAATGCACAAGAGCCTTCCCCATCCTCCCTGTGTGAGTGTTCTGCACACGTGAAGAAAAACTGCAGATGCCCAGGATGGATGAGGGTGCCTGTGAGCTCCGATCAGACCCCACACAGCCCTGCTTAGCTTGGTATGGACACATTGAGGGGTACAGATGGGCAAGCTCCCTTTGAAACGCAAGATCTGTATCCAAGTGAGGCACGTGGGAGTGCCAAGACCACACCATCATCCTGTTCCTTCCCCTTCCACATCGCCTGGCTGATACATCCCCAGCCAGGCGCAGGGCACCGCTCTTACACTGGTTTATCTGTGAAGGTGCAAACAATCCCTAATGTAGCAGAGGCTGCCCTGGCATGACGCTGCCAACAGCGCTGCTTCTGAAATACCTGCTGTCTGCTGCTACCCAGGGCATCCCGAAAACTATTTATATCCGTCCTCCGCTATGTGTGTGGTGGCACAGTTTCAAGAAGGCCAGAAGCGAGGCTCGCGCGCCTCACAAATTGATTTCAGCTCTCGCACGATGCTTGTGCCGAGACTCCTCACGGAGGTGGGGACCGCTGCCCTGCACTCAGTGTTGTGCCAGGGAGCAGCGCAGGCAGCGCCGGCAGCGCAGCTTGCGAGACAACAGTGGGGACAGCCCTGGGGCTGCAATGACCTGTTAATGTCACAGGCAGGGCTGGGAATAGAGCCCCGGGCTAGATCCAATAAAGGACTTAGGAACGTAAAGCCCATTTCAAACCACAACCCATTCAGCTACCAGTTAACCCCAGCAGCTCCTGCCCCACCAGCTGCCCCACCCCAGGCTGGCAGCTGAGGTTCCCAGGTTTTTCGGGGCTGCAGGAAAGCTGGCCAGAAATACCCTGGTGCCTCCTGGCCACTGCTCCTGGCTCTGAGGGCTGCCCCAGCATGCTGATGGGATCTGGGGATGGGGAAAGGGAAAGCACAAGGAGGTGTAAAAACCATTTCATTCTTACATTGTAATATTCCAGCGGTTTGAATTGTGTTTTGAAATCAGAGGCCCAGGTTCAACTCCCTCTTTGACGTGGCAGTGCCAGCATCACATTTTCCACCTCCCCAAAGGCTCTTTCCTCCCCTCCCACACCTTCTTTGGGCAACAGGCTGCACTGGACAGAAGCTCCCCCTGCCTCCTGTCAAAGCTGGACCTCCATGCCCTAGAACAGCAGGAACATATGGAAGGAAAGGCTCACCCTGGAGTCAGGGCATTCACCTGGGAGGTAGCACCAGGACCCTCAGCCTCACTGAACTCCCTAACCAGGTGGTCCTCACCCTCCACCTCAATCACCCTTGGCCCCACGGCTGCATGCAGGCACAGACAGGAAAGCCTGCCACCACCGAGCACCAGATTTGCCCAGGGCTGAGTTGGAAAGGGAGGGAAGAAGGACCATGGTCAGTCTCCGAAGCCTAGGAGGGTGTTGAGTGACACAGTCCAACTCCTCCAGAGCATGCCACAATAGGAATGGCTGCACCAAGAAACGTGTGGGTCTTGTTCAGGTTTGAGCTCATGTTTTAGAATTGTGTGTCCCCAGGGAAGAGTGACCCCATGTCACCAGTAAGCAGAGATTCATCCCCAGAGGATGGGGAGACGGGCAGTTTTTCCAACCCTTTTCCTTCCTTCTTGTCTCAGAGAGGGAGTGAACACACGTGAACTCACATGGTGGACACGGTGCTGGTGGACAAGAATNCTTAAAGGAAGGATGGGGAGGGACTCTTTATCAGGGAGTGTAATGACAGGATGAGGGGTAACAGTTTCAAACTGAAGGAGGGTAGATTTAGATTGGATATTAGGAAGAAATTCTTCGCTATGAGGGTGGTGAGGCATGGGAATAAGTTGCCCAGGGAGGCTGTGGATGTCCCATCCCTGGAGGGGTTCAAGGACAGGTCTAGTGGAAGGTGTCTCTGCTTGACAGGGGGGTTGGAACTAGATGATCTTTAAGGTTCCTTCCAACACAAAGCATTCTATGACTCTATGACTTCACCGGCACCCACGTTATAGCTATACCCCAGTGGTAGAGGGACAGCCAAAGCCCTACATCCCCTTAATGACCTGTGGGATCACGAAATCACAGACTGATTCAGATGGAGAGGCACATGAAGCACCCAGCCTAATGAAGGTTGGAAGGTCTCTGGTCCAACACCTCACTCAAAACAGGGCCAAGCTTTCAGCTGGCTCAAGGCTCTGAGCAGCCATATTTTGAGTATGAGATTTCTCCGTATCTCTGGCTTCCTGTTCCAGTGTTTGACCACCCTTGGGGGAAAAATGTTTCCTAACTTCTACTCCAAATTTGTCTTGCTGCAACATGTGCCCACTGACCATCATCCTTTCACTGCACCTTTGAAGACAGCAATGAGACCCTTCTCCTAGCTCTCACACCTGCAAGATGAAGGAGCTCTCCCAGCCTCTCCTCCCCTGCCACAGGCTCCAGACCTCTGACCATTTTAGTGGCTCCCATATGGACATGTCTTTGTTGCAGTTGCGAGCCCATAACTGGACACAGAGCTACACATGTGGACCCATTAACTGCCACATTGAGGGCAACCACGTTTTCTCTTGACCTGCTGTCTATAATCTTACCAGTAAAACCCAGTACACAGTCAGTCTCCACCACAGCAAGGGTGTACTGGTGACTGTTGTTCAACCTGATGACCCCCAGGTCCTCTCCTGCAAACCTGCTGAACCCAGTGTTCCCAAATTTTCCACAAACAGGCTCAAAGCTGTGTGCCCGCTCCCCATGATGCTACACATAAAAGCTATTTTAGAAATGCCTTAGGGTTGCAAAAAAACAGTATTGAGCTCACTTCTCTAAGCAGGAAATTCAAGTCCCTCAATTACTTGCAGTGCAATCATCCAGAATTCAAAGGCACAGGAAAAAAAAAAACAACAAGTGCTGTAATCTAAAAACACCCAAAAATAACTGCTCGCGTTGGAAAAAAGGCACACAGCTGATGACCAGATCTGTCCGTCTTCCATGGCCATAGGACGGAATTGTGAATCAGAGCTGTGAATCACTGACTCACTAGCGAGCAGCCTGCCCTGCCCCTGCTCCCCCTGCCTGGGGCGGGCAGACCCCAGAGCCCCCCCCTTGCAGCACCGCTCCCCGCTCCGCTGCAGCCGCGGGCGCTGCTGCGGGGAGGCTGCCCAGAGCGGGAGGGCTGGTTCCTATGGAAATGATTCCAAGGACTTGCTGGTTTTAATACAAATGCCGTTGTCTCAATAGGGTTTTTTTTCTAAAAACCCATCCCCCCATAGAATAGATGGTTTTTTTCTCTCTCTGTTCAATTCTACTCCACACTTCAAAGCTCAGAAAAGAGCTGGCTTTCATTTTCGGGAACGTTTCCAGCACAGCGAGGACTGGAGGGAAGGAAGCAAACTCACGTTTGAGACAAACCCAGGGATGCAGCGTCTTAGGGGGGGCTCAGGGCATGGCAGACACGAACCACGGGACGGGGGCTGTGCCAGCAGAGGCAGGTACAGCCAGGGCATGACCTGCAAATGCCTTCATTAAACCTGGCTACCTGGAAATCAGGGAATGCCAAAATGAAAGACTTGTCCTGCAGCCTTGACGCAGCCCCACTGCGCGCTGCACAGCGAGGCTGCCCCATTGCTAAGGATTTACACGAGCATCTGACCAAGAAGCAGAGGGTGGACCCGGGTGCTTCCCTTACCAGCTATTTTGTGGCACCCCCGGCCACCACATCCCTTTTTAACTCCCCTTTCAAGCACAGAATTATTCATTTCCTTGCAGGGTTGCTATGGAGCTTGTCACTATGGCAGCCGAGGGCTCTGCAAACGTTTATTTGCACAACTGCCCGTTGGATTCCTGAAAAATTGTTTTCCTCGCTCTGCAGCTGGAAACACAAGCCGTAGCAGCACCACAACAAACCAGAGAGGATTATTCATGCCAGACTGGTGCTGTCAGAGCCCCAGGGACTGGAAAGGATGGCCCAGCACACCAGGGATGAGAACTCGGCACCCTGGGGGTGCCTGGCAGGGCTGCGGGCACTGCTTGGCCGGGGGATTTTCCCGGGATACCCTAGCATCCTCCTTCCTCTCTCATTTGGAGCTTTCATTCTCCTATGGACAGCAGTGCTCCTACCCCAGGGCCCTGGCTGCTTCCAGGCTTCCCTGCTCCGTGAAGAAGGATGTGGCTGGCGTTTCTTTCTCCTCCCAGTCTCTTTCCCTTTCACTCCCATTTGCTCCCCAGCTCTGGCTGCTGCTCCCACTCTTCCATCCCCCCCCCCCTCGCCCAGCAGCCTGGCTGGGGCAGCACTCTGCCCTCCCCTCCCCAACCAGCTCCCAGGACCAGGGGGCATCTTCAAGCCCATTCCTTCAGCCCCATTCCCGGGCAGTCCCTGATCCCCCCCCAGGCTGCTCCCTGTGCCTAACCACCCCTGCACTGCCGTTTCCTCTCTCCCAGCTTCCTCCAAGCCCTCCCTGCCACCTCCTACACACAGCTCCAGACGGCAGAGGCAGCACCAGAAGTAAAATCTCAGCCCGTACATTTCTCGGCTGGCAAAGTGATAAGCAAAAGGGAACGGATCCTTCCCTGCCAGTGCTGAGTCTCCACCGTGCTCAAGGACACAACCCCACGGATAGAGATGCAGCCCCAGGGCCAGCATCTCTCTGTCCCACCACTCACGCCAGCCTCGTACAGCCCCAGCCCACAGCCCACCACCTCCCCCAGTCTGTGAAAAAATGGAACCAGCTCCAAAATATCCACTATTTCCTGCCTTTCTCCCTTCCTTAACAGAGGATGCTGCTGGCCCTTCCCCCATGCTGCCCCAGCTCCGCACATTCCCTGCCGCTTCTGTAATGCAATCGCAAGGGCTGGAGATGACCTGGATGAGGCCCAGCTTTAAGATCATGACTTTGCAGAGATGGGATTGAAAATCGTTAACAGGCAAACGGGGGGGAAAGATCTGCAGCCTCCCAAAGCACTGGTGAGTCGTTACTTCCAGCCAGTGGAGCTGTTGGGATGCTGCTCTGCCATGGAGGCAGAACAAAAAGCCACAATGGGTCTAAAAGGGGGGTCAGGGGCAGTGTCCCCCCTCCCCAGGACTCTTCCAGCCTCCTGGATGAGCCAAAGCTGAGATCAGTATTATTTCACCCAGCCCATCCTGCCGCCATCCATGCCCTAAACATGCAGGGAAGGATATTTTGAGAAATTCTTTGGAAAGGTTCTTGTGCCTATTTGGCAGATCCCTGCACCTCTGCAGCCGGCCATGGCATGTGCTCAGCTGCGCAGGAAGCAGATGGAGACAGAAAAAATAAACTAATACACGTAGCACCTGCTAAACTACCTAAAATAGCATTTCTATACATAACACTGTGATGATGACACTGTTGATATTCTGGGGGCTTTCCAGAATGAGAAGCGCGTCCCATCGTTTGGATATTTCCCTTTTTCCATAAAAGACTCCCCAGCTTTGGTCCCTCCTGGCAGGATCCAGGTGGCTCAGACTTCAAGGGCCGTCAGAAATGCAGATGAAGGGATTATTGGCCCAGGATGGTCAATAAGGGAAGGAAACATTCAGCTAAGAGGGCTGTGTGATCTAGATAGAAGCCCAAATACCGAATCTGCTCAGATTTGTGCTGTTAACAGACAAAAGGGTGAACCCTGCAAGCAGGAGAGCTCACAGGCATCGTGCACAGCATGGGGGACCAGCTCTGTCATCTCCTAGCTGTGGATGGGGAGGTGGGGTGGGACCAGTACACATCACTACAAAACCTTCAGCTTCCAGTCCCAGGACTGGCTCAGATCCGCAGGAAGGGGGGAAAGAGGGCAGTTATTCAGGGACAACTCCTGCTCCCAGCAGCAAAATAGCTCCTACCTGTCCCAGCGCCTCAAATCCACTCCAAAAATTGTACCAGGGGTCTGAAGCCCACACTCAGAGCAAAGCCAGGCTCTGAGCAGCCTCTTCATGCATTAAAGCAGAGTTTTCTCTGCAGCGTTTGGTAGGAAACCCCAGTCGCAGTCATAGAATCATTGAGGTTGGAAAAGACCTTTAAGATCATTGAGTCCAACTGCAAACCTAACACTGCCAGGTCCACCACTAAACCATGTCCCTCAGCATGACACCTACACGTCTTTTAAATACCTCCAGGGATGGTGACTCCACCACTTTCCTGGGCAGCCTTTTCCAATGCTTGACAAACCTTTCAGTGAAGAAATTTTTGCTAATACCCAATCTANCCATGAGTCTCTGAGTGGTCTTCAACCTTTCCTGTTTCAAGATCCACCAGGGCAACACCAAACCTGGCAGATGCAACCATCTGGCCCCTGCTGGGCTTCCATGGTTTCCTCCNATCCACCTGTTTCAAGATCCACCTGGCATTTGGCCCTTGCTGGGCTTCCATGGTTTCCTCCAAGGTGTTTGCTAAGCAAAAAACACAGTCTGAGGGCTGGCGTGGGCTGTCATTGGGCATGAACAACCACCTCAAATACTCCCCAGAAAGGCAGTTTCTCTCACAGTCTCTTCAGGACCTGGCACAAACTGGTGCTTTGAGCTCTGCAGCCCCAGAGGCTTTGTTGGGAGAGGGGGGAATTGTCCCTTCAGAGCAGAGCCCCTTTGCTAGCACAACTCCTCCTTCACTCAGGGGTCCGCAGCCCACGTTAAAGCACAGCAGCTCTCAATCTTAGCTGAGCGCTATGTCACTTAGATTACGGCTGTTCCTGCAAAGCAATGACCCCAAAGGGATCTCCAGAGGGTGCTGTGATTTTTCAGGCTGCCAGGCTCTGCTCACACCTTCCTGAGGCCCCAGGGTGGCAGCTGAGAGCGGCTGAGAGCAGCTCTGCACTCTTCGTGCTGCGGAAGCCCTGGAGGAATCACTCAATACTCAAGCATCTGCACAGGCTGATGAATGCAAACCAGAAGAAGCAGTAATTTTGGCCCAAAGATTGTTACGCTTCTTTTGATCCACCTGCAAAATGTGTGGAACCTGACCTAGCAATGCAAATACCACTGCTGGCTTCAACCCTTGCGTGCGTTTGGGACGGAAACTTGTGGATTAAAATTACTTCCTAAACTTTCCAGGGTGGCAGTTAATTCTGCTGCTCCTCTGGCCCCTGCCAATGAGAAGCTGAGTCTGGGAACCATGCACAGCCCAGAAGTGCCAGCAGTTGCTCCCAGGGCTCCTGGCTTTCCCCAGGAACTGCAGTGCCACCAGCTTCAGTGCATGTCCCACGAGCTGCACATTCTCCAGGTGACGCTGTCCTGAAAACTGTCTCCTTTCCTCTTTTTCTACCTGTGTCCCCCATGCTGTCCATCCACTCGTTCAATAACCCCTGGCTTCTGGAAGCTGTTGAGTGGTTTCAACCAGATCTCATGGCCAGGTGGAAGTTTCTGATATGCTACTCTTCTATCACTTGCATGAAAATCAACAGAGAAAGACCCTCATGATGTCTCCTGCTAGGGAATGGCTCGGTTGCCAGCCATGCTTGGTCCGCTAGCCCATCTATCACTGCCTGTCATCACACAGGTGGCTGGAAATTGCAAAAGCTGCTTGTTCTGCTGCTGGTTCAGAGCTGGGCACATGCTGGGATGTTGTGTGGGATGACAGAGATGCTGGGGAGGGGCTCAGAGAAAACAGGAGACTGGAGATGCTGTGGGGAACAGAGAAGAGGAGCACAGGGAGACCCTCTCTTCATGGTGCGCAGGAAGGCAGCAAAACCAGGTATTGTGGTGGGAAACACCAGGGACCTGGACAGGCTGGAGGAGTGGGTCCACGTGGACCTCATGAAGTTCAACAAGGCCAAGTGCAAGGTCCTGCACCTGGGTTGGAGCGATCACCAATATCAGCACAGACTGTGGGATGAATGGATTGAAAGCAGCCCTGCGGAGACGGACTTGGGCATAATGGTGGATGAAAAACTGGACTTGAGCCAGCACGGTGAGCTTGCAGTCCAGTAAGCCAGCTGTATCCTGGGCTCCAACACCTGCAACATGGCCAACAGGTCGAGGGAGGTGATTCTCTCCCTCTGCTCTGCTCTCTGAGACCTGCCCGGGGACACTGCGCCCAGCTCTGGGGTCCCCGGCACAAGACAGATATGGACCCCTGAGAGCGGGTTCAGATGAAGACACAGAAATGGTCAGAGGCCTGGAACAGCTTTGCTATGGCGAAAGGCTGAGAAAGTTGAGGTTGTTCAGCCTGGAGAAGAGAAGGGTGTGGAGAGATCGTATCATACCTTTCAATACCTAAAGGGGTAAAGACAGAGAAGGACTTTCTACCAGGGCCTGTCATGACAGGACAAGGGGCAACAGTTTTAAACTGAAAAGGGGTAGGGTTAGGTTGGACATAACAAAGAAATGTTCTACAATGAGGGTGGTGAGATGTTGGAAGAGGTTGCCCAGAGAAACTGTGGAAGTGTTCAAGGTCTGGTTGGACGGGGCTTTGAGCAACCTGATCTAGCCCTGCCTATAGCAGGGGAGCGGGGTTACGTGGATGGTCTTTGAAGGTCCTTCCAACCCAAACTGTTGTGTGAGTCCATGAAAAGATGCCGGAAGAGCCACGGCTGGGCATGAGTGGGACAGATCCCTGCAATCATCCCTGCCACTCAGCAGTAGCTCCGGAGGGGAGGGAGAGGACTGCTGCAGGCTGCAGCTTGGCCAGCGCCTCTCCCCAGCGTGTGCCGGTTTTCACATTTCCAGTGAATGAATGAAGGGAGGTAAATCTGCCGGTGTTTACCCAGACATCTCCACTGGCGCAGGTGTGCGTGTGCCTTCAAGCACTTGCTGCTGTATCCACTATAACATTACACAAACTTGCAACGTAAATTCCTACGGGCTTACAACACCCACAGACACCCCTCTGTCTGCTGGGTTAGCAAGCTGGGGTTTTTTTAGGAAGGACGTGCTAAAGCCTGCATCTGTGGCCAGTTGTCTTTCTGCTGTATATCCACCCCTGCACTGCGTACACGCATGAATGTGGTTTTTTTGGTCTGTCCCCTGGCCTCAGCCGCTGCCTGCTCTGGGATGTCCATACAGTGTCCCCTTGGCGGGACCGTGTCCTGATACACTGGGGTGCTGCTGTCATGTGGGACCTCCGGACCACCCCCAAAAACACACCAGAAGCCCCCCGAGCTGCAGCCACCCCTTGGCAGTACCTGCACACTGGAAACACCGAGTGATCTGAAAGGTCTCTTCCAANAAGCAAACTCCACTATTGGCCGTGTTCGGCCTTGGAGGGGGAGCCTGGCTTGCAACCAGTTGGAAACCAGTAACACAAGGAGATTAAGGATTAATGAAAATAAATGGGGGGGGGGGGGGGGGGGGAAATAGCACTCTGTATCTTCTTTGCATGATTTGTTCTTCCCTCCCCCGGAGTTACCAGGGATTCTCATGCTGNAGCTGGGGTTTTTTTAGGAAGGACGTGCTAAAGCCTGCATCTGTGGCCAGTTGTCTTTCTGCTGTATATCCACCCCTGCACTGCGTACACGCATGAATGTCCATGGCTCCCTCTGTCCCCTGGCCTCAGCTGCTGCCTGCTCTGGGATGTCCATACAGTGTCCCCTTGGCGGGACCGTGTCCTGATACACTGGGGTGCTGCTGTCATGTGGGACCTCCGGACCACCCCCAAAAACACACCAGAAGCCCCCCGAGCTGCAGCCACCCCTTGGCAGTACCTGCACACTGGAAACACCGAGTGATCTGAAAGGTCTCTTCCAATCTAGGCGATTCTATGAACGCTCCTGAGAACATTCAAGGGCTATCCTTGGAACACCTTTTCTTCCCTTCCCCATCCCTTACCGCCCACAGGCAGACTGCCACTACTCCTGCAAGCCCAGCTCTTGGAGCTCAGGGGTGAAAACAAAATAAATAATGAAAATCCCTCCTTTCCTTCCAAGNTTCTTTGCATGATTTGTTCTTCCCTCCCCTGGAGTTACCAGGGATTCTCATGCTGCTCCCCACCTCCTTGTGAGTCCTCTGCCACAGTCCCTGGGGTGCCTCCTGCCTGGGATCTCCTCCTAGCCTACACACAGGGCCCAAGACTGTCCCCACTCCTCCCAAAAGCTGCCCAGGACACACTGGCTCTTCCCATCCCAGGATGTCTCACTCTCCTCTGCCCACCTGTGAGCAACACAGCACCCTCCTCGCTCCTCCAGGAGGGAAATCCTGACTTGAGCCTGGTGTTTTCCTGAATAAACCGTCACACAGAGATCAAAACAAAGAGCTGCCAGCCAGGCAAGTGAATGTGCAGGGCACAAGCCCGGTCTCTGTTCCTTTGTTGACTAGTGAAAAAGCAGCAAGATGGGTCCCTCGTACCAGTCCTAGCCCCTTCGTTCTCCCCCCTTACGCCACCCCCGCCAGGGAAACCCCCTGGTGACAATCCCACAGGGATGTCCTGCAACGCTGCCGGACTGCGCGTTGACAATTCATCACTGTAATCTCCACTACAGCCACTGATCTGATTTGTCTAGGAACGGCATCTGCTGCTGGGTATCATTCTGCATTCATTTAAATTTGCCCAGAGACAGCATGGGTGGTTTTTTTGGTGGGTTTGGTTTTTTTTTAAAAAAAAATACAAACATCATTAAATGAATTAATCTAACCTCCTGTTTCTCCCAAACAGGATTAGTCGAGAATCGCTCTACTCAAGTCTGTCTCCCGACCACGTTTTTAAAGGATATTGTCTGAGCTCCTATTTCCTGAGCATGTGCACCAGAGCTCTCCTGCGTTTCAGAACAAAGAACAAATTCTCTTTGTTGGCCCGTAACAGCACTCTGAGTGCAGCGATGTACAACATCGAGAGACAGTCCCTGGCTTATTGAGCTTACCCTGAGTTTTCCCTGGTGCTCGGAGACATGTGGGATTTGTTTTGGTGGACAGGGCTCCGCTGAGAAAAGACAGGAGTGTTCCCTTCCCCAACTCGATGAAGACACAAAGGTGAAATCACAACACGGGTTTAAGCCTGCTTTCTGGCTTCGGGTCTGTGTCAGACTCCCTCCGGGATCCATTCAAACCATTAGTCTAAGCTGACTTATCTTTATTGCTATTTAATTTGGGTCAAGCAAATGCAGTTAAGAGCACATCCCTTCTTTTTCTTTCCAGCTAAGAGGTGGCCTGTGTTCCCAAGCACCAAGCAGAGCCCTGCGCTTTGGAGATGTGACGGTGCTGGAGAGGTTTGCCTGTCAGCAGGAGACACTGCTGTACTCCAACAAACATTGGAAAGAGTAACCAGGGGCAGAGCAACTATCCTTGCACCCTCTTTAATACCTGAACTAGTGATCAGTGCCCGGGGAATTCACACACCAGACATCGAAATGCTGGGGAGAGTGTGGGAAGAGCACAACAGGGAGCCGGCTGCTCTCCAGGATCCGCCTGTTTAATCACCAGAGAGATGTCAGGGGCTGGTCACTGAACATATGACACCACTTTCTATTTCCATCCTTTAGTATTGCAACACAGGTTTAGAATAAAAGCATGCCCCTTGATTTAACTGAAAATGGGATAAAAGAATCAGCAAAAACAAAATCAGCAAGAGCTCTTTCACTGTAAATGTGGAATCTGCACACAGGCAGGTGGGGAAATCCAGCAGGAATTAAAATCCACTGAGTTATTGCAGTACCAGCCTGTACTCTGGCAAAGCCCCTCTCCAAACCCAGGGCCACCCTGGGCACCCCCTGCTATGGGAACCCCTGCCACAACAGGCACTAACACGAGCTTTTCAAGTGGCTTTTTCAGGGACTACCATGGGAAGTCAGGTACGCAGACCCTCGGGAACAGCATCACAGCTTGTCCACCGGAACCAGTATGTGGTGCTACATCAGCTCCCCCCTGAATGAGTCTGAGGCTGCCTTTTCTTCTCCTGCCCTGCCTCTTCCCACTCTACGTGTTGCTGCTCCCACTTAGGCACTGGGAGGAGGCTGGAGCTTGTAAAGAGCTTCAGGCAGAGGCTGGGGGCTGGGGTGAGAGTCACTGTCCCATGACATGGGAAAAGGTCCCTGTCACTGAGTTAAGTAGGCCTGCAGTGCATCAGCTCTGTGCTTTGAAGAGCTACAGCATGATGCTAAAAGAGGGGGCAATAGAGCTAGCTCTGATGGGGCTCATTTACTCACTTCTCGTAGCAAAACTATTACAGCTACTCTGGTGCACTTCTGTATTAACATTACTTTCCAGTTAATTGTCATTTGAACTAGAGCGTAAATGGCTGGAAAGATTTTTCTTGATTAAACTGTTGTCAGTGATGGGGGATTCAACAGAGCTCCAACAAAACTGTTCCAGCAATAGCCTTGTTGTTAAAAGTCCATGGCTGTTTTCTAGTGGGAATACTTTATACATTTTGCATCAAACCCTCATTCCATTTTGCCTTTGTCAGCTAGAAGAGCCTCGTAACAAAGTTTAATTGCTACAAGTTAGCTATAGTAGTCTCTTAATTTTCTGTTAAGCTAAATTATCGAGCCAGACCCAGGGAAAGACTCAAACACCTGCAAGCTCCGACACTGAAATCCAGGTCCCGATGCTCCCTGTGGCACTGTTTAAGCCTTCACGGGAGCTGCCCAAGTGGCCACCAGGAACGACAAAACACAGAGGGGTGAGCTTCTCTCTTTTCCACAGAGTTACGGTGCCTGACCCAGCCAGCCAAGGAAGGACAGCATCTGGATTTTCTCCTGGTTGCTGCAAGGGTATAATCCCTAGGTACACCCCAAGAGACATAATCTTTTCACATACAAATTACCCCAGAGCCAGTTTCCTCATACACAATAACGTCTGGTTGGGGTATTCACAGAGGAAGGTGGACTCCCACTCTAAGTCCTTTCTTACCCTGATGGTACTCAAGGAAGTTCATCTGGAGATGACCCCTGCCCCTGCCTGTGAACCAGGAAGAAAAATGGGAGAGGCACACGGCGCCTGCTCAACATTTTCTTCTTGACACTTTCTCACGGTGTGCCAAGAAAAGCAAACTTTGTTGGGTGAGGGCCAAGGGGGCACATCGTCAAGAGAGGTCACTTGGGAGGCAGGTCTCTGCTCTGCTGCCAGGGCTTCTTACCTTTTTGGTATCACACGTAAAGTGGCAAAAATTCAGCCATGGTTTTAAGAGCAAGACCAGACCCTAGGGAGACCTCCTTCCTGTGAGGCTCCTGACTCATTAGGTTTAATTCCTTCTTTATTAGCCTCCCTCTACCCCATTGCCCACCTCCAGCAGGAAGCGTGCAGAGGGATCCTCACCTGGATGAACCAATGACCCACACCGTGTTGGTGATGGCACTTCCCAAGGGATGCAAGAAAGGTTCTAAACTCCTCAACAAATGGAGTTGGATTCGGGGCTCCCAACCCTGATTCAGCCAGACGAGCCCTCAGGGGAAAGCACGTACAGTGGCATTTCATGAGGTACCTGCTCCTGCCAGGTGAGGTGTGGCTGCGACACATTTCTCTAGAGGGGCCTTTGGGGACGTGGGGCTTATCTACTCCACTTCTGCCTGCCACAGGGGCTTACACAGCAGTTTGGCACTGCCATACGCTTCAGCAGCCCGGAGCTCAATGTTCCATGGCTGGTAAAGGGACTCACACAGCGATTTCCAGTGGCCTCCCTGCGGGGGGAGGAATCAAGATTTTTGACTCAGAATCTGGTCCAAAGGCTCAAAATCTGCTTTAGTGAAGAAGCTTTTCTCTGGGAGGCATGTTTGCCAGTCCTTTAACCATCTCACAGCTTCGCCTGGAGCTCGCCCCCCATTCCTGACTGTCTTTCTTGAGCTGTAGACACCAAAACCAGGCACACCATTAGAAACAACAGCTGTTACACCACCAGCATCATCCAATAGAGCTGACACAGAAAGAGCCGTATTTCTGACTCTTTGGCTGGACAATTCTACCAATGACAGGAAACACCCATCCTCAGAACTGCCAGTTATGGAGTTTACAGCACTGAAATTGTCACACAAAGGAAAGAAACCTTCCCCGGACACATAAATACAGAAAGATGCACTTACCCACTCGTTCCAGGTCTCTGGGTCTGAGAGAAGCGCCAGTCTGTGTTAGGCTGAGCTTGCTGCAGAGAAAATAGAAGAGTTTTAATACCTCCATTCTTGCCTTTGAAAATGAAAGCGAACTGATCCTGGATTATTTCAGTCTGGAATATCAGCGTGTTCCTTCCAAGTAAAGAAAATCAATTAGAACAAAAAGAAAGCTTCCCCCCCCCTCCTCTTTCCTGAGTATTTCTGAAGCAGCATGAATACTGAAAAGCATGACAAAAACTATACAGAGAATAATCTTCCAAAGCAGCTCAGGAAACCAGGCTGTGAAAGAAATGAAGCATGAAATAAACTGATAAGGGCATCAATTCAGCAGGAGCAATGGTACCAAAGAAATGAGCTTGGAGGANACTGAGAAAGATGCTTTTAATGCCAGAAGGTAGAATGATAACAAACCTTCCTAATCTGTCCTTCTTCTGTCCTGAAAAAGGCCTGCCTGAGATCTTGATTTCACACATTGTTTTTGAATGACTTTTCCTAGATGCTGTGGCCCTGGACCACTACAATATTTTTCTGTCCACAGAGAAGAGAATAAAGTTCCAACAGCAAAAGAAAAAAAAAGGCATTATTTGTTTAGGAGACACACTAAGCTTCAGACACAGCAGCACACTTTGTAACTTCATTAGTAAGCCCCCGGATCGCTTTCTGCCTGTGTTGTTTTACCATCAGACAATGGACAGTCTGTAAATGAGGAAGGACATGAAGCAGGCTTGTATATTCCTGTTTGAATCCCGCCTTTGTGAAAAGCAATAAATAGCAGAACTGTTTTCTGTCTGGAAGACACATACTTCCGAAAATCATAATCTTCTTAATTAACTTCTGAATGATAACACACTACCTGGAAAGGACAACATTTCTCGCAGTTACCTTAGGAATTGGCAGCTCATAGTCCATACAGTGGAATATCAATTTTATAGGATTATTCTGCTTGTACATGCAATTACTAAGGAAAAGTGAAGACGGGTAGAGCTGACCTAGATTTTTATTTAATAGATGTGATTTCACTAATTTCTCCACAGCTTTGATGATTCTTATGAAAGAATACATTAGAATAAATTACTCCCCTAAAATAGAGTCCCCACTGCTACCCATGCGGAATGCAAATTAAGATGTTTAAATACTTGCCCTGCAGATTTCAGACACACATTTTTGCACACGCTGACACACAATCCTGCACCAGATAAGCCCTTCCCAATCTATATTTTGAATTCCTATTGTAATTACCACTTTCAAATTTAGGGCAGGCATTTACGGCACAAAATTACTTTACTTTTTATGTCCCGAAGTTATAAAAGCTACAGCTAAATACAGTCACCTACATCCATATTTAGACATCTGAATACAAGTGGCTAAAGTTTTCAAAGCACGCCACTGCCTAGGTCTCTGGAAGCCCAAGGGCACGTAAGGTCACGAGGATCTTTGCAAAAAATGTCACTAGGTTCAGGGCAGAACACCGAATTTAGCCCCTTGCTGGAAAGAACCTAGCTGCAAAACGATCCCTTGCCAGGACACAAACCGTAATTAATAGCACCTGGGGAGTCAAGAAATGAGAAATTTCTACAATGCACCTCTAAAACAGAGCAAATGCAACACGGACAAACTGCTTTCAGACAACCTCCTCCCGCACCGTGGTTCGTATGCTGTGCAGAATAAAGGGGTTAAACAGAATCGAGAAGTTAAGCACCCAAAAAAACCATGTTCCTGACCATGCTAAGAATCACTTTAAAAAGAAAAGAGTACGAACGGGGCCAAAGAAAAACTCTCCGCTTCTACAGACACACAGTCTTTGATTTTACAGTGATACCCAGCCCCTTCCCCCACCTCCATCAAGCCAAGCCAAAGCTTTCACCTGGCACCTCCCAGGAGGTAACGGTGACACACATTCCCTGAAGCCACCTTCTCTGGTGGAAGGACAGCCAGAGAACAGCCACCCAGCCTGGATATTATGGATCATTGCTCTCAGCAGACAGGACAGTAAGACAGACCCCACTCTTACCCCATCACAGGGACTCGCTAAGGTGCTGGTCACCTGCTCATAGGCAGCCACAGTCTCCGCGGTGCTCGAATGGCTGAAAGGTTTTACAAAGAGGAAATCACTCTGGTCAGACATGGGCGAGAAACAAGAGGTGTAATTCTGTGCCGGGGAGGTCAAGCCCCCTCGTCCCACATCCAGGTACTTGATGAAGCCATCTGGCTTCATCTGCCCGTGGAAATGGGAGGCAGGCTTGCGGCCAGTCCCTCGGCAGCAACCCACGAAGGTCCAGCCGGCAGTGCCAGCTTTGAGACACCGAGCAGCCACCACTGCAAACATCACGCAGGACACAAGGGAAATGGACACCAGGGAGATGATGAGGTAAAGTGTTAGATTGTTATCCTTGGGAGAAGATTTGGGGAGGTCCAAGGACTTTGAGAAGTCCTGCACGCTGTTTTCCTCTGGAGAAATGACTAATACCACTGAGGCCGAGAGGGACGGTGTCCCATTGTCCCTCACTTCGACCACCAGCCTGTGGGGATCTTCTGACTCCCTAAGAGCCTGTGCAACCCTTATCTCTCCAGAGCGGCGTTCCACTTGGAAAGGCAAAGCCTCAGCATCCTCCTGCAGCTGGTAGGAGAGCCAGGCATTATGGCCACTGTCAGCATCAACGGCTACAATTTTGGTGACCAGGTAGCCAGGTTCTGCCAAGGCTGGGATGGTCTGGTGGAAGGCAGAGCCCTTGGGGACAGACGGGTAGACAATGGTAGGGGCATTGTCATTCTCATCCAGGACGAACACATGGACCACAGCCGTACTACTCAGCGCAGGAGACCCAGCATCCTTCACCTCTACAGGCACCTGGAACACTTTATCCTGCTCATAGTCCAGAGCTCTCACAGTGTAGATGGTGCCATTGTCCTGGTCTATGCGGAAGTAGGTTGAGATGGGTACATCCTGCATGCCGTTGTGCAAGATGGAGTAAGAGAGCTTGGCGTTGCTACCCTCATCAGGATCAGATGCTGACACTGAAAAAACAAAAGTTCCAGGAAGAGCGTTTTCCTGAACGTGAGCTGTATCAAAAGGGCTGGAGAAATTTGGTGCATTATCATTCACATCAGCAATTCGGAGGTAAAAGGTTTTTTGCGTGGCCCTCTGTGGGGACCCTGAATCCACAGCCCTCACCGTGATGTTGTATCCACTGGCCTTCTCCCGGTCAAGGGGACCATTTGTGACCAGTGAGAAATGCTCTTTAAAAGACGACACCAGTTTAAATGGGAGCTCTTTCGCTATTTGCAGACGGACCTGCCCATTGTCACCAGAATCGCTGTCCTTCACACCAATGAGGGCAATCACAGTGCCCGGGGTTGCGTCCTCCAGCACTGGGCTGGAGAGAGAGGTCAGCACGATTTCTGGGCTGTTATCGTTGACATCGATTAATTCCACTCGCAGGTGACAGTGTCCTTCCATGGCTGGGGATCCCTTGTCCCTGGCTCGAACCGCAATCTCATAAGCACTGGATTCCTCATAATCCAGCGGGCCTTTGGTTCTGATCTCCCCTGTCCGGGGATCTAAGGAGAACAGCTTGGTGAATTTACCAGGTGCGTTATTGCTAATTTTGAAAGAATATTCCACGTCCCCGTTGGGACCTTCATCTAGGTCAGTGACATTCAACTTGGTAACCAGAGTGCCCACTGGCACGTTCTCCTCCAGATATACCGTGGATATGGGTGGGTCGCAGACAGGAGGGTTGTCATTTGCATCCAGGACATGGATGGTAACCTTGGCAGTGCCAGATTTCACCGGATTCCCTCCATCCAGGGCTGTCAGAGTTAAGTGGTGAACAGCCACTTTCTCTCTATCCAGTGCTTTTTCAAGTACAATCTCAGGCATTTTAACACCATCTCCTCTCACATTGATACTCAGGGCGAAATGCTCACTGGGGCTGAGCTCGTAGGTGGAGATGGAGTTGGAGCCCATATCCGGGTCTTCTGCTACCTCCAAGGGTAGCCGAGTCCCAGGGTTGGCTACCTCAGTGATCTCCAAGACCACCTCCGGCTTGGGGAACTGGGGCGCGTTGTCGTTCACGTCGAGGACATCCACCTCAACACGGTGGAGCTGGAGGGGATTCTCCATGACGAGTTGAAGGTGCAGGGAGCACGTGGGGCTCTGCCCACAGAGGGCTTCCCGGTCCAGCCTGCTATCGAGGAGCAGCACGCCCGCCGCCAGATCCACCTGGAAGTGCCGCTGCCCACCCTCGCTCACCAGGCGCAGGTTGCGGGCGGCCAGGCTCCGCACCTCCACCCCCAAATCCTTGCCCAGGTCGCCCACCGAGGAGCCCGGCTCTCGGTCCTCGGGCACGGAGTAACGGAGCTGGGCGCTGCTGGGAGCCGGCCGGCAGGAGAAGGCTGCGAGCAGCAGCGGGAGCTGCCATGGCAAACTCCGTCCCCGGAGCATCCCG
>VXBO01004958.1:116865-136027 GCA_013400135.1 Rhinoptilus africanus
AGGTGGAAAGGGGGGGGGGGAAAGCAGATTCCCCCCCCCTGCTTCAGATCAGCGCCCAATTGGCCGAGAGCTCCGTCCCCTCTCGGCCAGCGGTGGCTTGCTGGAGGTGCGGGAAGCAGGGGCCCGAGCTGGCATCATCGGATGCCACCCCCGGCCTCCCCTCCGCCAGCCTGAGTCACTTGCTCCGACAGCTCGCTTCCCGTTCGCAGGGAAACTGCACGTCCTGGCAGCCTGGAAGCTAGGTACAAGCCCTCCCTGTGCGCTCCCCCTTCCACAATGGTGGCTTCACATCGCGCCCACAGACAAAGGGCAGCTGTCATGAACGCAGGCCAAAGAACTTTTCATGCCTGATGAAAAGGTGCTTGTTAGAGCCCTGAGGTGCCAGGGGCTCTTCTCACACCCCTTTTCTCCCTCCCCCCAGCTAATGCTTTGGCCACTGCCTGCAACCCACGATTGCCTCTGTAAGTGAGGCATCGCTGCCACCAGTACCACTATCAGCCCGGAGACCTCGCACCAAGACAGAGACGCCGATCCCTGCCAGTTCCTGATGGGTGTCAGAGGCAGAAAGTGGGAAGGCAGAGATGGGTGCACCATGCAAAACCAGAGCTCCCCACAAAAACACGGCTGGATGCCCCTTCCTCACCCTGGGACGAGGAAGGGGTTAACCTTCACAGTACCTGAGTTACTGCAAATGCACAGGGCAAACTAACAAGCCGGATCACCACCGGATCGCAACATCAAGTCCGGACATCAGAGTGGGAAGGAGGCCCGAGCCTCCCACTTGGCAGACACACATACTGAAATTCTGTGGCAGACGCAGCTTTGCAGCCAAGCAATCTCCTAGAGGGCAAAAGCAGGGGTCTCAGCCTCCCCAGGGGGGAGCGGAGCAGTCATTTCCCCCTCTCACAGTCCTAGAGGATGGTGGCAAGCTGCAGGGTGTCAGCTCAGCTCACACACCTGCCGAAGCCTTGTGCAGTCATGCCCTGGAGTCCTGTCCTCAGCGCACTCAAGGCCACCCTGACCTCCCTTGGGTGAACACAGACCCTGGGGGGCTGGGGTCCGCAGCAGTGTGGCAGGCAGTGGAGCCACCTCCCGAGTGGGACCCTGCCTGTCCCCACTACTAGGGCCCCAAGGGGACCTGGGAGAACAGGTGAGAGAGACTGGTGGCACCCATGACAGGGACACCATCCTTCTGGGAGAGGACACAGACGGTGGATATGCTGCCGTCGAGGGGGCTCCCTCCCCTCTGGAGCCCCTCCCTGCCCATTCCAAGGAGCCACAGGGCGGTGCCACCCTGCTGCCAGGCGGAGAGAGACGGAGCAAAGAACCTCGCCATTGGTGCAGACACCACCCTGGTCCCACCTCCAGCCTGCTGCGGGGGAGGGGAGGAGGTATTCTTAAAGGGCCAAGGCAGCAAAACGCTGGACAACTGGATTCCCCAGCGTCCAGAAACCAATACCTGCTTGCACTTAGTCATTCCCCAAGGGCTTCTGACGATGGCACCAGCAGGAAGCTATTGCAGTAACCTCGAATTTGGGATGTGCCCTGTCCCATGCCGGGCAGGGCCCTGGACAATACAGCTGGGTGACAGACATTGTCACGGGCAACATGGGATGCTGCACCCCTGGGAATGGGTTTGGTGCTGCTGCAGTGCCTCAGCAGAAGCCCCCTGTGAAGCCCACACGGTCTGGAAGAAACCACTCAGTGTCCTGAGGTGGCTCGGTCACCAAGGGGCTGCTTCATGTATGAGATCCTGCAGTTGTTTGGGTCTGACACAGCCTGGGAAGGAGATGGTGGCAAGGCAGGAAGGGTATGGGGTGTCTAGGGTGGAGATGTCCCCATTCCAGAGGGCTGAAGCTCACTCTGTGGAAAGGCCCCGACCCAGACAACCCAGGGAGGTAAGGGATCATTGGAGATCCTGCAGGGTAGGATACCTCATGGCAGGACACATCACCTGCCGCAGATAAGACCAGCACTATCCCCACTGCATCAGCTTGGGGGTCTGGCTGTTGCCCTGCAGAGCAAAGAGGTGTAAAGCCTTTGCAGGCTTGACACGGTCCATGGCATTGGGATGGATCTCTGACCTCAAAGACTGAAAATCCAGGACTCAGAGCTAGCCCAGCTGATTTTTCACTACCAGTGCCTTTCCAGTGCAGTACTGGGGAGTAGAAGGGAGCCATGGCTAGTGCTCAGGCTTACCGCCTGCCTGTTATCACCTCCTTCCATCCCCACTCTCAAATCATTTACTGCCCCCACCCCCAGAGGCATCTTGCCAGGACACTTTGGTGGAGGGGACATCCTTGTCCCCAGCTGTACCACAACCCATGCCATGCAGAGGAACACTTGCTCCTGCAGCTGCCGCAGCAGTTCCCACCTGCCACAAATCAGAAGTGCTGAGTCTGAGCAGAGATGCAAGAGGAAAAAAAAAAAAAGGGAGGGGAGGGAAAAAAAAGGCATAAAAGAATTCTGGGAGGTTTTTGCCTTTGCCTGTGATTTGGCCACAGCGAGCAGGCGGCACACACAGCCCCACACCCACACACGGCTTCCACTGCACCTCACTTCCTTCTGCTCTGAGGAACCAGTCGCTCCTACTGACAGCTTCCCAGGAACGGACACGTTACTGACACCAACCTGCTTGGAAACCCATCAGATTCCCCCCATCACCACCTCTGCTGGATCCACTATGCGGGCTCATCTCTGAGGATCAAAGTGTTCTTGTAATTGAAAGCTCTTAAATTAAGCTGCACAATTCCCACCGGGGAAGAAGCACAGAAGCTGCCTGCCATGCGCAAATGCCTTCCTGGCTGCAGTTTGTTCAGTCAGGACATTAGACATCACCTGGAGACAGAGCATATTACAAATCGTGCAGGGCTTGTAATAGGGTTGCTAAAACAACACCTGGATGAAGGACTCACCATCCTGCTCAGAGCCACAGTCCAGCTCAGCGGACCCTGCAAGCAACCTCCCCCCCCCTCAACCCTGAGGCGAACATCCTTGCAAAACTTCCATGGAAACAAAACCAGAACCATCATGAACCAAACACGAAGTGAGGCACGGACGGGAGGGACTGCTATGTGGTTACGGTCTGTCAAATGGAGGAACTAGCATCATCCTTCAGCTTTGTGTGCCACACTCTGGAAAGCGGTGCCTCAATGCTCCACTGGCAGCTGGTGGCTCCCAGCCCCTCTTGCACCACCACCACCTCCCCAGCCCACACCAGGGCACGACGTAGAGGCTATGTTCTCCTCCCAGGGCCTGATCCCGCAGGTTCTCCCTTCAGCTCTCATTTTGCAAAGGAAAGGAAATGCAATTAAGCAGCAAACTTTCTGCCAAGGATTTGAAAGTGATTGCAAGCTGACCTCAGCCTCCACTGGTTACACACACAAGGCATACCCAAAACTGCATGCAAAAGATGTACGTTCACTAATCTGAGTAAACTGACTCTCTTGACCCTGCTCACCACAATGCAAATGTCACTGACGCTCAGGATGGCTCATTTGACTTTGAAGACAACGTGTTCTGCTATGGATAACCACTCTTTAGAGGCACGGCGCAACTGGATGTACCCCCCAACCCCAATCCACCACCATATGCGTATGGTACAAATGAACCATGGCTCTGCCCGGCACCACAATATGCCAAGGAAGGAGCTACATTACCTCGGCAGGCGTGGGGAGCCGGCTGGCAGTGCCCACGATCTGGTGGTATAGCCCTGGCTCACCGTTCCTCATGGTGCTCTGGCGGCTCCCCAGGGGGCTGGAAGTGAAAGGCTTTTTACACAGGAGATCACTCTGGCGAGAGTCCGTGGTGAGATAGACCTGGTGGTAGAAGTTGGGTGGTGTGAGGCCACCCCGCACAGCATCAATGTGGTGGAAAGGCCCTGGTGTCCTGTACAGGGTGCTCCTGGAGCTGTTGAACAGCTCCTTTGACTGCCTCCACTTGTAGCACTTGAAGATGCCCACTGACAACATGGTGATGAAGAAAGCTGCTGACACCAAAATCACAGCCAGGATGAGATAGAAAGTCACATGCTTCCTGGGATCATTGGCAGGTGCCACATCAGTGAGGTCAGTGAGCACCTCCTTGACCATCTCGGCCACAGAGACGGAGACAGTGGCACTGGCGGACAGCACAGGCTCCCCGTGGTCTTTCAGCAGGATGACTAGTGTGTGCTGGGGAGCATCATCCTCCCGGAGCTGGCGGGCCGTAAAGATCTCCCCACTGTGCAGCCCAACTGAGAAGAGACTGGGGTCAGTGGCCTGCAACAGAGTATAGGAGATCCACGCATTGTACCCTGCATCCGCATCCACTGCCACCACCTTGGTGACCATGTGCCCAGCAGGACTGCCTGGTGCCACCACATCAGTATAGGTGGCATTGGTGTGGGGGTGAGGGTACAGCACAGTTGGGGCATTGTCATTGAGGTCAGTGACAAACACGCTGACTGAGACATTAGTGGCCAGAGGCGGAGAGCCGCCGTCCTGGACCTGCACCATCATGCTGAACTCCACCTGGTCCTCATGGTCCAGGGAGATGAGCAGGTAGAGGGTGCCATTCTCCCGGTTGATGGAGAAGATGTGGCCTACAGTGGGGTCACCCTGCAAGAGGGTATAGGAAAGAAGGGCATTGCGCCCAAGGTCCGGGTCTGTGGCGCTCACATTGAGGATGGGGATGCCAGGCACGTTGTTCTCCAACACATAGACGTCATAGGAGTCCTGGGAAGACTTGGGCGCATTGTCGTTGACATCTGACACCTGTACCAAGATCTGTTTTACTGCAGACAAGGGTGGTGAGCCCGAGTCCCTGGCTGTGATAGTGATGTTATACTCCGATGCCTTTTCCCGGTCCAGAGCTGCTTTCGTTTTCAAGGTGTAGTAATTTTTGAGGGAAGAGCTGAGCATAAACGGGATCCCAGGGGAAATTAAGCAGTTCACCAGACCATTGTCATGGGAGTCCAAGTCCGTTACACTCAGCAGAGCTACAACCGTTCCTGGGGCTGCATCTTCAGGCACAGGGCTGTACACAGAAGTCACTGTCACCTCTGGAGCATTGTCATTCACATCCACGACTTCCACCAGCACTTTGCAATGAGCCACACCAGGAACGGCGCCCTTGTCTTTAGCCTGTAAGTAAATTTCGTACAGCTTCGTTTCCTCATAGTCCAGCTGACCCTTGACCCTCAACTCCCCAGTGGCTGAGTCCAGAGCAAAGAGTTCTCGTACCTTGGCAGGTGTGTGGCTGCTGAAGGAATAGACGATGTCTCCATTGGGCCCATCATCCAGATCATACGCACTGATCCTAGCAACCAGGGTACCACTGGGCGTGTTCTCCCTCACGCTTGCCTTGTAGGTGGACTGGTTGAAGACTGGGGCATTATCGTTGGCATCCACAACGTCAATGTGGATCTGCACGTGGGCCGACCGTGGCGGGCTGCCTCCATCCAACGCAGTCAAGACCAAGTGCAGCTCCCGTTGCTCCTCCCTGTCCAGCTCCTTCTCCAGCACCAACTCTGCGTACTTGCTGCCATCCACCCTGGTCTGCACGTCGAGAGCAAAGTGCGAGTTGGCGCTGAGCTGGTAGGTCTGCAAAGAGTTAATCCCCACATCGGGGTCTTGCGCGCTCTCTAGCGGGAAGCGCGCCCCGGCCGCCACCGACTCGCTGATTTCCAGCCTCGCCTGGCTGCTGGGAAAAACCGGGTCGTTGTCATTGATGTCTTGGATCTCCACGGCGCCGCTGAACAGCTCCAGCGGGTTTTCCACAACGATCTCAAAGCTGAGGGAGCAGGGAGAGAGCGCTCCGCAGAGCTCCTCCCGGTCTATCCGCTCGTTCACCAGCAGCGCGCCGCTCGTCAGATCCACCCCGAAGTACTTCTTGTTGCCGCCGGACACCACCCGCAGCCGGCGTCCCGGCAGCCGCCCGAGGTCCAGCGCCAGGTCGGCTACCACGTTCCCCACAGCGGAGCCTCTCCGCGCCTCCTCGGGAATCGCATAGCGAATCGCGGCGGAAACCCAGTCGGAAACGCCGAACAAAAGCAAGAGGCTCAGTACCTGCCCCGTCGTCACCCCGAGGCTCCTTACAGCAACGCCGTTCATCGCACAGGACGGCCGCGCTCCCCGCTTCGTCCCCCCGCCCCGGCTAGAAATCCTCAGCTCGCCCCTTCATGCCGCTGCCCAGCGCGCCCCGGGAAGCGGCGTCCGGCGGGGACACGGGCATTGCTGTGAGGGCTCCGCCGTGACTCACTCCCAGGCTCTCTCTGAGGCCGTCTGCGCCTCATCCCGGCTCCGAGCGGGGCCGGGCCGCCAGATCCCCCCCGCTCCATCATTGGCCGACAGCGGCACACAGAGTCCCGGTCAATAACTGCACGGAGCGCAGGGCTGCCGCAGCCCCGCCGTGGGGCTGCCAAGCGCCGCCGGGACGGAGAGCGGCGGCCCCGGCCGAGGGCGGTGGGGCTTGAAGCCGGCTGACCCTGAAGGGAGAGCGCAACCCTGCGAGAAACCCAGCTAATAGGGACAACCGGGCTGGGAGAGCGCTGGCAGAGGCAGCGTAAAGCAGGCACGGGGACTGCGTGTGAGGGCAGGAAGGCGTAAGAGCTGCTGGAGAGGATGAAGCCAAAAGGGGCTATATGGAAAGGGGGGGAAGAGGGAAATGAGAGGCCCCCCCCTCCGGGAAAATCTCATTGGGAAGAGGCAGCGGGAGCAAAAAGGAGAGGTGTGGTGCAGAAGGCACGAGAGGTGGCGAGGGTCGGCTGGGACACGCAGGGCGCCGGGAAGAACTAGCCCCGGCACAATACTCCAGTTCCGAGAGTCCCTCGGGACCTTCAGGATGCCGGTCTTTCCACCCAAGTTCTTGGACAGCCCCTTCTTGACGTCCCACGGCTTCGCGACGTCGTCCCTCGGTGTGCCACCAAAGCAGCGACGCCGGCAAAACGACGCGGATTTCGCGCTGCCCAGTTACGAGCAGCTCCTCGGGCCGTTGCACACAGTCACCCCGCGGGGGAGCTCCTGCTGCGGGGTTCCCGGGAATATAGTTCCTCCCGCTCCCCACCGCCACCACTGTCCTAGCAGGTTATCTTCCCCGACAAATCGTAGAAATCTCGGTTTAATACGCCCCCCTTCTCTTGCCACCTCACAGTTTACTCCCCGATACCTGTTTCCACCTGCCAGACGCAGGGAAATCACGGTCTGCGAGGTGCGGGTTCACCACGGGCGGGAGCCGTTCCCGTTCCCGTTCCCGTGCAGCAACAGCCCGGCGGCTCACGGAGCCGCGTAGACCGCGGCACCGGCAGCCCCTGGGCGAGAAACAACCAATTCCCGGGCTGCCTGTCTGCGTTTGGGGTTGTTGCTGTCAACAACAAGCCGTGATACGTCGGGTTTTCCCAAGTTTCGAGCGCCCATGCGAATAAAACTAACAAAATTTCGGCGTTCGTTGTCCATCACCCGTGCAACTGCTCAGCTGTCAGGGTGCGATGGGTAGGGGCCAAGGGAGCTTGATAAGAGAACGCCAGGAGCCCTGTGAAACCCCGGCTGTGGACGAGAAACACAGCGTCCTGTGACACCAGGTGTCTTCCCACAGCCGAACCTGAGAAGGAAGGGACAGAAATATCTGGGAAAGAACCCATACTGGAAATCAGCGCCCACGCGTTCATTCTCTCATCGAGAGAAACGACGAGGGTCTCCACTTCCTGCAGAACTGGCTAGAAAATGTTGTGGCTGGGTATCTGATACCTCGCTGCTTGGTCGTGGCTGAGCGCGTTGTGGAAAGGCTGCAAATCACCCGCACCAATGTGGGAGGCACGACACAGACCACAGAGATAAGGACCTAGATTCTGGTTACGTGTCCTCACCTCGCAGTCCTGTCAACCGCCGTGAGCACACGGGATCCACACAAAAGGACAATATGAGAAGAGTCAACGATATAAAACGCGTCGGCACAGTCTTTCGTCTCCGCATGCTCAGCTACTTCCTTTCCTACCGAATAATCGCTGCCAAAAGATATCAGCGCTACTTAAAATTCTTATCACTAGCCCACAGGACGTGATAGAAGTATGGGCGTATCACCGATAAAATCCAACGTTAGTCATCTAACGCTAGATTTTAATAGAATTTAATTTTGAGCAATTCAAAGACTGAGGAGGAAACCGATATGCTTTACCCACTGCAGCTGCACTGTGCATGTAAATAGGGACAGTTATGCTTCTCTGTCCATTTTGGAGCGTTTCTGTAGCAGACCGTGTCTGCAGGCTTAAAGAGTTGGCAGCAGATTTCTCATAGGCTCTTATGCAACCAAATCCCAATTACCTTTCTCTCTTACATATAATCTAAAAAGAAGAAAATCCACAGCTCTCTCCGAGACAAATCTTGTAACAACCTTCAGCCACTTATTTTCTTATTTTCTCTGAAATAAGCTCTGAATCGTTTTTCTAACCACTGACAATTTGGTGTCTTTCCTAAACTTTGTTTACTAAGCAATTTCTGTAGCGTGTATATCGCAATTCTGAAGAAGTTTTTCTTTATATGAGTGCACACATGACCTGTATTCAGATTCCTTTGTCCGTTTAATCACAGCTGCTGTAGGACGGCAGTGAAGAGCTCTCAGAAAGGCATGGAAGAGTGAAAATTTCCATCTCCCATATTTCTACTGATCTGGAGACATTATGCCTCCTCCACTGTGACGGGAAGCCCGAATACTGAAGGTGATGCTTCGAAGCTCCTGAAAACACCATTTGGAGGGAGAGGAGTGGAAATGTGCAACAGCTGAGGGAAAAGGCGCCTTCCCCCGGCACCAGCAATTCCTTTGGGGGCAGGTTCAAGCCAAATCCCATCCAGAGATGCTCATTCTAGCGCTACTCCCAGTTCTGCCGGTGCTCCAGAGAAGCTTTGCTGGCTCTGGGCTTGGAGCTACAGTGAGACACCAGCCCCGTCTCCCAGACAAAGAGGAAATGTTAGGTCAGGGCTGTATGCAACATGTTTCTTTTGAGGGGTTCAAAGTAAGAAAAGAACCCAGGTGAAATGGAAAACAGAGGACAACAGAGTCGCTGTCCTCACTGAGTGAATAAGTCGGGATACATCTCATATTGTTACCACAGAAAGCGCTTAAATCTGGTAGACACAATAAGTGAAGCAGCCACTAGGCAAAGACGAAATGGTTTTCTCAGTCTTGGACCCCACGACCCTTTAGCCCCCGCTCCACCCCATGTCCACTCCACCACCCCGGCTCAGTGAATGTCGCACCCGGAGTATGACAGACAGTTAGCAGTACTAACAATATAGTCACAAGCATCCTTGGTCCTCAAAGGACACAACCAACAATTCATGGATGAGACTGGACACATCAAAAAGAAGAGTCAAAATCACAAACACATACCCACACTCACATACACACCTCTCAACCTCGAGCTATTGAGACATGAGGAGATATTGAGCTCTGCCGGTTGCCCACTGACACCTGACAGCAGAAAAGCAGAAAAGATTCACGCAAGTCCGCAGAGAGGGACCCCAGCATGAAATCTCACCTGTGTCGAGCTCTGAGGGCTAGAAAGGTCCTTCCCGAAGTGAGTGTCTGAGCCGGGTTCCCCGGCTAGGAGACGGTCAGGCAGCACTGCCGTCCCTGGTCGCAGAAATGTGAAATCCTTCTGGCCCGATTCAGAGGCTAAACAGACTTCGTAAGAGTAGGGCAAGGGCAGAGTACTGCTGCAATAGTTGTACGGTGCCTTTGAGCCCAGGCTGGAATACAGTTCCTTATCAGAAGTTATAAAAACAGGAGGGCCCCTTGAACGTCGGCATTTAAAGAACAATATCAAAATGGCTGTGAAAACGAAAAACAAGGACACAAGAGCGAGCGCCACTACAAGAATGAGATTTAGCTCAGACGTCAGCTCGGACACGGCGTCGCTGTCGCTCAGCTCCGGCAGCGCCTCCTGCAAGCTCTCGGCCAGCACCACCTGCAGCGTGGCCGTGGCCGACAGCGCCGGCTGCCCGTGGTCCTTCACCACGGCCACCACACGCTGCTTCGCCGCGTCCCTCTCCGACACGGCCCGCGCCGTCCGCACCTCGCCGCTGTGCGGCCCCACGCGGAACAGCGCCGGCTCCGACGCCTGCACCAGCTCGTACGACAGCCACGCGTTGCGCCCCGCGTCCGCGTCCACCGCCACCACCTTGGCCACCAGGTAGCCGGCCTCGGCCGAGCGCGGCACCACCTCGAAGGCCGCCGGCAACGCCGCCGCCGCCGCTCCCTCCCCCGCCGCCGGCCAGAGCACCCGCGGCGCGTTGTCGTTGCGGTCCAGCACGAAGACGCGCACCGTGGCCGTGGAGCTCCGCGCCGGCGCCCCGCCGTCCTGCGCCCGCACCGCCACCGCGAACTCGCGGCACTGCTCGTAGTCGAAGGAGCGCTGCGCGTACACCGCGCCGCTCCGCGCCTCCACCGACACGTACGGCGCCGCGCCCGCGCTGCCGCCCGCCAGCCAGTAGCTCACGCGCCCGTTGGCGCCCGCGTCCGCGTCCCGCGCGCGCACGCGCACCACCGGCGCGCCCGCCGCGTTGTTCTCCGCCACGTAGGCGCTGTAGGCGGCCTCCTCGAACACCGGCGCGTTGTCGTTCACGTCCGACACCTCCAGCACCAGCGACGCGCGGCTCCACAGCGACGGGCTGCCCCGGTCCCTGGCCAACACCGTCACTCGGTGCTCGGACGCCTGCTCTCGGTCCAGCGCGCTCGCCGTCACCACCTTGTACGACCCGCCCGACGACGCCACCAGCGACAGCGGCGCCTCGCCCGACAGCTCGCACCACACCTGACCGTTCTCCCCGGAGTCCGCGTCCTTCACGTTCAGGAGGGCCACCACCGTGCCGGCGGGCGCGTCCTCGGGCACCGGGCTCGACACCGACAACACCGTAATTTCTGGAGCGTTGTCGTTTTCGTCATCGATGTCGATCTGCACTTCGCAGTGCGCCACCAGACCTCCTCCGTCTCTCGCCTCCAGACCGAAGCTGTATTTACTCTTCTCCTCGAAATCCAGGGGCCCCGCCGTCCTCACCTCGCCGCTGTCGCTCTCGACACTGAACAAGGCGCGGACGCCGTCCGGGACGTTGCCGAAGGAGTAGGATACCTGTCCGTTGGAGCCCGCGTCCGCATCCGTGGCTCGCACCCGCACCACCAGCGACCCGGACGGCACATTCTCCCGCACTCGCGCCTCGTAGACGCTCTTACTGAACACGGGCGCGTTGTCGTTAGCATCCGTCACGTTGACGCGAATCTGGACAGTCCCTGACTTCACCGGGTCCCCGCCATCCATCGCTGTCAGCAACAGCTCAAAGAAGCTCTGCTTCTCCCGGTCCAGCTCTCTCTCCAGCACTAATTCCGGCTGCTTCTTTCCACCCGGGCTTTCATTGAGGGACAAAGTGAAGGTCGGGTTAGTAGTGAGCTGGTAAGTCAGTAGCGAGTTGCTGCCGACGTCTGCATCTCGGGCCATCTCCAGCGGAAAACGAGCACCGGGAAGCGTCAACTCTGTGATCTCGAGGTCGAGAGCAGCCTTGCTGAAGGTCGGCGCGTTGTCGTTGACGTCCTGGATGGCCACCTCGACGTGGAAAACGTTGAGCGGGTTCTGCACCAGCGCCTCGAAGCTGAGGGAGCAGGACGCCGACTCGCCGCACATCTCCTCCCGGTCCAGCCTCTCGCTCACGTACAGGTTCCCGTTCTCCCCGCTCACCGTGAAGTATTGCTTCTCCGCGCTCAGACGCAGCTTGCGTGCCGGCAGCTCGGCCGGGCTCAGCCCCAGGTCCCGCGCCAGCGGCCCCACCAGCGAGCCTCTGCCCAGCTCCTCGGGGATGGCGTAGCGGATCCGCTCCGACGCCGCCCGGCAGCACAACACCAGCACCAAAGCGGCCACCAGCACCGCTCGCCCGCCCGCTCGCCGCCGCCTCGGACCCGGACTCTGCCTCACCGCCATTCTCCACAGCGCTCGCCGCGCTCCTCCCTCCTGCCGCTGCCGCCGCTCCGGCTCCGGCTGCGGCTGCGGCTCCAGCGCCGCTCGGCGTCGGCCAACAGCGGCACCCGGAGGCGCCGCCACCACACCGCAGCCGGCCCATTCCTTGCGGCACTTCGGGCTCTGCGCTCCGAGCCGCACTCTAAGCAGCTGCCGGGAGTCGGCGCCATCGGCTACCGAAAAGCGCGATTCAGCTTTGAGTTCTGCGTTTTCTCATTCCCGCGGAAAGGCGAGCCAAGTAGCTCCGTTCAATTGTGGAAACGAAAAGTCTGGCTGGGGAACGTGTTACCGAGCGGTGGAGGAGCGCACAGGCTTCCTACAGCGGAGCACAGGTGGGTATAGGTAAGTACAGCAAATATCTGACATATATTCCAACACTATTGCAACAGCTTCTACTATTGCTGTGGGTTGTCTTTCCCCAGCTCTTTTATTTCTCTCCTACGAGCTCTGAGAATTAGCAGCTACAAAATCTTCAGAGGAGAAGCTCTTGTAGAAATCAGGGACCAGACCCGCTTAAGGAGGGTTCTTGAGGAGATTCTTGATTACATCCTTTTTATTTTATTTACCTCTCAGAGTGACTGAGACTCTGGGACAACATGGCAAGCCCTAGTCTGAATTACAGCTTTGTCAGTACATGCTCCCAGTTTTACAAATCACGGAGATCATCACGACTTCTTGCTCTAAAACTGAGAAGACACACCATTTAAAGCTTTTCTCCAAAATTACTTCTTCCAGGGAACGGGGTACTTAAATAGAAATAATAACATGAACGGGCAGCAAAAAAGGTACCCATGCTCCCAGGATACTTCAGTTACCAGTGTGATATTCCGAGAATTGTAAAGGAGTGGTATACTGCTCCATAGTGACTCTTGAAGTGTATGCGACATGTCACTTACCTTTTCTGGGACAGTCAGAATCTTGCAGAAAAAAAAAAAAAAAAAAAAAAAACGGCAAAAAAAGTCACCAGAAGAAAATCAGAAGGGCAGCACTAAGGAAGGTAATTTACCCATGACACAAACACAGCGTTGTGTATTTTTCACTGACAGTATAGAGAACACTCCAGGCACGGGGTGGTCTGAAAACGGAAAAGATCAAACCCTCTTGAGTGCAATGCTTATGAAAAAGTACTTGATCCTCAGTGCCTGTTTGGACAATAAAACTAGCTCTCAGCAACACTCAAAGGAAATCCCGGAATGCAAGACTCTGCAAACAAAACAAAAAAATAACTTTGTTTATGACCACGGAGAGAGCTGGGCACATTTTGACCAGATGAATTATTTCAAGTGCTACTCAGCTCATGCGTTTGGAAACTACAGGTACACCAGACTTTCCTAAAACTCTTGCTGCTCCAAACATGACATAATTCCATGGATGACTACTGTGTCCATTCACAGGGTCCTGGTCATAATTCAATTCCTGATTATTCCACTCTCGCCATTCCCTCAAAAGATACAGGACTCAGTTCCTCCTTCACAAGCTTCTTCCACTGTAGTAGTTACCAGCAAATGATCGCTTGGCCACAATGTCACTGTGAGAACAGGCCTTTCCTCACCAACAAGACCATTCTCACAAAGAACTAGCTGCACTCTACTTCAGGTGAAAAGAAACGTACAAAAGGGTCATCTATCCATACTGAGTAGGTATTTATGCAGAATCTCACCCTTCCTCAACGTTTGTGATTGCATTACTGAGGTACCGCTTACATACACTTTAAAGAATTAACGTTAAATGTGTTGTAAGATAATAGTGGTCAATAAAACAATGAATGACAGACTTTTAGAAAAATCTTCCACTAATAACCCACTCGTGATGAAAATATCTGTATATGTCTAATAGTCCAATCCTGTGAGTAACGCTCCCGAGAAATACATGAACATTACATCGGCATTAGCCACATTAGGACATACTGTTGCTACACCCTCGGCTACACTGCTTCCTCTAACTACACCTTTATGTAAAATACAAGACGATGAACAGCAAAACAGATGAAAAATAATAACTTGGAAATTACCCCTTATTTGTCAGAAGAGGCCACAAGGTTGCTGCGTGAACAGGCTTCTTGTGGTCAGCAAGGTCATTCTCACAAAATCGTTCCTAGTGCAGTAAGACTCTGGATGTGCTCACCAGCTGGTAAGGAGCACAGAAGAAGAAAACCACCCTCCTAACCAGCAATACTATTCAGAATGCATGCTATTCTGTTCCTTACACGCCATTTGCGTCAATTTTAAACACTTATCATTGAAAGATAAACACTGCTATAAGAGAGATAACGATAGGAAATAAGCTGTAAGACGACATAAAAAACCCTACAAATTAATAACTGTTCACAGCAAGACTATCTCGACGTTTCTTGAATTGTCATGCCCTCTGTAAGTCAAAACCGCGAAAATACTCTCTGCTTTCTAGAATTTCAACCATAGTTTGAAGGCCTAAGAAGAAGGTACAGTGTCTATAAGCACACCATTCGGTATGGAAACATCCAGTTCTTCAACTCCATTCCTCTTTGGAAGAGCACAGCCGTGGCTCACTACTAAGGTGGTCAACCAGTGCTCACATGCGCACATGTATTTCAGAATTTAAAACTTATCAACAAGTAACTTCGCTCCTCTTTCACTTTCTTCCACAATCCAGAGCATGGAGCTCACTTTTGACCCAACCAAGACAAATCCTGCAAGCAACAAAGAATTTAGAAGAACGCCAGGAATGGTCTCCAGGTTGAGAAAGTAACTCCAGCATGGAAGACACACATTGTATTCTGACACAAAATTGTCACTACTGTCACTATTGGCTGAGGAACAAGCTGTGTGAGGAAATTTCACACATCAGACAAGTTTAAGACCCGCCCCAAATCTGGCACAGGCGTTCATGTCCAATAATGGCTTACATCCAATCTAAATAATAGCTGTTAAATGAAGATTATGTGAAACAAGGGAAGACTGATAATCAAGTGAACCAAAGGCAGACTTAAGAAAAACTCCTCGCTTAACCAGCCATTCACGACAAAAATAATTTTGCACTCATTGTACTCCCATCTTATAAGTAAAACTACTCAGTGGCTGGTAAGGAGCACAGAAAAAGAAGACAACACCTTTCTAACGAGTATAATAATGGTAAAAACGGTATTATGAAGAATACAGAGTACTCTGTTCCTTACACACTTTTTTCAACGATAATAAATACTAAACATTATGAGATCAAGTGCTACTACACATACGCTGAGGTCATGATACGAAAAAAGGAGTAAGACGATATAAAAAGTACAAAGTATTAACCTGTCACGGAAACTTATACACGGGGCCATTAACAGTTCGTTTCAAGATGATGTCATCCTACTCAAGAACGTGTGCTGTCGGGAAGGTATCTGACCTGCAAATAAGGAAAAATTCCATTTGCTGATACTGTGACATCCCTTCGGATAAGCAAATACTGACATGAAAATCGGTGTTACTCACGTCAGGGGACAAAATGAGAAACGACCTGGCACTTGATAAGAACACAAAGCTCCGATCTAACCAAACTCCAGACAACAGAAGCCCCACTACTCCTATCTCCTACACCAGCTGTCCTACAGAAAACGTTTTCACCTGCCCTGTCTCTGGACAGAATTATTCACATTGACCAAACATCACACAACACAAAAGCTACTTTTACACACAGACAAAAGTGAGTGAAAAGTTGCACACACACTTCTCCTTACGGAGAACAAGGATCCAAACATGAACACATACAAAGGGATTGCGCTGCTCATCACACACATTTGAAGAAATGTAAAAAATATTATCAAGGCCATTAGCAATATGCAGCTCCAATGAAGAACCAGTCATCAAAGTATCACCTCAAAGACACCTCCATCTTACAGCAGCACCCTGGGAACCTCTCACTTAGCGTAAAGTGTACGTCTGTGCTCAGTAACTGCCATTCATGGGAAACATCATGCAACAGGAAAGCAAACTGATGAGCCCACAGCTTGGCTAGCTGGAATCTGAGCACTGTGACATCCAAAAATAGGACACCTTCAGGCTCATTTTAGGTAGTCTAGCAATGAACCCTGGGAAATAAATAACCACATGCCTTGTCTGTACCAGTACCTCCTCATCCACAGAACCCCCAAGACTCCTCAAACCCTTCAAAGCTCACATCATTGTCATTGAGCTTCATAAATTGCAGATAGTTTTTACACAAAGAAAAGTTGCAGAGACAACTGTTCCTTACCATGAATTGGCTTCTTGCCTTCTCACCATGTGTATGTGACAAGCAAGACCATTAGTCCAGTTTACATTTTAAGGAAACAAGCACATACACAGTTAGCTCTTCCCAAAGCTCCCATTATGGGGCTTGTCATAAGTACATCATTCATTGTTTGGTAAGTATTGATGACAACCTGCAAAACCAGAGGAAGAACATTCCAGGGCTCCCAAGACAGCTGGAAACACATGTCCTCTAGACAAATTTCTTTGCAAAGATGAAATTCACATTTTATGATAATATCGCTGGACACTGAATGGTGAAAGGAGCAAACATATCTCTTGTGCCCCTCACACACAGCTCCCACCACTCTCATCTCAACCTCTTAACAATTTGCATGGTGTTCTTTGACCCTTGTAATTTGCAAGCACATGACATAAAAAGGACCAGTTGCCCCAAACCATTTCAGCTTTCATGAGGAACACACCACGGACTTCACATAGGTATCTTCACACCTCCATACTGAGAAGGAAGATACAATCGTCTCCTCATCACAATTCAAAGAAGAAACATCGGGAGCCTACTAGTAAAAGGGGAGCGGTCCTCCAGGATAGCCTGTGTCAGCAAACATCTGCATCCCCCTCCCTGTGTCTTCCCACACACCTGGAATATCTTACTCCTGCCCTCATATGGCTCTAGCCATAGCATGTATGGTCAACCCAAGGCGCAACCTGAGGCTTTTCAAGTAATCGACAGGGAATCAGTAAAACAACAGTAAAAACAAATGAGTAAAACCCCACAAATTCTACGATTCTCTTTCATCTTCATTAGAGGCAGATAGACATCAAAGAGGGACCAGCAGTATCTATGCACATTCTTCCACTCGGTACACAAAGATCAAAGCTGGAATGAATACAAAGACATTGTGTTGCCCACTACGTAATCATGAAGAATCAAAAAGGCTGGTAAGAGGAGAAAGGAGCAGCAGCTAAGTTAACAAACGGCGACATTAACAGTCCCTTTCGAGACACTCATCCTACTCAAGCACAGATGCTGTTAGGTGGACAGCTGATCCTGAAAAAAATGAAAAATTCAAATTGCTGATAATGCAGAACATCCGTTCAGATGAGCAAATACTAACAGGAAAATCAGTGTTACTCACGTCAGGGGACAAAATGAGAGGTGCCCTGGCACGAGATAAGAACACAAAGATCCGATCTAACCAAACTCAAGACAACAGCAGCCCCTCTTCTCCTGCCTCACACACCAACTCTAACGCTGAGAAACCAGATCACGGTCACTACAACGGAGCAAGAACCGCCACCACACAGCGCGTTGGTGAACGAAGCTCCGCCTTCCTTGAACCTAAACAACCGAAAACAGGGCACACAAGACGGCTGGGAAAGGGCAGGGAAGCGAGAGAGGGAGGCGTGGCGGAGCGAGCGCGGTGGGAGGAACTCACCGGGGCAGCGGCGGGGTCGGCGCGGCGGGCGCCGTCAGCGTCGTCGGCGAGCAGCGGCGCGGGCTCGTCGGGCGGCGGGCGGGCCGGGAGGGTGTCGCAGCAGCTGCCGCCCGAGAAGCGGAGCTGGCTCTTGCGCGAGTCGGCGGTGAGCGACACCTCGTGCGAGTAGGAGCGCAGGAAGGCGCGGACGCCGTCGATGCCCACGAAGTGCGAGGCCGGGACGCCGCGCAAGGCGCCGCCGCCCGCCGCCAGCAGCTGCGAGCGGCGCCAGCGCCGCAGGCGCAGCGCCAGCAGCAGCAGCAGGAAGGCGAGGAAGAGGCAGGACACGGCCGCCACGGCCAGCACCAGCCAGCGCGTCAGGCTGCCGGCCGGCTCGCCCGGCGCCGCCGCCGCCGCGCTGCCCAGCTCCGACAGCAGCTCGCCCACGCTCTCGGCCAGCACCACCGTCAGCGTGGCCGTGGCCGACAGCGCCGGCCGCCCGTGGTCCTTCACCACCACCACCAGGCTCTGCCGCGCCGCGTCGCGGGACAGCGGCACCCGCGCCGTGCGCACCTCGCCGCTGTGCAGCCCCACGCGGAACAGCCCCGGCTCCGTCGCCTTCGCCAGCTCGTACGACAGCCACGCGTTCTGCCCCGCGTCCGCGTCCACCGCCACCACCTTGGCCACCAGCGCCCCGGGCTCCGACGACCGCGGCGCCAGCTCCACGCCCGCCCAGCCCGCGCCCGCCGCCGACGGCGGGTACAGCACCTGCGGCGCGTTGTCGTTCTCGTCCACGATCACCAGCCGCACCGACACGTTGCTGCTCAGCGCCGGCGCGCCGCCGTCCTCCGCCCGCACCCACAGCCCCACCTCGCGCACCTCCTCGTAGTCGAAGGAGCGCAGCGCGTACAGCGCGCCCGTCTCCGCCTCCACCGACACGTACGACGACAGCGGCGCGCCCCGCACGCGCCCCTCCCACAGACGGTACCGCACGCGCGCGTTCTCCCCCCAGTCCGCGTCCGCCGCCCGCACCCTCAGCACCAGCGCGCCCGCCGCGTTGTTCTCGGGCACCCGCGCGCTGTACCGCGCCTCCGCGAACACCGGCGCGTTGTCGTTCACGTCCAGCACACGCAGCGACAGCACCGCGCTGCTCCGCAGCGACGGCGACCCGCCGTCCGCCGCCCGCACCGTCACGTTGTACTCCGACACCGCCTCACGGTCCAGCGCCCGCGCCGTCACCACGCGGTAGTAGTCCTCAAAGGTCTTCTGCAGCCGGAACGGGACGCCGTCCTCCAGCGAGCACCGCACCTGCCCGTTGGCTCCCGAGTCCCGGTCCTGCACGTGCAGCAGCGCTACCACCGTCCCCGGCGGGGCGTCCTCAGAGATCTCGCTCAGCGCCGAACGCACCGAAATCTCGGGCGCGTTGTCGTTTACGTCTGTTACAATGACCGTGACTTTCGCCGTGTCAAAAACCTCTCCTCCGTCCTGTGCCTGCACTTCGAGTTCATGTGCAGACATTTCCTCAAAGTCCAAATCGTCCTTAAGGGATATTTCTCCTG
>VXBO01004960.1:0-10279 GCA_013400135.1 Rhinoptilus africanus
ATGAAGAACTGCAGTCTGTGGGAGGCTTTTTTACTTTTCTCAACTCATCAGAATAAATTTGAAAGATTTTTTCAGTCCAGAATATGTATTTTTGTAAAATGCAACTAGAAACCTGGAAGAAAGAACAATCCCTTCCTGCATCAGGATCAAGAAAAAGAATGTGGTTCTAAGATCAAAAAGGATGTCAGTGCAGCAAACTCACTGATGGTCCTGTACATGTTGAGAAGTAACAAAGATAGTTTCTTGCAAGAACTGGGAACTCTGAAATCTACACTGAGATAAGAAAAGTACATTGAGAAGTGGAGATCTTCAACTGAGTTCTTCCAGTCCTGACAGAAATAAAAACATGTTTGAGAGGTAATGAAAATCAAGAGATGACTCAAGGATTGATGCTGTGAGATGAGAAAATTACATGAAGACCCTGCTTGTTCAGTGGACTTTATGGACCCAAGCATCTAAGGAAATCATCTTACTCGACCTTAAAATAAAAAGATTTAAATGAAAAATATTTAGAATGATTTTTTAAGCCCATATAATATGCTTTCCTAGTTCTCATATCAAGAGGAAAATCTTAGATTAACAAGGTTGAGGAGCACACAATCACTAGCAGATGGGAAAAAAAACGGTAATATCGATGAAAGGAACAAAGCAGTTGTAGGTGATGAAGTCAATAAAATATCTGTGCTTAGGCAAGCTAATAAATTAGGAGAGGTGACTGAGAAAAATGAAATGTTTGCATCATTACATGAAAATATATAACAAAACGTAGAAAGCAATTGTACAAGAATGGATTTAACAGTGGTGCCATCACATTTTTGCCATCCTGTTGTGACTGGAATACTGCAGTGGATAATAAGAAAGAAGTAAGCACAAAGATGGTGAAATACCATTTCTGGAAGAATTACAAGAGATATTATAGTTCTTTAGACTACCAGACTAATGTGCTGAAAGGTGAGTCAGCACACCAAAATACTTGCAGGCACATTTGTTTCCCATGCAACAAGCTGCAGCACTAACACACATTGAACCAACAGCAGTACAACAAGGATTTATAAGCAAGCAATATATTTACAGCAAAGATCACCATAAATATACTTATAATGGCTCCATAGCTTAACCTTTATCGTGGCATTGTTAATGTATAGTCTGGGCAAGTGAGACTTGGATATGACAAAAGTTTTTTCAGTCATATAAATAGAGAAAAAAAGAGAGAAAAGAAGTTTGTAATTAAGGACAATCGAAGACTGGTTAAATACCTAAGTGGACATTTGTTTTCACTTTTAGATAAAATGTTGAAATAAAATCACAGGCTCAATGGCTAAAAGGGTGTTTTCACTTCATATTTGAAGTGAAAAGAGTAGAATTTATTTTTCTTGTTTAAAAGTTACCAGTTAAGAGTTATCCCAGAGGAGTGAGAGAGAGGTTACATGAAACTAAATCTATTTCAGAATGTTTTTAATTAAGCTATTGGTTTGGAAGTGTTACTCTTTGGTCATAGAGCAAAATCCTAGTACCCAAGTGAGAGGGTAATGAGAGACCAATCCAGACAATTGTAACCCAATAATACACAGGATGTTTAAGCACATTTTGAAAAAAAGTACAAAAAACATTAAATAAATAAAAAAGGACAGTGTGTAATATGAGTTTTAATATAAATAACATGGGCAGGGAGGGAGTAAAGCAGTAAATATTATTCTCAGTGGTACCCCAATGAAATGAGCAGAATCAATAGACACTGGTTGGTGTTGTCGTTGTACTGTAACAGTGATCAAACACTGGAACAGGTTGCTCTGAGCAGTTGAGTAGTCTCTATTCTTTGAGATATTCAGAACCCAACTGTGTAAGGTCACGGGTACCCTGCTCCAGTGGACTCTGCTTTAAGCAGGGGGGTTGAACTGGACAGTCTTCAGAGGTCCATTCCAACCTCAACTATTCTGTGGTAACAGCAGATTTTTTTCCTCATCTTCACTCTGTCCCACAAGAACAAAGATATTCTGCCTAGTGAACATCTAATAGTTATTTCTGGATTTAGCTAATCAAAAAGTTACCTAATTAAAGAGTTACCTAATTAAAGGGGTAACGGGCACAAATTTGAACATAGAAAGTTCCACCTAAACATGAGGAGGAACTTCTTTACCTTGAGGGTGGCAGAGCACTGGAACAAGCTGCCCAGGGAGGTGGTGGAGTCTCCGTCTCTGGAGACATTCAAAACCCACCTGGATGGGTTCCTGTGCAACTTGCTCTAGGTGACCATGCTCTGGCAGGGGGGTTGGCTACATGATTTCCAGAGGTCCCTTCCAACCCCTATAATTCTGTGACTCTCTAAACAACTAAAATGCTGGACACCAATGCTTTAGCCAAGAAAGAATGGATACAAAAACTGTAGAGATATTGCACGACTATGGATAGAAGATGTAATTATGGATTTTATCTGCTAAAAGTCAAAGTGATTTTTATTTATCTGAGCAACACTTCTTAAATTTTCTAAGAAAAATTATTAAGTATATGCATGGATTGTGGATTGCATTAACACCAAGAAGTTGTTTATGCTTTTTGACACATAACTGTTGTGGTTTAACCTTAACTGACAAGCAGGACCATGCAGCCGCTCACTCGCTCCCCCTTCAGCGGGGCTGGGGAAAGAACCAGAAGAGTAAAAGAGAAACTTAATGGGTTTAGGTTAACAAGTAAAGCAAAAGCCATGCATGCAAGCAAAGCAAAATAGGGATTTCATTCGTTGCTTCCTATCAGTGAGTAGCTGCTCAGCAATCTCCAGGAAGCAGGGCTCCATCATGTGTAACAGTTATTTGGGAAGACAAATGCCATCACTGCAAATGTCCCTCCCTTCCTCCTTCTTCCCCCAACTTTATGTGCTGAGCATGACATCATATAGTATGGGATATCACTTTGGTCAGTTGGGGTCAGCTGTCCCAGCTATGTCCCCTCCCAACTTTCTGTGCACTCACAGCCCACCCACGGGCGGGACAGTATGAGGAGCAGAAAAGGCCTTGACTGCCTAGCAACAACTAAAAACATCAGTGCATTTTCAATACCATTCTCAGCTCAAATCCAAAATGTAACACTATAGCTGCTAGCAAGAAAGTCAGCTCTATCTCAGCTGAAGCCATTGCAACAATACAGCACAATCAGAAAATAATATAAGGATCTTGTCTACAATATTAGTGTTATTTGTGAGAATGCTAGAAACCATCATGTTCTATTTTTAAAAAAAAAAAAATAAAGCCAACTGAACTAAATATTGCCCATGGCAACTCTGTTTGAAAATGCGTCACGGATTTTATAGCAGTTGATGCTTCAATACAAAAGCATGACCATGATTTCTTATGCAGAGCAGGCAACTGAATAAATCAAAAAGGTTTTTGAAGCTACAAATTAGAGGCCCCAAAACATTTCCAAGCACTTTCCTGACTGTACACTGGAGAGGGACTCCAAGACATACTACCTCCATCTATTTTCCGACATGTTAGTTACCATGAAGAGAAAAACTAGGCACGTAGCCCAGCCAGGAGTCACAGCCCACCCAAACAGAAAATGTTGACACAGCCTGAGTTATACCTTTGACCATGTCTGTGCACAGATGCTTTATTTACCAGTCCAGCTTTAATATCTTCACATCAAAATTAAGTATACAAAACACAATTGAAGGAGAGTGTGTGACCACTGCATTTTTGTTGTTTTCTATCTCAGGGACCATCTACCCTTTAAGAAGAGGCATCTCACACATTGCTATCACAGAATTTCCAAACTTGTACAAGTGTAACATATTTTCCTCACATTTTTTAAGTGTAATTTTGTCTGTATGAGAGCATGTGTGCAGAAGTATGCGCAACAGTTCTGTTTGGTTTATTTTACGATGATTTCCTGAATCAGCTTCCAATATCTTAAAGATTAAGATTTTATTTAGTATAACACTGTACCGGATATTTAGCATCTTAAAAGCTATAAAATAAAATACAGCATTTTATACAACAGTTTCTACTAAATAATTAATCAAAGACCTTTTTTCTGGTTTTAATGCTAAGAAGGAAGTTGCTACAGAAAATAAAAGGGAAAAAATCAGAATATATCAAGAGCTTTTACTGTTAATTAAATTACATTTATGAAAGTCTGGCAAAAATAGGACAAACAAACATAGTCACAGGAGCCTAACAACCTAGATTTTGAAAATTTTCACTTACGGCACTTTGCTTCATCACGGTTACTTGAACAGTCAGGTGTGAAATCACAAATTTTGTCAGATGAAATACATTGTTCATCCCCGCATGAAAAAAATCCCAGTGGACAGTAAAAAGATGAAGTATTAACATCTGCAAATTCTGTTTCCCCTTAAAATTCAGAAAAGAAAATATAAGTAAAAACAGATATATATAAAATTCTAAAAAGTATTTTTTGTCTTCTTTGAGTATATTAATATACATGGTATTACCATGTATGAAGTGTGCTAGACTACACCACAACATATTGTCTGGTGCTCTTAGATTATACTTTACTCTCCACAGTATTCAAACACTTGTGTGAAAAAGTATCAAACCCCCCTTAAATTTACATGGCCAGGCTCCAGTTCAGAGGCGAGGTGCTGTGTACGCCAGCCTGCTGTTTGCCCTGCAATTGGGAGCAGGTCTTTCACAAAAAATTTCTGCTGTAGCAGTGGGTTCTCTGCGTTCAGCCCACAATGAATATTCCAAGGAGCGAGAAGTTTGATGTTGTACTTTGCACCTTGCACCTTGTTGCATCTTGCACCTTAAACTACACATTGGAAAACACCCTGAATTTCAATGAATGGAGAAACTAAAAGCCAAGGACTATTGTTTTTTTTCTTCAGTAGATTTCTGGAAGGAGCATAAGTGAGAGGAATGACATGCAGCTTTTCATTTTTTTGTTTAACTTAGCTTATTTTAATACTCATACTGTTATCCAGATAGACCTTTTTTTAAAAAATGCCTCCCTTCTAAAAAATGTCTTCATGACTGATAGGTAAACAGGGGAGTTGTAGTGAAAATAATTAAAGCAAATAACCTTCAAATACCTAGCTACCATCAACCAGCATGTAAATAGGGATCAGAGAATCCTTAAAAACTCAACACTGAATTTTTCTATTATGCCTTTAAATTTTCCAATAAAGAAGAATTTCAGATATCTGCTGGGTATAAACCATCGGTATTACCACTGGCTGTATACGTGCCTGTGCCATTTTAGACAAATAGTCATTAATATTCAAGAGGACCAGAAGCAATGGTTTGACAAAAGGTTACAGTTATTTTATATTTACATCTATTTGTGCTTCAAGGTTATACAGTGAGGGTACGCAGACAAGTTTGGTGTGCACTTAGATATTTGACAGTAGGGACAGGAGAACTCTCTTACCTAAAAGATAAAGCAGTGTAATTTACTCTTCAGTGGAATGTCTAAGATGGTTTGCTTCTGCCTCCATGTCCAAGTGTGAATCTGGGCAGGTACTATGTAGTAAGTGTATCTGGAAGTTCCCACCCCAGCTTACTTCACAGAACTAGTGCAAACTACTTATAGCAGCTACTGTGTAATACAAGATGATTGATTACAGCAGATGGACTGTTTCCTCAGATTGTCCCCTACCTTCTTAAATATATCTTCAAGCTGTCAGTCGAATCCCAGTTACACATAACAGACACTGGGTAAAAGGTATTGAAAACAACAGAACTTGCCTTCATGTTCTTGGCTGACACCTGGAAGGGATTTATTCACAACTCCACATTCCTCTGTTATACTGATGTCATCAACAGCGACTGTAGAATTTGTTCCAAGAATGGTAGCTCTTAAAATAATCTTTAAAGACAAAGAAATAAATTAGCTCATGAAAGGTGACATAATAAAAAGATATTTTTTTTTTCCTTTATAATTTGCTACATCTGCTACCTATAACCAACTCTGAATACCAGACAGCAAAAACTACAATTGAGATTTGATCAAAGTCAGGAATTTACTCCTCATCTGTCAAAGACGTAACTATTCACTTATGGAAATTTATGCAGCCCAGGTAACCTTGTTTCAATCTAAACTGGTAAAAGTCATCACTACTTGAACAAACTGTTTTCCTGCTGAAACTGTTAAAAGTTATACGCTATTTTGAATGAGCTACTCAGGGTTACTAAATATAATGGTTTACAACTCCATTTAATTGTGTTCATCTATACTACGCCGTCTGAAGTCAACAGGATGTGGTATAATAAATGTAGGGACTGTGAAGATGCATTTGTAAATACAAGGAATATTCAGGGGATCATAAAAGGAAGTGAAGTTCAGTCATAACTTACCAATAATGAGAATTGAGTGCCCTTTCTTTTAGACAATTTTGTAGATGAGACATAAATTGAAGAGACCAAAACCAGAATTTTGATTTGCTGAATCATTACATTTGAGTTGTTGGTTCCCCTAAAAGTTCCTTTCTAAGTTTTAGTAAAGTGTGACAGCCTGAGATTATGTAAAAATAAAATGAAACTCAAAGACTGCTAATTGTTTCTGCAATCAATGCTGCAAATTGAAGTATCTGCACTTCTGCCTTTAACCAACATAATTAGGCCCTCACACTGATCAGCAGTTTTTAAAGCAAGTTCATTTTATAAAAGCTACTGTGTTATTGCTACTTGATTTTTATTATGAAAAGGTGATTCCAATGTACACAATACTGAAGCAATGGTGATGTTCTTTAATAGCAACATTTATTGAAAGAGCTAAACGGATATTTTTTTTGAGAATGAAAGAGAAGTAGTTCATTTTTTATATTTCATTATGAAAGCAAATTAATTCTAAAGGCCAAATTAGAGTAAATTTTTGAAAGAAATGTACACATAATTTCTAATTACCTGAAAATTTAAGTCTTCAGCTGCACTTTCTATAGGTATATTCACTTTTGTCCACTGCATTTCAGGCAATCCTGAAATTTCATGCAGTTTTTCCAAATTTCCATCTGATGCAGTTCTCTTAAAGACAGAAAGCTGGGAATCCTGAGATAACCAGTACCAAAATCTTACCTGTTGAAAGAGTTTTCAATGAAACATTTTAAAAATTATATCACCAAACTACAAAAAATTCAGGATCAACTCACAAACATACATTATAACACAGGGTGACGTGACAGGTCTAAACACAGCCTTGGCATAAAAGAAAGATTTATGAAACTATGGCATGTTGAGGAGCAGTATTATTTCCAAAGATAAAACCGTAATTAAAAGTAAAGCTTATTTTTAAAACTTACTTTTAACTTGTATCTATTAACTTATGCATACCAACTGATATGACATCCCTTAACTCTTTTTAGCTTAGTAAGGACTTAGAAACATCTCAAAGAGTATTTTTCTTCACTGATGCTGAATATAGGACAACTTCATTAGTGCGTTAACTTTAGAAGTGCAATAGTCGAGTTGCTTATATGAAAGAAACCTTGTGATCTTCTATTTATGCAAGCAAAACAAGTGAAAATTACCTGAAGACAGATGTTTAAAATAATCTATTGATCTCCTGAAACAAGTGGACCAATATATGTAAAGAAAAAACAACAACTGTAGGTGGATGAGGCTACAAAAAACTGCCTGCCAAGCAAAAAAAGACCAGAAAACAATGAGAAGTCCAGTTCACTGCTCTTCCCTTGCAATACTGAGTAAACTTGATGCATTTAATTTTATTTTTTTAAATACTGCGCAGACAAAAACTTCAGGGAAAAAAAATAAGATTTTCAAAGGGTAATATTTTTTTCATTCCCGAGCCCTTCTTGCCTCTTCATACAATGAAAGACTAAAATTTCTTCAACTGCAGACTCTTTACTTGCCAGAAAAAACCTTGAATAATACTTGAAACTTTGTGAAGGTAGAACAAGAGCTGTAAAAATAGCTCTTCCTGCCTAGTTCTATGCCCATCTTCATATATCTTACACTGTGAATCTTGGATCACCACACTACAAGAGAGAAAGTTCACTTTTTTTTTAACATTATATCAACTTTTAAAAAGAGTTAAAAAATACAGACCACTTTGTGCTAACTGACAAATGAAATGTATTTTTTTGCAAGACAATAACAAATACAAGAAAATCCATCTTTAGCCTCAGGACAAACACAGACGCATGTGTTAGCCAGCTTTCAATTTGACATGAAAAAAATTGAAGTCTTTTGTTTGAGCAAGATAGCTGACACAAGAGGCTCTACAGGTTGTGGAAAAGCATTATATTAGGGACTATAACAGTCAAAACAGCCTTAGGGTAGTGGTGTAATTTTTATTTTATTTAATTTACTGTGAATCAAAAAGAAAAACTTTTAATCACTAGTTGGGCTAGTGAGATCAAGAAACCAAACCAAACCAAAAGCTTAAACACATACTTGAGCAAACACTTTTCCTTCCCCCTCCCCAGGCCAGTTTAAGTCAAACAGTTAACCTGTCCCCTTCCTTGTCTTTATTTCCCTAATTTTTGCTGTAGTTTATACCCAGTCTTGCCCAATTCCTTTAGTGAGGCAGCAGATGGAGCAGGAGGCTGGGCATGTGATCAATGCATTTTTTTTCTGCTGCTCCCTACAAGTTCCCCTCCTCTGCTCACTGCTTCTTAGTCTTTTTCCCCTGGTTAACCTCAGGGTTTTGACAGGCCACAGTCCCTCTGGGGTGTCCCCACTCCAACATGTCACCCACAGCCACAGTCTCTTGGGGGTGTCTATGGCCCAGCATGGGTCACCCATAGCTGCAGTCCTCTCAGAGCCGTACCTTCTCTGGCACGGTCCACCTCCTTCCATAGGTACATCTCCAGCCTTGTCCCCAACAATGTTCCCTTCCATGTCCCCTCCTTATTTGTCACCAAGACATCTTTTTTATAATATTTATTTATTTATAAATTTCAAGGAAAGTAGTAGTTTAAGAGTAGCCAGACTCTGAGGAGTCTTCTCTTCAATAAATTATCATAGTAACGTCTTTGTTAAAGCTGTAGACCTTTAGTGTGACAAGGAAGTTGAAGAACAGGATTGATGAATTTGAGAACTCCTTACATTCAAATAATTGACTAATAATCTGAAAATCATCATGCATGTGGATTCACTACCTTTCACTTCTGGACCTGACAAATAACACCAAAGACACAATGTCTGCTACGAATGGAGAGTTTCTTTTTTGCTTGTGTTACATAGTACAAGGTAGATCAGTGGTTACTGGTGGAAATATTCTTGTTACAACACCCTATTACTTTTTTATGTCTTCTGGCTTCATAGCTGGTGAACTTGGATTCTCAATTTTCCATAGAGTTTCTTCCCTTCCCCTCCCCCGCCTCTAAATATCATGTATTATATAAAATAATCTCAAGAATTACTAGTAAATTGAAATAATTTCATGGAACCTTTTCCCCCACCAGAAAGCTTAATGAGTACAAAGCAACAGGTATACACTTTTCCAAATGGGTTGTTTGAAGAACTATACCCTAGAGCAACCCAGATGTAAGGTTTATGTTTATAAAACAGCTTTTCAAACAAATTTGTGTTTTCGTTACATAAGAAATAAAATTACCCTCCCTCTCTATGTCTACATGTTCTACTTTATAATGACTACTCTGTCCATTAAAGAGCTGTAAACAGAGGGCTAGGACTAAAAATTTGCTTCTACAACTCCAAAGGCTTGAGCTAAATGAAGATGTTTCTTAGCTGACATCTACAGAATGACTCATCTACAAGAAGCTATAGAAAGAAGTTACTTCTAAGCTTCAATTAGCCAGTAAAGGACAATATAAAACTGTTATCCCTCAACTCCAATTTTCTTTCTTTCTTTCTTTTTTTAAGCAACTGGAGCCAAAGAACTTGTAAAGCTATTAATAAACATAGATCCCTTTATGTAGATCCTTTTATCCTCTCAGTGGGACATCCAACAGAGGGCAACATCTCACATTTATACGCAGAGAGCATAACACACCAATACACATCCTAATGAGAAACTCTTTACTCTTTCCCAGAAATAAAAGTCTGCAGGGAAAATGTGGCAGAAAGCCAGGCTTCCAGTCTTCAAAAACACTCTTCTCAGACATGTATAGCAGAAGAACTTACCCTAGTTTTTGTTGAATCTGGGAACTTTAAATACATTCAGTATGTGCATATTCAAAATTAAAAATAGTTTATTTTCTGACTTTGAACCAGAGAAATGTATGTGCATCCCTGCTGCATTTGTATTTTTTTGAATACAGACCGAACTCTGCAATAGACTTAACCAAAGCGAGTCATTGATTCACACGCAGTTGTGCCCAATTTACCTTAAGGAATTCTAA
>VXBO01004960.1:19205-75657 GCA_013400135.1 Rhinoptilus africanus
CAGGAAACAGTGCATATTCCATGGGCAGGGGGAAGTTAAATGGGTTTTTTTTTTTTTTTTTGACTAGATGACACTGCCTTTTCCAGCTCCTCTTGATCCTCCTGGGGGAAAAACAAAGCTAGGCTGAGTCACCAGCCAACTAACATTGCTACAGCTTTGCTAGCCTGCAACTGGATGAAGCTTTTCAACCCTACGCTGGTAGCTCAATCAAATGAACACAACTGGGGACACAGAGCTTGTCTCTCCATCAGGTTGTGACTTCCCTGGTTATTAATATTGAATGAGGAGGGCTGCTACCCTCGCTCAGTGTGGCAGCACCCAAGCTCCTATGGAATCTGGGGTATAAACTATCTGTATGATCAGCGACCAAAGTACATCTGTGTGATTAGTTTGTCATTAATATTTTTCCACTTGTGGCTAACATTTAATGTCATTTTGCAGAAGGGAAGGGTTACACATGTAACTTCTTACCATCTATCCTTCCCTATCTATCCCTTATCTATCATTCCCTATCAGTTTGTGATTAGTTTTATTCATCTAGAATTTGTTAAAGGATTCATACAGAAAGATCACAGACAGTCACAGGTCATCTAGCTTGAACTTCTATATGTCATCTCTCATAACACCTTAGTCTCTTAGGTGAGATGGACTCATCTCCTTACAATAACAACTCAGTTACTTTCCTTAGGGGGTTAAGGGACTGGTGGAGTTAAGAGAATCTCAAATCAACCAGGGGTTTGCAGAGGGTATGCTTACTCTGAGTTAACCACTCTAGTGAGACACAAAGGCAATGCTACAGAGTGTTCATGAAGAAGTCTGAAAATGATATGGGCATAGCTTCTTTTTCTCCACATGCACATACAAGATTGATGGACAGAGGCTGGCAATTCCAGACAATTTATGTGTCAAAGGAAACATATAAATGTGTAGTAAAAAAAAATGTTTCAGACTAAAAAAAAAAAATGCTCTTTCTAATTTAAAGTTGACTGGTAATAAAAGGATTTGCATATGTGTTCATCTGCTATAGAAGGTTTCAAGTATTTGCAATTGTAAATTGCTATACTGTAAATGAAATGGAGTAAGAGGTACATGGCTTTAAAATTATACAACTTTCATTCTACATATTTTCTATACATAAATTATACAAATCCTATGAAAGGCTGACAATATTTAAGATAATACTAGCAATGCAAAATTAAAACCAGACAAGTTAAAGACAGCTATTTTAAGGAAGTTTCTAATTAAGTAAAATGGAAGGTGATTTTATTTCAGAAACAGCTGCAGGATGTCCCACCCCACAGTATTTTTGAGTCTACATGAATGCTGATGAGTAGGTAATTTCCAGAAAGACTACTGTATCAAAGTGTGATACCACTTGAAAATAGCAAATACTTTCTAGCCTTCTTGCCAGGTTGCTAGGATTATCAGCTACTGATTCATTTGTGGTGGTTTTATATGTACTGTGTATGCTACAGATAAAGAATATATAATAATATTAAGTATGGTGCTTTAAATATTTGTTATTTGGCATGACATTTGGTGCAAAACTTCCTGTACATTAGGTAGGAAATTAAGCACAAAAGAGGGATTTTTAATCTTTTAAATGATCTAAGTACTGTATCTCACTTTGTTTTGAATATATCAACTAGGTTTTGATAACTTATTATCAGTCACAGTGAAATTAGAAATTTAGGAGTGATCTCAAATAAGTGTCAAACAAGACAATGAAAATGTAGAGTTTAATACTAAAAACATTGATTTAATAATTTGTCACTTCATTAGATTCATTGATTTCAACAAACTTCTCAAATAAAGATGTTTACTCATGTGCATAAGCGTTTCCTAGACAAGTTCCTGATTTTTCAATACTTTTAAGTCTCATATACTTAAATATATATTTATACAAACAGACAGAGATTCATGCCAAGTTAACATAAGCAAAAAGAAACATTGATTTTCCTTCCCCATCATAATGAAGCAAAGAAAATTCTCAAAAAAGAGGGAAATCCTTCACATTGCTAAGTAACAGATGTCTGCCTTTGTTCTCATTCAGTATGGAGATCTGTCAGCTCTTTCAGGACATGAGAGCATTTCATCAAAGGAAACTACTGAGGATGCGTCCAAGGATAGATGCTAAAATATCTAAAAGGATAGAGGCTAAAATATGCACTATTTTTACCAGATAGGAATTTTTACTGAAAATTAATGTGAATAAATATAGTGCACTCTAAATACCATGGAGAAAAATTTCAAGATCATGTAGAAAACATACATAATAGGAGGAAAAGAACAAAGGACAGAAATAAAGGATGATTTTTCCTTTAAGTCTCTTTTGTTCCAGACTGGAAAAACTGTCAGAAAGATGAATTTTCTAGGCCAACCAAACTGCTGAAGAACAAAATTCCACCTTTAGGGTCCTCTTTCCTGAAAAGGAGTGTATGAAGTATCCAAGACAATATTAGCCATTAAAATGGGCCAAGTTTAAAAACCATTGCTATTATTTTAATGATAGATTTTTTTTTTCTTTTCTTTCTTCTCAGCCAGTAGTCAGAGCAACATGAAACTGATACAGGTTGATTATATTTTAGAAAAGCAACTCTTTTCACCATTTTTTGAGAGGATGAGTATACTTTTGTGCACTGCTCCAACAAAGTGATACATCTTCAACTTGAGAATGCCTCAACACAGAGTGAAGCACACAATCCCTACGTCTCAGGTTCAACAGAGTGTGATGTTTTCTTTAAACTGAAATACACTAGGAGATAGTGGAGAATCAGTGCCATATAGTAAACCTAAGGTAACTGCAGAGACAGTGGTAAACAGTGGAGCATAGGGCAAGCTACCGAAGAGTGTTTTGCACTTGCTGGGCCTCCCGTCGTTCCTTGCCCCAGCACCCTAATTCTGGAGGTCCCACAAAGAACAGTGTTGAGAACCCCAGGACATTCTGACTTCTCTTTCTTCTGCTCACCCTCCAGTTTTTCTGACCCATCCCACATAAGCACGACAGAAAAAACATTCTCAAGAGTAAGTCCCACTGTGATCTTTAACTATAAAAAAACCTGACTACATCTAGGTCATTTCATCTTTCAGTTACACAATATCAATGTCTAAGGCAAAGGGGTAAAAATAAAATAAGAAAGTGTAATTAATTACATGCAAAATGTAACTGCCTGTAAGTGTTTAGAGTGCCTGTAAGTGTTTAGAGTTATCTTTATTTTTATTTTGTGCAGTACTATTAACAGCTATGCTTCAACTGGGGCATTTTAAATCTTAAAATTATTCTTCTAAATTCGCAGTCATGATTTACTACAGTTCTCTCACATTGTTACTGAAGTGGGAATGCTAAGTAGGTGAGAAATAAATTCCAATGTATAAAGTATTGTTCAAGTTAGGGAAGTAGATGTTATAAATGTTGTATGTAGGGAATACGTTTATGAAAAAATATGCAAAATAGTGCATTTCTGTAGAAGCTTAAAAAATTGTTATCTGAATCCAAAACCTACTGGTGAGGCCAGACAGAGAAACAGAAAGCAATGGGAAGAAGAAAAACACATGACAGAATATGCTATGAATACTGTCACTAACCTGTACATCATTAAATATTCTGATGAAAAGAAACCATATAAATAATAACTAAGGTTTTTAGCCATTTCTTGTATAGACCTGGTTTGTTTCACAATACTTTTCATCACTGTGTCCTTTCAAAGCAACTTAATTCACTTACAGCAGGCTGCTGGATCTTCATCGCTTCTGTCAGAACAATCTGGGTGAGAGTCACAGGCTGATCCAGGCTCTGTGGACTGCCCATCAGTGCAGGTGAATTCTTCTAAGGAGCAGAAACCTGGTGGCTCTGATGCTGTGGTGCCCAAAAGCTGGATGCTATTCAAACATATGAAACCTACACTGCTCTGCAGTGTTCCTTTAAACATAAGCTGTGGATCGTTACAGTTAAAATATTCGCATTAACAGAAAACAGAGAGAAACTGATTTTTATTGCCATAAAATAGTAATGTCCTATGTGTAAAAATCACTGAATACTTTCCATGACAAAACCATGACAAATTTAAAATCAGAAGCTCAAATTTTGTGACTATTTCTCACATTGAATTTTCTGAAAATTTTTAGCTTAAATGATTTGAGAGATTCCAAGATCAAAGTTAAGTAGAAGCCTATTTTAAAGAAAAACTCCTAAGCTCATAACCATTTGGCTAAAAATTTGTGATGCATTTGTGCTTTTAGAGGAGTGGCCTGAAATATAACATCTAAATGCATCTTCTGCTCTGAAGTCTTCAGAGCCTCATTTTGCAGATGCCCAAGAGAAAAAATTATGATTACATTCACAGGTGAATAAAATGGGTTGGGCACTGTCCTAGGAAATCAATGGCAAGGGTGTAGCTTAACAACCAGTCCCTCTTTCACCACTTAAGATAAGATGGCTGCATCCAGGCTATGCAGTGGGATTAGTCCCTGAATGCTGGTTACCCTTAAAATTGTTCCAGGCACTGTCTGGGAGATGGCCAATTGGCTTGAGTCAAAACCTTGGCGAGGGATCACGCTAATGTTTTAATTGGCATTCCTAGGGCCTGTGCCATGGCCCTACTTATTTTACTGCTATTGGCACAGACAGAGATGTAAGCAGCATTTCTTTCTCCTATAGAGTTCCCTTGTGTTGACTAGATTTTACTCAAGCTGGTTTAGACCAATGAAGGTACAGCAGAACGCCTCTTGCTCCTGGCCACTGTGCAGACCAGCTCTTCTGAGTCTCAAAGCAAGGAGATGACCTCATTTGTGCTCTCCAAATTTCTTTTATCTTGCTAAAGCAGCAAGAAGCAAGCTTGGATTCATCAGAAAGATGAAGATTTCAATGAAAGAAAGCACTGAGAGACAAGAGCAGAAGTTGGAGGCACAAATCAAAAAGGGAGTTGTGGGTTTTGACAGACTGGGACATGACCATAGCACCATTCTCAGAAAGTAGTCATGTGCAAGAGGCAGAAAGCACAGTGGAAGGAAAGTTGGACAAGAATATCTGACAAAACAGAAGGAAACTAGAACATATGTGATCTGGGGCATGAGCAGAATGTTTTAAGACGATGAAGCCTGGGAATTAGGTTGGAGTCAAATCTCAAGAGGCATTTTTCTAAGCAATAAGAATGATATATCTTATTATCTTCCACTAGAGACAATTTATTGAAAATGACAAAAGCCTTCTAATACTATCCATTCTCTACCAGTTCAAACGAGCAGAATGCTACACTGAAAACGTTACATAGTCACATAACTAAAGACAGTATCTTTCCTTCCTTAAGAACAAGTTATCCTTGCCATCTTTGTATAAGTTCCTACTTTCTGCATATATACACATGACCTCAGTAGCCTCTTTTTTTTTTTTTTTTGTAATTTTTAGATACCATAGATAGTCTTAATACACCTATGGTTGTTGATTCACACTTGTCCTTGTTGGAAAAGGAGAGGTAGACAACAACAGCTATTGATAACCTACTAGCTTGCTGAAATGCATTCATTCTAATATATGCCAAAATATCAGTTCCTGCTGTGGGCTTAATCTTTGCCCTTTAACAGAAATTACATTTTCAGATGATTTTTGAGACAGTAAAATATGATGGTTATTTACAGAATTATGAAAAATAAATGTAAAATTACTTAAAATAGAAACCTGTAAATTAATTTAAGGATTAAATAGTTGCAACTTTGCATTCTTCTCTATGTCTGAAAATTGAAGGGGAACATGTTCTATCATAATTACTGGTTTACATAATTTCATTGAAATCCCACAAACATCATGCACATCATCTCACTTAACAGTATTTATATTTAAATGAGTTGGTAACACCTGAGAGGGACTCAGATGACTAACTAAAACATGGCAAGATTTGTATTCCTTCTCTTGCACGTGATTAAAGACCAACAGCTTCAATATGATGCTCGTGTAAATGTTTGGTTGAGTTATAACCAGTGCTTTTCTCACACTGAAGCAATGAAAAACAGCAAGACCTTCAGCATATATATAATTTTAAGAAATTTTTAAGTTTCCTACAAGTTTTATAACCAATAAGGTAAAGCATCTTCAAAAACTGAGCATGTGTTTTTTTCATTCATACCTTTAATTTTTCTAGCTGTGTTGGTAGCTGTATATCCACTTTGACCCACTCCATCTTAGTCACGGCGTTGGTTTCCCACAAGACATGTTCCTCCTGTAAAACGTAGAATATGATGTTATAAAGCTAAATTTTGTTCCTCTCTAAATTATCTAAGCCATTTTTTTTCTCAATCTTTCCATATCCTAGCCAAACGACCACTATATAAAAGTGGCTCTGCGTGACAGCTTCAGATACTCATGTGCAGTCTTTACATTGAACTCTATGGCAGAGAGGGGACACAAGACATGTTTAATGTGATTAAACAGGTTAATAATATAATTATCAGGAGTTGGCTTGGTAGAATTAAAGTGAATCAGTATGTATATTAAGCCATGTTATTCCTGAATTTAACAATATGTTTCCATGGCCCTCTCTACAATGTTTTCTTTTTCATAAATATGTGTTTATATTATGTTGTGTTATAATTATATTTAGTTTTCTTAGAACTGAATTTAGTGTCTGTTGAAATTACCCAATCAACTGTGTTAAAAACTTTCTTTTTTTTTTTTTTTTTTTAATCTGTAAAGCAATCAGGCAGAGAACTACTTAGGAGGTCCTAGATATGTTCTGAGTTACCTTAATTCCAAATTTCACTCCACCTTCTAAGGATAACAGTGAGAATGTCAAATATGGTAAGGCTCCTTTTGTGCAAGCACTCCAAGCCTTTTTGACTCAATAAGCTAACAAAACTAATTAAAGTTCATTCTGCTTCTGGTTGTGAACCTAACTGGAACACACCAAGGCCAGTATAAAGAAAAGAAATGTAGCAATGTGAACTTCATATTCATAAATAAAATCTTTTCAAGAATCAGCTCCAAAATAGAGCAAAACCAGAAAGACAGAAAAAAAAACCCTTCTGAAAAGTTAACATAGGTTATACATACAAACAGACTTTCTTTTACAAGTATCAATAGTGAGACCCCTTTTAGGATACTGTGTAAAGTACTAGTCATACCTTTTCCACAAAGGATATTACAGAATTAGAGGCAGTTCAGAAAAAGATGTGACGCAGGATAAAAGAAATGGAGAGAAATTGAAAGGATATAAATCAATTTACCTTACAGGAGATGAATAAAAGGGGATATGATAGGTATGTGAAATGTTATCAATACTATAGACAAGGACAGTTATCTTTTTTCCTGTCTTGCAATATAAAAAACTGGAGGAAGATGCTGTCTACTGTTTGATAGACCACGAGGTCTGAGCCAGCAGAACAACACTGTTATGATTAGTGACAAATAGCCAGTTATTTATGCTCTTTTCCTAGAAAGGCTTCAACTCTTTTGACATATTAACAAAGCTGGGAAACTAAATTTCTATTAAACACACGTTCAAAGATCAATTTCGTAAAACTGCAGGACAGTGCCAAGCCAATGTCATACTTCCAAACACAAAATGATCAAATTTGGATAAACCACGACATACTTGATTTCAGAAATAAAAATCAGTGTAGGATATAAGTATTTGTCAACTTATTCATGTGATAGATATTGAGCAAGAGTCTTTCAATGTCGAAGACACTTCTTTCTGCATAAAACTGGCTTCATTTTGCTAAATAATTCAGCTTCCAAAGAAAATCTATTAATGTTATTAGCCTACAATAGCCACATAGAAGACACAGAAAAGAATGATGTACTAGGAACCATGCATGACAGGTTAAAATCATAGCCTGTGGTTAAATAACTGCTTTTAGAAATACTTTAGTTAATTTATTTCTACACAAGTACATATATGAACCCTTCCAACACATTTGTATATCTTGTGGGAACACTCTACATTTGCTGTTTGTTTGAATGCATCTGGATACTATAATTTTGTTCACATTCAATTTACAGCTTAGATACTCATCCCCACGACCATTTTGTCACAAAATTATTTTAATGAAAATGGCTTGTAGCAGTAAACTTGAGTTTCTTGTGTGTGTGCCAGCATCTGGAACTTCTAGAGCTGTTTTTCACACCAAAAGCTGTAAATCACCTCATATGCAGCAACTTTTTAAACTGGTTATTGTTCCAAGCAACAGACATTTTCCTCTGATTTTATACATCTGTAATAAACCAATAATATTATTTTCCCTTCCTCACAATGTTTTGTCTGTAGCATCTTTCCTGCGTGTCAGATTCTTCCACTTATTCCACATACAAATGGGTTAACCATCTCGCACGTTTCTTGTGTCTCTAGCCTTCTTTTGCAATGTTGAATCTATTGCTTTTTCAAGTACCTGCCCTCGAGATTTATTTTGGTGATGCAGGAGAGCAGTTGTTCAAAACACCTTCACTCTCTTCCCCTTATTGTGATATACTACTATCTAGAAACAACTTTTTTGTAAAGCTAAAATGGGAAATAATTGGGGTTTTCTCCTGCATGTTTTTTTTCCAGATAATGTTACTTAAATTTGAAGGATGGAGGAGACAATCATTACTTTTTCTTATCAATACCTTTTAAAAAATAAAATTTTTAATTTTTTGGCATTTCTCTACAGATAAATTCACTGCTGTGCAACCGCACCAATCCTTTTATCTCTGCTTCTCTCATTTCAGAGAGTAATTTGAAAAAAATGCATGTTTTTTCCCCCACAATGACTAATGGATCACCTTTAACTTCTGCAGAGGAGTGTACCTGCATGGTTTTTGCAAGTGTTTCTGAACACTTACAGAAATTTTAGTGCATCAGAGTACAAATATGCTTGCACATATAATCATCGGTTGAAATTATCTTTTATTGTTAAGTGTCCATCTGTTTTGTAAGCCGTACAAGACGTAAATATTAAGAAAATAAAAGGAAGTATAAACCCATTACTTAATGGGAGGAATGAGCAAGTAAGGAATGGCAAATGACAAACTGAAGTCAAAATTATCTTTGGTTTCAGTTTTCACAGAAAAGTTTTAGATTTATCTGAAAGTTAATAGACAGTTAATATTTTTAGTATTTTATGTTAAAAACCCAGGTGATATTGCCAAATGTGAATGCAAACACAGACCGGAATAGAAGAATATTACGAATGCATATAAATCAGAAGTACTGAAACTGGAAGGGAATCAAGAAGTTTTAAGTAAAATTTACATAACGGAAGGAATATCTTACTATCAATAACTAATTCTGAGAACCTGAGGAGAATGTGTGGGAAACTAGAGAACTGGGAGAACAAAGGATATATATTACAGTTAAGGGAAAAATACAGACTATGCAATTACAGCCAATCAGCTGAAAGCTGACAACTCATAAGACACTGGAACAAATTGCTAACTATAATCCTGCAAGTAGGTAGAGAATTAGAAAGCGAGAAACCTACATTAGCTGCTTCTGATGGGAAGCAAGTCATATTCATCCAATGTAATATTTTTTTCATCATAAACAGATTTGAAAAAGTTGAAATTACTTTATTAAGGCTTTTAACATACTCTCATAGGACATTCTTTAAGCAAATTAAGGAGATTTGGTGCAGATGGAATTACTGTAAAATTTGTGTACAAGTAGGAGTGTGACCTTATTTAAAAGAGGAGCTGTCAATAGCTTTCTATCAAACTAAAAGAAAATGATAATAGGATTCTGCATAGGTTTTTTCCAGGAGCTGACATAATTAAAGTGCTGACTAAGAGTTTGGATAGTAGAATGAAAAATAAAATCTAAAACAATGTGGATAACACTAAATTGGGAGGAATTACAAGCACTCTGAAGGATATCATTACAATTTAAAATTATCTCAGCATACAAAAACCAGTTTCAAACCAATAACGCAAAATTCAAAGACATGAATCACAGTTAGGAAAGAAAAATCAAATGATCAAACGTAGTAGCATTGAATGAAGAGCAACTTTGCTAAGACAGCAATTAAACAGGAAAAGTTCTGTAGATTATCATGGACTGCAAGTCAAGTATAAATTAACAACAGGTTACTGTTGACAAAAAGAGTCCATTTTCCCTATTCTTCCTACCCAGGAGTAATTAAAATTCCCTGTCTTCCAACTGATGTCATAATATCTACATTAGAAAATACGTTCACTCATCTTTGGCCTCTCTGTGGAAAGAGTGAGGAAGGCCAGGGACACTTTTGCAACATCTGTGGTGCTTGTCCCCTTTGCATGAGGCCTGTTGGTACTGGCACTTCGCAAGAGTTATTCAGAGATAAGAGGTTCTGACCAATAAATATAGTAAAAGGGGGTGGAGAGAAACTGCATGGTACTGGACATGCAATTGAGAGGTTTTGGATTACAGCCTCCAGGACACCACCTCAGTTGTCTCACAGGGTCAGAACCAGTACTTGGCTCTCACTTCCGTTTCTCAGTATTCAGTTAGTTTTGAAGATTCATTTGTTTTTCATAAAAAATGATTCAGTATGAAAATGTGTAAAAGCTACACCGCCCTTCATTTCAGTTTAAGAAGTCTTAAATATGAGTTTTGTTAACATTAAATATGGGGTTTGTTTTCAAATCTACCATCAGCTTATTTCTAAAAGTTTTTCTGGCAAATTTTCAGTATAAGTAACTTATATCAGCTTTAAATAAGTCTATGTGCAATAAATACACTTCTGACTGAAGGAGAAATCCAATAACTAAAACATCAAAGCCTAAGAGAAGCTGTGGAAACAGAATAAACTGAACTGATGTAATAACTGTCAAAAACGTTCTTCTAATGCATATGTAAGGAACTGATTAACAATTAATCAAATTTAGCCTCACAGTTCTATGGGAATTCAAATGCCATTTTTCTCATGTTTTTAGCTCACATGATTGTTTCTATTTTCAGGGAAAGAAAACTCTTAAATATGATCCATTGATGATATTTAGGCAAATCATAGAAATCAGTATTCCTATTCTGTCTCAAGGTTGCTAAGGGCATCATACCTAGGAATTTATTGGCAAGTACTATGGCACAAATCTCCATGCGTTATGACTAGCACACTGATAATGTTACAGTTCTGTGATACTGTAACAGGTCTGGAAAAATACAACTATTCCCTTTGAAAAATGAAAAATGAGCTAGAGCCTGGAGTCGTTTTCATAAGTACTTGAAGACACAGTGGGAAAGAAATAAGGAGTTTCCATTACCTGTTCTTACATTTAGACTCCTGGATAGTGTTACACCTTGGGGGTTTTTTTCATCTTATCTTTGTGAATGAAGTGGATCTGTCTTTTTAAATACTTGTATTGTTGGGTGAAAGTAATTCAACTCCAACATCAAAATATGAGAGCCATTAGCTTAATGAAACCAGTTGTACTTCTCTTGCTTTCATTAAGTAGCAGTACAATAGCATTAATATTAAGTTATTAAACAAGACTTTCAAAAGGGAACATTCTAACAGCAGAAAGCTGTTAGAGACAAGAGAGGTAAGAAAGATGAAAATAGTTATCAGCGCTCAACTGGCATTTGTACTTCAGTTTGACATGGCTCTTTTATCTAATAATAGGTAAAAGAAGGGAAAATTACTACTCTAAAACATGGGCAAAGCAAATCAGGTGGCTATGAAAAAGCTTGTCAGACACCCTGAGCTAGCAACTTTCCTTTTTTCTTTGTCTCCACAGAGAAAAGCATTTATTTTCCCATTTCCAGAACAGGAAGAAGGCTAGAAAAGTCGTTACTATAGATTTTTCCCATGGAATCCCCAAATTATTTAATTCTGTAATAGCTGGGGTTTGTCCTTGAAGTCTTATTGCAGTACATTCACACAGCAAATTAGTTTATAGCTAAGATGGCAAATACCCAAGTTTTACAATTGCGTAGATCAGTGGAATGATACCAAGTTATTGTTTTGCACAGACTAACCTAGAGTGCAGGCATGTCTTAACAGGTGTACTTCCCTGCATTTTGGCTGCTAACACCTGAGCCGCTGTATCTTTGTCCTTTGAAAATGAATGCATGTTTCTTCTTACCTGATTAGTAAACAGTACCACCTTGAGAATGCTGCTATCTGCCATGNCTGCACCAAAATATTGGAAGCATATTGTCTTTCCATCTGAAGGAGAAAAGCAATTTCTGCTCTTTTTAACCTACTGCCCCTTATAAAAGCATTCCTACAGAGATCTAAAAGGGTATTCCATCCTCTCAACAGTGTCTTATATTTCTCAGAAAGAAAAAGACTAAATAATTTTATCAAATATATCAGGTCTTTTTTCCCCCCCTCCTGAGCCATTGAATATTTTGCTGCCTTCCGAAGCAGCTGTTAAAATAATAAACAACGACTGATTAAAGGTCTCNAAAGCATTTATTTTCCCATTTCCAGAACAGGAAGAAGGCTAGAAAAGTCGTTACTATAGATTTTTCCCATGGAATCCCCAAATTATTTAATTCTGTAATAGCTGGGGTTTGTCCTTGAAGTCTTATTGCAGTACATTCACACAGCAAATTAGTTTATAGCTAAGATGGCAAATACCCAAGTTTTACAATTGCGTAGATCAGTGGAATGATACCAAGTTATTGTTTTGCACAGACTAACCTAGAGTGCAGGCATGTCTTAACAGGTGTACTTCCCTGCATTTTGGCTGCTAACACCTGAGCCGCTGTATCTTTGTCCTTTGAAAATGAATGCATGTTTCTTCTTACCTGATTAGTAAACAGTACCACCTTGAGAATGCTGCTATCTGCCATGAAGTAATGAAACTGAAGATGGCAAGTCTTGCTGGAGCAGTGACACATGGAGCTGTTAAGATGAGTCCTTTTGTATAATGCATTGTCGTTAGCTTCTAACCACTCAAAATGGCCTGAAAAATAATTTTTTAAAAGTGCAATTTTTCACACAACATATATTTTTTTCTGAGTCAATGAAAATAAAGACTCTTTTCCTGGACCCGTCCTTGCAACAATGGAATCAGATTGTCATGCTGATGATGTGACTTGCATGTCATCTAAGCATTTCCTATTAAAAAGGTAGATACATATCTTCATTTGATGCACATATAGCCCCAGCAACCACGACTTACATCAGTTGATAGTATCTTGAAGTTGTTACTTTGCATGTTAAAAGCTGTAAGCAGTCCCACATTCAGCCCAGCCTCCTTACATTTACAACCATTCAATACTTAATTTCAAATTTATTTGGAAACTAGGCTTTCTTCCTTCTTCCACCATGGTTTCCAGAAAATATACTTTTTACAGTAATACTTTTGTAGACTCTTCAAAATCAGAAAAAAAAAAAAAANTTTTGCTGCCTTCCGAAGCAGCTGTTAAAATAATAAACAACGACTGATTAAAGGTCTCAAGTCCACTGTTTCTGTGTTCATGTCTCTAAATACAACTTATCTCAAATGCAGGTGTTACACAATTTATTTCAAGCTGAAAGGATAAAGTGCCAATTCACTAGGAAAACATTCAATTCTTCTAAGGGACCACATTCTTTTCCTTTAGCTGCCAGTTCACTCTTTGCATTGTGCAGTGTTTTACACTGAAATATGTGGTTGCAATTTCATTGGAATTAGGTTTGTAATTTCATGCCACAGTGACTAACCTTGATACAAGGAAACATCACAGATTTAACCCATCATTCTCTTCTACAGAAATCAACAAAGTGCCTACACTTCTATTGCTACTGCCTTGTGAAGAAGAGAAATATTTTAAATAAACAGCCTTGTTTCTTTCAATTTTAAAGAAAAATGTTGTCTATGGTAAGGAAAATTGTGGTGTCCTATGAAAAGATCAACCTCTGACAGCAATGGAGCCCAACTAGAATCAACTAGTTACAACCTACTGCTGAGGTGGCCCAATTTCTTCCTAGACCTGGGGTGGGCTAGTGAACCTGCCTGTATCCTGCTACACTGAAAACTCCAAGCCTGTAAACACTTATCTGCTTGGCTCCAGCTAAACATTTTATAATCCAGATCTTTCTTCTCTATTTCATGGTTTTGTATTTCACAAAGTATCCAACTTTGAATATATGCTACTAGTTTTAGAGTAACAGCTGAGTCTTCAGTTAAAATTGGGACAGTGGGACCCTTTCTTTTCTGGCAAGTTCTCTTCCCCAGCAGAGAACCATTCAGTCTCTGAAAAACTCCCCTGCAACCTTACCACTCAAATCTCAACTGCCATTGTTCATACCCTTTGAAGGTGATTTTTCATGAACTCAAAAGTTATGGATGATATCTTGAAGAAAAACAAAAAAAGAGTTATGTAATAGAATCACATTATCTAATGATTTGGCTGTTTTTTCACATTTAAACTTGAGGGATTTTTTTATTATTAGTTATCTGAAATGTTGAGTTTAAAAGCCACAGTGCTTCCTTTGATTTCTTTTTTACATCTCATAATCTTTGGGTTTACTATGCAGAGAATCTGTTTCATTAGTTTCTTATCAAAGAAGCGTTACCCTACATATGGGAAACTAGATTAATTGAATGTAAGAAGAATGAACTATGGAAACTACGTAGCATCCTGGAAATAGCAATGAAGAAAAAAACACCACCCACAAAGTATTTTCTGAACAGTATTGCAGGGGGATATAAAACCTCCATAAGAACTTTTGACACTAGAGAAATTAAGAGGAAAACTTATAAAGTGGCAACACTGGAGAAAAGAAGCAATAAAAGAACAAAGAAAAAAAGTCCACCAAGGACAAAGTATTTTATTAAATTTAAGAATACCAGGAAAGGGGGATTATTCAAAGCCTATAAGCAATCCTTTCTTTATAAATACAATTGTCTAGACCTTTGTTTTATAATTTAGTTTCTTACCTCTCTTCTATTTATAGCAGTGAAAGCTTTGATCAAAATCAGGAACTAAAGCTTAGTCAAGCTATATTTGCATTGCAAGTTTGAGCCCTCAAACATGGCATTTTTGCAGTTTGCATACTGCTCTAAGGTGGCCCTGCTCTGGCAGGGGGGTTGGACTAGATCTACTAAGGTCCCTTCCAACCCTATGATTCTGTGATACCATTTCTTTAGTTTTTCTAATTCTAGTTAATATCCAACCTCTTCATTTATACCTCAACAAATCTGTGTGAACAGAAATACTGAATGTATTGAGAGGTGAGCAATCATCGTTCAGATTTTTGAATACTTTCCAACATTAACGATGAATTAAATTCTGCGTGTTGTCTTGACACTTATTTCTTCTTATATATTTTTTGTTCCTTTACAACATGGAAGCACAGGGAAGCACTTTTATGCAGTTGTCTGTGTTATAGATTGAGCCTACTCAGCTACCTGTGCATGTTTGTGCAATAATGCCCAAGCACCTATACAACAGACATTTCAAAATGTGTTCTGATTCAATAAACGTAGCTCATGACCTGGTCTTGTAAAAGCCACTTACAGAGTTTTAGTATCTTTTCTGTTAACACAATATTGCTATAAAAGAGAAACAATCTATACCTATTACTGACCCTTGAGGTATCATGTTAAGGTATGGCACTGATACAACACCTTTCAGAGAGATGTTTAAAATAAAATCAAATGAAAAGTTTCATTATACTTAGATATTCCAGCGGAAATTGAAAGGTGCTGTGGCTCTTTTATTTAAAAAAAAAAAAAAAAAGCTAAGAAAAGAATCTGCTTTACTTGTCTATATGCTCACTGTGGTACATAAATGTCAACATGTAAAAAATTTATCTTAATAGAGTGCATACACTCAAGCACTTCCATTTGCTATTCCGTTATAATTTTACCTATAGTTACTAGAGTGTGTTGAAACGCATGTTAAAATTAGTTTTAAAATTTTTCCAAAATGAAAACAATATCTAAGCTTTCATTCTGCTGCTGTCAATGAGATATTCTCCATTTCTGTGGGCTCAGAGTTCAAACAGTAATCTCTACAGTATCAGTTCTTCAAAGCTACATCACAAATTATACTATTACAACTAGTGCTGCTTAACCTCTTTGAAGGCAGTGTCAGTAGACACGCCAAACGCCTAGCTGGCAAGGAGATTCCATTTCACATTACAACGCTTAGACATTTATACCCATCAAGCTTTCAAAAACCCTTCCCATAAACCCATAGACAAGCACTACACAGCGACTTCAAAAAGCAAGTGCTGCTTTTACTTCTGAAAATTGCAGCTGGATTAATTCTGTTTTTAAAACTGATAAATTATTTTGGACAATAAACATTTCTCTAAAGCTCCCCTAATTAAAGGTTTGAAGTAAATTTCCTGACTTTTAACTCAAACATAGTAGTACTACACAAGCAAAACTGCCAAGCATTAAACCCAAAACAAATCAGGAAAAACACACATAGTGGCAGCAGGCTTAGATGATTTTAATTTAATTTCACTAAATCATTGCAGAGATCTCATAGAAATTATTAACTGGAGAATATATAAATTATTAGTTTATATGGGAATTCTTACATTGAAATGTTTCGTGTTTTGCCAGCATGTGTCTTCACAGTACCCTTACTAAATGGTCAACGCGAAAGCTAGTTTAAGTACAAAATACATGCAATTACTTTGAATGGTTTTGTTCTGTTTCTACACTGGGTCACCACCTTGTCCTAACAAGCACCATATTCATCATGACAACTAGTAATTGTGCATTAACTTCAATTTCCCACCTTCATGGTTGTTGCTCCAATCATTCAGGAAGGAACAGGAGGCAATCTTGAGCCCAACTTGCAGTCGTGCCCACATAGCAGGCTCAATCAGCTGATCTGAATACCACTCGCACACACCAAGCTCAAAACTGGAAGTCTGCGGCGCTAAAAGACAAAGAAAAACAATCATTTAACTTCTTAAGAAGTCATTATTTATGACACTACTTCTCATTAGAAACATATGCTTTTTAGACTACTTAACATTTTTGCCTCTGGTTACTTCAAAAGCGTTGTGCATCACTGAGTTCTCTCAAATATTTCAGGCTGCCATCTTTAATGATACCATTTAAAAAAACCATTCACTAAAGATGGATGCTTCTTTCAGAGAAATGGAGTGCTATTTATGTTAGTCAGTGGTTGCAACTCTCATGAATTCACTTCTGCGGAGACAGTTGCCAGAAAACATAAAAAAGTGACATGTCATAACAAGAAATACTTATTTACTTTTCTAGATGATAGTTACAGAAAAAATAATTTCTAACTGAGAACTTAAACTCAGCAGCATCTCCATAATAGCTGCAACAGAATGCTTCTTTCTAGAACCAAAAAATTTCTGAATACATCACCTCATATTTTCAAGAACTCTTTAAAGGGCAAATCATGCATGACTAATCTAGCGACTTTCTGGAATGGAGTGACTAAGTCTGCGGACAAAGGAAGAGATATAGGTGTCATCTACCTGGACTTCTATAAGGTCTTTGATATGGTCCCCCTCAACATTATTACCTCTAAATACGAGAGAGATGGGTTTGACTCAAGGACTGTGAGATGGATAATGAATTGGTTAGATAGCCATGTCTGAAGAGTTACAGTAAATGGCTCAATATCCATTTGGAAACCACTAATAAGTGGTATCCCTCAAGGGTCAGTATGGGGACCAGTATTATTAAGTATCTTCATTATGACATAGATAGTGGGATTGAGTGTACCCTCAGCAAGTTTGCAGATGACAGCAAGCTGAGTGGTGCAGTTGATATGCTAGAGGGAAGGGATGCCATCCACAGGGACCTGGGCAGGATTGAGAAGTAAATCATAAGCCTCATGAAGGTCAGCAAGGCCAAATTCAAGATCTTGCACCTGGATCAGGGCAATCACCACTATCAGTACAGATTGGGGGATTATTTATTGAGGACAGCCCCGCAGACAAGGACTCGGGGATAAAGGTGCATGAAAAATTGGACATGAGCTGGCAATGTGCACTTGCAGCCCAGAAGCCAATCATACTCTGGGCTGCATCAAAAAAAGCAGGGAAGCAATTCTTCCCCCTCTGCTCTGGTGAGACCCTACCTGGAGTACTGCATCCAGCTGTGGGGTCCCTAGCACAAGAAAGACATGGACCTGTTGGAGTGCGTCCAGAGAAGGGCCATGAAGATGATCATAGGGCTTGAACACCTCTCCTTTGAAGAAAGGCTGAAAGAGTTGGGGTTGTTCAACCTGGAGAAGAGAATGCTCCAGAGAGAACTTACAGTGGCCTTTTAATAATTAAATGGAGCTTATAAGAAAGATAGACTTTTTACCAAGGTCTGCAGTGACAGGACAAGAGGCAATAGTTTTAAACTGAGAGAGTGGATTTAGATTGGATATAAGGAAGAATTTTTTTATGATGGTGGTGGTGAGACACTGGAACATGTTGCCAAAAGAAGTTAGGGGTGCCGCATCATCATAAGTGTTCAAGGTCAGGTTGGAAAGGGCTTTGAGCAACCTGATTGAGTGGAAGATGTCCCTGCCTGTGTCAGATGGGTTGGACTGGATGATCTTTAAAGCTCCATCCCAACACAAACCATTCTGTGATTCTTTGATGTGTGAGACGCCAGATTTTAGGTGCAAAATTTCTGTAATTAATAATGGCTACAGAAAGAAAGCAGGACTGCATTAGTAAAATGGAAGTTCCATTTCTTAATATTATTGCAGAGGAAAGGCAATCTTCTGGTTAAGACAGACTTTTAAATAGTCGTCATGGTATCTCAGAGAAAACATGAAGATTCTTAATGTAAGGAGGAAAAAAAAATTATGTCACTGTACATAGACATTACTGTCTACTGCATCTCAGAGTGACTGTGTTATTCACAGTACTGATTTCTCAGTGAAACGTCCTGTCCAGCTGATGCTACAAACCTCTCATTTCTTCCTCGTTCCAGTCTTGCATAAATGTGTGCACTTTTTTCAAACCATATGTTTTAAGTGAGAAGAGCTTGTGGAAAACTTATTTCCCATGGAAATAAGTCTAGAAAATAATGGATTTTGTCAAATTTCAGTACTCAAAAAAAGTTACAAATACACTTAAAATAAATCAAGCTTATCTTTAAACAGTTCTTAATCATCAGAACAAAATATTTAAATTCATTCTTCCTTTTTTTTTTTTTCATTTAGTTGTAAGAATTTCTGAGGCTGGTTGTTTTGACAATCATCTGTCTTGGGGCAAAACACCCATTTCCCAGCTCTTAATTCTGCAGCGTGTCAGACAACAGTAAGAGTAACATTTTAGATTTTCTGACTCTCATCCCTGTAGCAGTTCATCTGAAAGACCTTGCATCTGGTTCTACACCTGTGATATTAAAGGCAACATGTTTGCCTGATTACAATGAGTAAAAGATTAAGTCTGAGATGTTTCCAGTTGAAGTGTTCAGACTAGATTTTGGTCAAAATTTATACTTTATAAATAATGCAGATATAATTACTCCAGTTTTCAAGAAAAAAAATTAGCTTTGCAGAGAAGCTATACCACTTTTGCATTACAAGTGACTTACAGAGGACAAAACCCTCACTCTCTCATATAACATTCCGCTTTCATGCCTTATGGCTATTTGCTTTCAACCCTACGGCAAGATCAGAACAACAGTTTTAATAAAGGAGTTCTTCACATATATAATTTTTCAGGAGTCAGAAGGGAGTTCTACAGAGCAATCAGACACTTGGATAAGAATATGACGCCTTTGAACAGAAGGTCTACTAAAGGTATAGTTAAAGGAGATTTTTATTACACATGTTTTAAAACATAACTTTAAAATTTTTGATTTAATAGCTAAAATAATTTTTTCTGCAGTATGTATGCAATTATATAATAATACAGTTATATAAATCTGTGGTGGTTTTCATTGATTACTGAAATAATTTGCCGCCTGCTGGGAAAACTACAAACCTTATATCTTTAATTGCTATACTGAAGACAGGGTTTTGGTTGGGTTTTTTTGAATGTGTGAGGTTTACTGTCTAGCAGAACAGTGCAAGAGACTGAATGAGGACATTTTGGGAGAGAGAGGAGGGGGCAGAATGGAAATAAAAAAAACCTTAAAACTTAAGGAAATCGTGTTTATATTTAGCCATCACAGTTTGTAGCAAGAAACTTCTGAAAGCAAAAATACTTAAGCTGTTTAACTTGTCACCCTAAAAGCACAGTCATACTAATGAATACAAATACACACGTCATTTCTTATGTGCATTTACATGGGATTTGAAAATCATGAAGAGTACAATAGAAATGCAAGTTTCAACTACAAATTTCATGCAATTAAAATGGTCTTCATTTAAAGTCTTCTCATCCAGACTTTTCATGAGGACTAGAGATAAAAGTATTTCAGATTCCAGTAACTGCTAATCTGATCTTTTGTTTTAATTACAATGTTCAGAGAGAAAATTCAGATCTTTTCACCCTGTTTTTGGCTGCTATGAGCAATTTAGATGTCACCTAATGAAGCTGACTTCTCCCAGTGGGGAAGCACAGGATAAGAAGTGGTTCTTATTAAAATATACCTGGTATGTTAACAGTACGGCAGCTCCATCTGGACGCCATGCTATATACTTCAACAGCTGCCATGTAAGGTAAGTTTAACACCTAGATTTATAAGTTCTGCTGAGTATACCCTATTTCTGTTTCAATTTTTTATTTTTTTCTCTCTCCAAGGCAGTATTTCATCCCTATAGCTGATATTTTTTTTCAGTTTTGTTTGCTTTAGAAGCACTTTGTTTATGAAAAAAGCCAATATATTTGTACAGGGAGATTTATATCCTCCTGTGGGAACAAGTTAAGCAATTGTATAGGTTCTTGGAATCTGGGCAAATTTTTTCCATTTTAAATCTGGTCTTTCATCTGCAGAAATCCTCCCAGGAACAGAGAGAAGGTGGGAGAATCACACATTTGTTCTCTCTTCACTCTCAGTTTCAAATTCATTTTTTCAAAGAAAGCACACTGTAAACTCACTGCATTCATAGACAATATCCCCAAAGTTATTAATTAACATCCTTGCTCATTTGAATAGTACTGCTAGAAAACCTCTACAAAATAGAAAAGCAAGATGGACCATGGTATGAAAATATTTCTATAGCTTTTGCTTCTATCATTCTCCTTTGTAAGAAAGTTGAAACATGGAATGACCAAACAAAGTTTAACTAGCTGAAACTTCATTTCCCCAATATAGATCCTCTTTGAAATAGATACGTATGCCTGCCCGAATCATTATACTAGGATTGGTATCTTGCCCTTACTGTCATCTGCCAACAATTGCTCTGCACTTTAATATTTTAGTAAACACATGCATATACTTTCAATAGCTTTCCCTACTGGGAAATCTAGAGAGCTTTATTTTAGACCACAGTACATAAAACAAATCATGTAACCTCACTTGTTCTGTGTCAAACACTGCATTTCATATCTCAAGCTAAATTTAAAGACCAAACCCTGAGTGCCTGTGCTACAAGAAGCAGGAAAATAAAGGGGATGCTTTCAACCAGGAGTGTGCTCACCTGAGAATGTGATATAGGTGCAACAATGCAATCTTCTTGTGTGATGCAGAGCAGTAAGCGATGTAATTTATGCTAGGACGGGTAGTATTCCTTTCCCATGAAAATAAGTTGGGTTGACAAGTGAAATGTTTTGCTAAAGAATCCCAACATGCACGGACGGTCTGGCTGCAGAGCTGACCAGCCTGACATTACAGCTCTTGGATGTAGCAGAGCAGAACAAAGTAACCCCACTGCACAGCTGAGCATCGGGACCTTCAGGCATTTAGAAATACGCACCAGTGTCTTGGGAATTTCCCTAAAGTTGACTCCTAAAGATTTTCCTGAGCTGGCTGAACACATCAATTCTTTAGCCAAAACCAATAGATATTTTCTGCCCACTGAGACATTAGTGGTCTCCTGTCTGCAAGAAGCTACATTTATACTGTAGAAGATTTCTTAAGGTATTTATTGTCATTCTTTTAACTGTTTAGATGTGATATGACAGATGATGGTTTAGAGGAATGCAAATAAGCCACATGAAAACACGTATGGAGTAAAGAAAGCCTTTGAATACCAAAAGGCTTTCCTTTGTATTTGCTCTTCTAATCCAAGGAAATGGCAAAGTAAAATGATCTGTCTCCTGAAAAAAAAAGGTATTCTTACCACATGCCAGAGTACATCCTTCACTGAAAGTGATATCATCAATGGCAACAGTTTCACCTTGTCTCTGGGTCTCCATCATCCACTGAAAGATAACCTGCAGAGATTAACAGCAAATCAACAAGAAATGGCATTCACTAGTGTCACAGGAAAAAGAAAAAACCTTCCAAGATATGCCAGTCTAGTCCATAGAGTTTCTACTAGAAATATGAGAACTCAAATCACGCACTTAATTTTGGAGGATTAAATCCTGGCTTTTTCACATATCTGTGGCTTGTCAGCACAGATATATAGTCTAATCATCTAACTTAAGAGTGAAGTAGCATTTAACAGGAAGGATCTGAAAACCACAATAAAACACGTTAAAATCTAAGCAAGGATCATGACAGTTAAGAAATACAAAGAATTTTGTGTTTTATTAAGTCATTATTCCACCAGAGACAGGAAATGTGAAACTTTTCTGGTTGTTTTCAGAACTTATCAGAAACCTGAAGCAAAGTCAGAGCAACAAACACTATTAGGCAGAAGACTTTCATCAAGATTTTAGCCAAAACAAACCTTGAGCAGTAATTAGTCAACTGGTATTCTGCTCTAATGTTACAACAAGGATATTTTTTTTTTTCCCTGCCCTAACAATCTTCTATACTCAAGAATTTACCAATATTTTACATTTCCATCTTAAGAGCAGATTGCAATCTACATTTGTAAATGTAGTGACTACAGTTTTTCAGGAGTGGTGTAGGAGGAGACTGACCAACCACAGTCCTTGGGAAAGCCCAAGAAAACCCACACAAATCAAAACAACCCAACAAATCAATCATATTAATAACATCCCTTACATTATTCCCTAGCGGTATGTTTGGATGTTACACCTCCAGGCTTTTCAGAGTCTTAGAAGTAAAAAATCTACCTAGAGTTACATCCGGACTCTTAATAGGGAATGTACAGTGTTAGCTAGATAATACATTTTCAAATATTATCTTTCGAGTTCGGGGTAATTTTCTGCGTAGCTTAAGATGCTATATCAGAAAACCTGTGTTTATCCTGTAAAATTTCATCATGAGTACAGCATACCACTGTACAAGTTGACACAACTGAGCCAAGGACGTGACCATTATGTTACGAGTTGGGTTTTTTGTGAGGGTGAGGGGTTTGGGGGTTTGTTTATTTGTTTTTCTTCAGTTGTAGTTAACCTGCACCAGCCTGTAAAAGTCAAATTATCCTGGCTTTATACAACCAGAGGGAGGTATGATGTTATCCACAATATCACCGGTGAGAAAACCATGTCTAGTTTATTTGTATATATACACATATATACTTATTTTATATTTTTTTTAACACATCAAAGAGAAGGATGGCCAGTAACCACTTTCTCTGGCACTTATTCCATGAAGACCATTGGCATCAGACACACGGACAACTACATTTTCTAATATAGTATCATTAAGAACTAACATCACCTTGTGTGTTTGTACTACTATGATCAGCTGCAGCACTATGGAAAGAATGCAATTCATTGAAATACAGAAGTTTTGAAGGAACAGGATTAGCCCTGATATAAGTTTATGTTTGAAAGTCTATCAATATAATGATGTTTATTTAATTTCATTTTTGTTGCTGTCTACTTGGAAAGAATAACTGTGTCACACAAAATATTAATGGTATCATATCAAAATCAATAATATGTTCACATGACTGATGTGTAGTACACCTTGGAAACTTGTTCATTTGGTTTGTTTCAGAAAGCAATATTTTGAATTGTTGAATGTTGCTGCGACAACACCTGTACGTAATGTGTACTTTGATGACATCAGCAGTAGAAGGACAAATAGTATATTCATATTGCCCATTTTTATGATGACATTATTTCAGATATGGTTCTAAACTAATCCAGTACACTCTTTTGTAGTTAGAAATTCAAAATATTATTTAATATCTAGGATTTGACAAATATTTTACCTTTTCATAGTGAGTTTCCATTGTGAAGTCATAATCTAGCTATTAATAACTTCATTTATCATACAAATACATATTTATATATAGCTTGCATTTAGGGCTTCACAGTCAGTTAGAAAAAGTGTTTTAGACAATGCTAAGTAGGCTCTGTCTTACTTTGCTGGTGCAAAATCACAGGTAGCTTAAAGTTCATATTCCACTGGAGCACAAAAAGTATTTAACAACTTGTGCTTCCTCAAAAAAAATTAAGTTTGTTTACTTGGTCAATATAATAAAAAGCAGGGGTTTAAGAGACTTGCTTAAAGGCTTATACTATGAACATCTCTACAAAGATATCCCTGCTGATCATTGTTGTAGACATTCAACGCATCCTGGTATTCTGAACACTTGTGGAAGTTTCTCCAATGATAAAAGAAAATAGCTATTTCTATTTAAATGGTTTTGACTACTGGAGACAAGTCAGATGCCCTGAAGTCTGTGGAAGGCTTACTGCTGACTGAACTAGGAGCAGAGTCAGTGCTGCAACTCTGAACTCTGACACTCTAGGAAAGTGTCAGTTCTATTTTTTTGTTTATCCTGTCTTAACTTCCCCACTTCCACAATGACAGAAAAATCATGCTAGATGCCTCTAGCTGCTCTTGAGTCTTAAAAAAAAGAAAAAAATTAGCCAGGCTTTATCTGGCACAGGTACCCACTGTCCTCCCCTGAGAAGGTCAGTCCACTAATAACCAAACTGATTCACATACACATTTAATTGAACAAGAGATTGGTCAGTTTTTTCCTCTCACCTAAAGTCTAGAGCTCTTCAGTCCAAAAATCCGTAATGAAAAGGTCTACTTAATGACACTACGTGCTCATAACAGTAATGAACAAGTGCTGCCTAACTATGCAGTATCTATGGCCTTCAGACCAAATTAAGGTTGCAGCTCCATTAGTGGCAAGGAAAGCCTCAGTGGGAATGTATGTAGGGTTGTAACACAGGCTGGGCTTCCCCCAGGAGAGCAGCCATGGGGAGAGATTCCCAGTGCAGCAGCAAAGCCCAAGGAAAAACACAGAAATCAAGCATGAAGACAAAAGTGAACCCCAAGCACAGAACAATTTCCCTTAATGAAGTCTGGGAGACAGAAATTTGTTCTCAATAGAACAGGGGGGAAAGTAGTTTAGGAGAGCAAACCATGATACAGTTCTCCAAAGTAGGCATACTGAGCTTGTCATGTGTTGAATAATTAAAGCACTGGTAATCTTTGTATCTCAGAATTCCCTATGGATGGAGATTTTTGAAAGCCAAAACTGAATCCCCTATACCATAAAAATTATAAAGATTTTTTTGTTTCTTTTCATCAGGAAGAGATAAAAGTACAAAGTAATCAATAACAGTGGAGGTTGATTTAATTAAAATTCACTTCAAGTGTGTTTCCAAAATTGACAAAAATAATCAAGCACTACTTCAAATAAATTTCTAAACTCCAAAAAAAAGATTTTTTTCCTATCCATTTTTTTCATAGAAAATTTCATCATCATTAAGAAATCTTATAACTAAGAAATCTGAATATATGATTAAAATATTAAATGAATATAAAAATTTATTGAAAAAAATGGGATGTCAGTTCACTATAAGGTTAAAGAATTCTATTATTTTGCAAGTTTGGAACAGGAAAAAACATATTTCTAATAGCTCCATTGCAATGGGAATTCTCCATGCTCCTGCAATAAACCAGTATGATTACTAATTATTTGACTGCAGCTTTTTTGTGGTTTATTTGTGCATGGCTTGAAATCATAGAATCATTCAGGTTGGAAAAGACCTTGGGATCATCAAGTCCCACCATCAACCCCACTCTACAAAGTTCTGCCCTACACCCTATCCCCCAACACCACATCTAAACAACTCAAACACATTCAGGGATGATGATTTTACCACCTCCCTGGGCAGCCTATTCCAGTGTCTGACCACTCGTTCTGTGAAGAATTTTTTTCTCATGTTCAGTCTAAACCTACCTTGTTGCATCTTGAAGCCATTCCCTCTTGTTCTATCGCTAATTACCTGTGAGAAGAGACCAGCATCAACCTCCCTACAATGCCCTTTCAAGTAGCTGTAGAGAGGGATGAGGTCTCCTCTCAGCCTCCTCTTCCTCAAACTAAACAGTCCCAGCTCCTTCAATCGCTCTTCATAAGATTTATTCTCCAGGCCCTTCACCATTGTCGTTGCCCTCCTCTGCACTCGCTCCAGCACCTTGATATCTCTCTGGTATTGGGGTGCCCAAAACTGGACACAACACTCAAGGTTTGGCCTCACCAGTGCCGAGTACAGGGGGACAATCACCTCCCTACTTCTGCTGGTCACACTGTTTCTAATACAAGCCAGGATGCCATTGGCTTTCTTGGCCACCTGGGCACACTGCTGGCTCATATTCAGCCACTTGTTAATTAGAACCCCCAGGTCCTTTTCTGCCAAGCAGCTCTCCAGCCACACTTCCCCAAGCCTGTAGCAATGCATTGGGTTGTTGCGGCCCAAGTGCAGGACCTGGCACTTGGCCTTGTTAAAGCTCATACTGTTAACCCTGTAGGCTAAAGATCTTGTCACATCAAAAGAGTGAGTGTAAAAGGACAAATGAATTGTATTCATTTGTATGACCACCATCTTGCAAGTTGTCACTGGAGGGAAAATAAGCAACAAGAGTTTTCTCAGCTTCAGTCTCTAAGTTAGGTGCCCAGCTATGTTTCTTTAGCAAATGATTACTACACTAAGTTTTACAAATGCCTCTCTAAAGCTGGACTGTGTCCATCAGTTCCCTTTATAGAGGCTAAAGGATAACAAGGTTTGCAAACAATAATCCAGTAGGATTTGATCCAGCACTTTAGAGGAAGAAGATGCCACATTATATTAACCGTTCCCAGGCTCAATCAGTTTACTAAACAATATGAAGTATGACAAATTAAAACTAGAAGTAAACCCTTCCAGAACAATCTCACATTACTATATGTACACTCCTATCAGGTAGAAGTAAGTTACTGAAAAGTAACAACACTAGTACTTGTGTTTAGGTGTGCATATTCTCAGTCAGGGTTGAGCAGGCAAGTATTACTTCAAAAATCCAGACCTTGTTGGATGCTTTAGCACAGTGCTACCTCTGCAAGTCAAGTAGTTGTGTTACTCATATGGTTTATAGAAATGAGGTTGCACTCTCATGCCTTCAGGTTTGTATGCTAACCAACTCTTCACAGTAACTACTGTGGGAGAAAATGCTTCTGATTTTCTCCTCTGGTCCCCACTTTCCCTCCAGTATTATGCATAATAGGGAGTGTAAATCATCCAAGATACTGTAGCCCTAAGTTACGTTTACTGTGCTAACGTTTTGTGTAAATGCACATGTAAAAACGTTTAAATAACATATGAGACTTACATTGTTTTTCAGCAGCTTTGAGCAAAATAAAACCACTGCATGTGTTCTGTGACAAAGGCTCAAAGCTACAATGAATAGTTAAGTACAGCATTTATCACCTGAAGTATTCCTATAGAACAGTATCTCATGGTACAGAATGGTATTTTCCACATAAATTAAACCTTTAGTTTATCGGTATGGTTAGATTGAGGCTAAGGGAATACTGTATTGAAGATTAAGATCCTAAGTGTACCATCTCTATGGGCAGGCAGATAATTTATGATGCAGCGAGACTGTTTTGTTTAAGACACACTTTAAGTAAGGCTTGGCATTAGCTTTAACACCACAAAGAGATAAGAAAAAGCAGTATTTATTAATGCCAACTACGAACTTTCAAATGGTTTCTCTCTATTTTAGCTTATGATAATGTTTTCCATTTACAAAATATTTAATTTTGACTTATTAAAACCCATACAATTTATAAACCATTTAACAAGTGCAATTTACAGTCACCTCTATTTACTAACCTCATAATTTTCAGTGCTATTGATTGTGATGGTGTTTGCTTTCCACTGATTTTGCAGTTCTCCTGAATCTTGCCAGATGTTTGTAATAATATCTTCAGAATGCTTTTGAAGCCCCACCAGCAATGTTCCACTTGTTTGACTGAGCCAATAATGAAATGTAATCTAGGACAAAAAAAGGGTCTGATTATTCCAGGAAAATACCATGACAAACTATGAAATACAATGACTATACAAAAAATACCTGGCAAATGTGTTTTTCATCAGTTGGAAGGAAAACATTGGTCCTTAAAGTTGCTGAAGAGGATTGCATTTCAGAAGACAACGAGAGGAAATAAGCTGTTAAAAGGAATAAAAAAAGAAATATTAGGAGCTCAGATAAAATTTCTATAAAATATAATAGTAAAACAAGAAGAGGCATATATAAAGGTATAAAATAATAACTAAAAAGCCAACTAGAAGCTTTTCCCCAGGAAAGTTTCATATAACACTTGTAGCCACTGTGTGCCAAGATTTTGTTCATATTAAGTATTGACATAGTATTGCTACACGTGCCTGCTGAAATTTAAAGTAGTGTTCCAAAACTTATCATGTGTTGATGACTTCAGAATACTGAATAAGTGCAAAATGGGGAGACAAAGTTAACTCAGCAAGCCGATTAAAGAGCTTAAACCCCAGTTATTGAATACATAGCATATTTCACACCTAAACAACAAACTATTGTGAGCAACAGTACAGATTTATTATGACAGTTCAGGGCTTTAAGGAGCTTATGGAAGATGGGAGAGGAGGCTATGGTGTTCCTCTGTTCCATAAGACATGGGTTTGTTTTTTGGTTGCTCAGAAAAATGCATTGCCGCAAAGAGCAGGCTGTATGTTTGTGTACACACTCCCAATATGAATGATTATCCTCAGAGTCTTCACATTACCACTGAAGATACCATTACCTTTCCATTTAAAAAAAAGAGTTCACATGAAAGCTTTGCTTTACTTGAAAGTGTAACAGCTCAATAAGGTTCAGTGAAACATGCTTGTTGCTATGCCTTTTGACTGATTGTATCTCTTCCTAACAATATTGTTTCAGATCTTCTAAAAGATAGAAGACAACCTGCCTATTTTATGCTATCAAATACTGCTAGTCAAAATTTGGCTCTTCCTCCACGTGAAGATTTCAGAGATGTTAAAGGACGCAATGGGAGTCAGCCTTCCCCCTGCCTTCCTTTCCCTTCTCTCTGCTTTCCCAAACTCCAAGCAACATCAGGTAAACTGTTGCCCTCTGACACTGACATGTAAATTAAGGTAGAAAGATGAGGAAAGGAGAAAAAAGGCAAGCGTGACTGAAAGGAAAAAAAAGTCCTAAAAATGAAGATCATTACAGAAACCAAATATCAGAGGATATGTATAAACATCTAAATACTTCATTTATAAAACTCCGACCTCTCATCCTTGCATGGGACTGAAAAGTCACTGACAAAGGACCATAAGACTAGCTCAGTGCTGAAGCCAGCTAAGGAATCCCCCAGAGAAGCAATTTTCAGCCTGCTACCAGAGCAGTGGCCATGTTCTCCCCACATTTTAGACCCTTCATGACTGCTCAGGCAGCACTTTCAGAGCCTACCAGCTACAAGGATATTTTTCCTACCCACAACAGATTGCTTGGTGCCTCAGCAGAGCCCTATCCCTGACTCCACTGGTTTTTAACTTACATAACATTTAGAACATTTTTTCTTTTAGTGCCCAAAAGATAAATGCATCTAAGACTCCTAAACAAGGTCAGATTTCACTTGCCACAGGAATTTTAAGTCTTACACAGATGGGGCAGAAATGGGAACTTTAAGACATTCTTTGAATGGCAATTTTACATTAAACCTCTGCATAGATAATAGGTTTCAATTAGTAAAACCAGGTTTGTTTTGGACTTTTTTTTAGTGGTTGTCACTGGTCCGTTCCACTACATATTCAGTGAAAATAGGAACCATGAGGAGAGACAGAGCTAAACAAAACCTATTGGGTTCTGGTAAATGATTACATAAATCTTCAAAGGAGTTACATCTATCAAGTGATCTTTGCTCTTCTGCTAATGTGTATGCAATTACTTATCCTGATGGCAGGAACTCTTCCCTTTCATACTTTGCAGTAGAGCATACTCTGCTCAATGTCGCCATACAATATAATTTCTGGTCTCTAAGCAGGAACCAACATAAAACTAATTACACAATCTGTTGAGTCACCAGCAATGGGAAAACTTGAATAGTTGCTATAAGGAGATAAAGATTTCCTAGGCAATGAGAACCAGGATTCAGAAAATGAAAGTACATTTTACCCATTTTCCAGGTAGAAAACCAAAGTAACTACGTACACTCCTTAGCCATACAGTAGACAGATCTGAATACACAGCCACTCAGCAAGCTGAATAAGTACAAGTATTCAAGCTTTCTATTATCTGATCAAAATAACTTAGATCAATATGATGCACTGCTGCACCCCCACCACCACCCCCTTTAGGCCACTCGGTGCTTGGCACGATTTTCCTCCCTGACCTGAACCACTTGACAGTACAATGGACCAGAACATTATCCAAGACACATAATGGTCCAACATAAAAGAAAGAAAAAAGGTGAAGGATAAGAGACCAGAATGGTATGGCAACTCCTTAACATACATGGCTCCCATGACTCCTACCATTTGCAAACAATAACAATAATTGATAACTCCTGACAATATATGGATTGTGGCCCAAAGAGGGGGGTGATACCAGAATTTCAAGATCTAGCAAGTTCCGGGCTTGTGCAACCAGTGGAAAGTACCAGAATATCCCATTGTCCAAGTTGGGCCAGAGAGAAAAAGTACCTGACGAAAGTCACTTATCTCAGGCCCTGTAAGTAGCAATTCTAGTGAGATCCTTTGAGCTCCTATGGATCAGAGAGCTGCAACACCACTCAGGCAGATACCTTGAGGATTAAAAAGCCAGGATGAGTCAAACCCCCCTCATGTCTCCATTACTGTCCTCTGAGGAATGCCAATGCATTGTGAGCATTTACTCCAAACTACAAAAGAGGGAAATTTTACCTATAGGCTAACCTCTCTTTCATCTACCTGTGTCTTTAATACACACATTAGCTCTTACAAGTGAAGGTGTTCTTATGATTTAACTGGATCCAAATACTTTCTGTCCACTTATATGTGCATAAGTGAGAAATAAAAAGGGGTACCTGTCAGCTCCCTAGAGTCACCAGCTGCAAAGGGACCTTTGGTCCTGGCAGTTAAAGACTCAGTGCAACCCCTCAAGTGATATGTGGTTTTATGTTTGCGCTCACACGCATACTATAAGGTATCTCAAACCTATACCCAAGTTAGTGTGAATCTTGTAATTTTTGATTCTGTAATTAACAAAATGAATTCAGTTTTCAATTGTTTTCAATTATTCAATTTTGTTAAATTCAATTCAATTCTTTTCATTCAATTATTCAATTATTTTGTTAAATCATCTTGTAAATCCTTAAATCGGATAATGATTAAGTGCTGCTAAAATTCAACTTCTCGATCTACCTCAAATCATTAATAAATTTTGAATTGCTGTGTCAAATATTTACATCTGCAATATATGGCTACCGCACAATTCAAACCTGGCAGATGTGATGGTGACTGAGCACTCAAAACCAGTCAATAAGAATATACAGGGGACTAAACAGTTTGCTTCCTCTCTAAGAAACACCTGAAGTTGATGGTTCGCAATCTTTTACTGGTGTGGGGTGTTTGCATAAGTTAGATTTTCCCCTCCCTACCAGTTCTTTGCAAGTTAAGGGTAACATTTTTTTACTTGATATGGACAAAAATATCTTTTAATTCTTCGCTACGTCCTGATGCAGCGTATGCTACCAATCAAGGACAAACCCTAGAAACATCAACTAGGGCAAGACGCTGTTGCCTGATTAATTAATTATGATTCTAGCTAAGAGTTTGCTATGTTTTTATTCCATGGTATTTGTCTTTTCTCTGCTTCTTGATGAGAAGAGCTATTATTTTAAAGTGTTTCACGACTTACATACTTGAAATAAAACTTATGTTTATGAAAAAATTTAATAGTTGCTCAAAATTTTGTGCTAATGTTAATTTAAATCAACATGTATTTAAAAACAGTCTTATTTTCAGAAGCTCAGTACACTGTACTGGTTTTGTCTTGGATAGACTTACATTTCTTCATAGTAGTTTGTATGGGGCTATGTTTTGCCTTTGTGCCTGTATTGATAACAGACTGAGGTTTTTTAGTCACTGCTGAGCACTACTTACATCAAGTCAAGGTCTTTTCTGTTTCTCAACCCGTTCCATCAGTGAATAGGCTGGGGGTGCACATGAAGTTGGGAATGGACACAGCTGGGACAGCTGACCAAAAGGATATTCCATACCATATGACATCATGCTCAGCAATAAAACAAGGGAAGATGCTGGCAGGGTGGCTGCTGCTCAGAAACTGACTGGGCATCGGTCAGTTGGTGGTGTGGAATGCTTTTCATTTGTATTACTTGTCTATCTCGGTGTTTATTTTTGTCTTTGGATTTTTTCCCCTCTTTTCCTTACAATTTTTAAAAATAATTATTGTTATTTCATTTTAGTTATTAAACTCTTTATCTCAGCCCATGAGTTTTCTTACTTTTACCCTTCCAACTCTCTTCTCCATCCCACCAAGGCATGTATGTCTGGGGGGGAGGGAAGGATACAGGGTGAGCAAGTGGCAGTCATTTCTTAGTTGCTGGCTGGGGTTAAACAACATCAGTCCTTTTTGGCACTCAACTTAGGGCATGAACGGTTTGAGATGACAGATTCTACCAGTGTAATAGATGGGATTTAACAGTTGTGGGTCACAATATTAATTCATCTCCTCTTGATAAGAGTTTACCTGATCTGTGCCATGCTCTTTTCTGTACATGTTAAAAAATGGTGTTGACTTTTGCAGGATGTGCTTGTATGCTACACACAAGATAAAAAAAAAAATGAAGTTCTTGGAAGCACACTACATGGGTAAAATTTTCTAATTGCAGAGCACCGTGAAAATTATCACCTGTGGAATTAGAACTTGCAGGTAAACTTAGAGGATTTTTGTTGTTGATGTTTTTTCTATGAAGAGGTTTTGAAGTTATGTACCGTTTTCATTTTGATGATTTCTAAGCATATTTACCTTTATACCACCAATTCACGTTAATCATTACATGAAACTTCTACCTGTTGTTAGCTCATGCAGCAACGTGTAGGAGGTGTTACTTGCTTCAGAACACTACAGATTTCCACACCCCCAGATAATCACAGTTTGGAAACAAGGTGAAAAAAACCTAGGCTAATCAGTCTCACAGTGAAACTTCAGTCCTACGTAAGGTTATATTCTTGTACATTCTCCAATGCTGCATGCCTGCCTTCAGGTGCTTGCTCAGAGGGCTGCATCACTGCTTGTGCACGGGAGAGATGAGAGGGGATGGGTGGAAAGAAGGAAAAATAACAGAAAACATGGAAAAGAGAATTAAATAGTTTGGGGTAGTAACTTCAACCAGCTCACATCTTTACTGTGATATTAGAGGTCCCCATCAAATTCTTTCCCTCCTTCCTTGGTTTCTTACAAACAAGCTTTCTAATAGCTTTGGAAAGCAGAAGGTGGCTTACTGCAGCTAAAGCAGTTGGCTCCAATTAGCTAAAAAGGCATGAAGTAAATCACATATTACTGAAGGAACAAGCCAGGTTCTGGAAAGCAGGGTTAACTTGGCAATTAGACAAGCATAAGAAACGTGTTTTCTCTAAGGACAGAGACAATGAATTACTTAGTTGAGGGACAGTCTTTGATGCAATGTAAAATTTTAATAAGATCTAGAGAGGACCTGGCTCAAACAGACTATCAACGCTCTTCCTGTCCCCAGATCCAAAGTCACCTTCTCTCAAAATATTTGGAACAGTAATATTAGCCAGGGATAATGGGCGTTCTGGGCACTCTGGGCATTCACCAATCCCAGAAGCAGTGAAAATATATCTCAAAATGGGGGATCCAATAGTCAGTTCTAAACTTTGTAACCATCAAGGCTGACGCTATCACCTGATATCTCCAAAATAGGTAAAGGTCACTTAGGTAGATAAACACGATTCTTGACGACTGACTACTTGCTCCTCCATGATAATAAGAATTGCTTTCCCGAATATTGTTCTTTTTTTTTCTGGAATTCTGGGGTATTGTAATTACAATTACCTAAAAACTTGGACACAAGCACTCAGAAAACATGTGGCAGAATCTGATTGAACTCTCAAGAAATTAGTAAAAATAAGCAAACAAAATAGAAGACTACATGATTTTTAAGAACACACGGTTCCTTCAAAAACCGTGAGGATTCTTACCACTGTCACTCCCACTGTGGTCAGAGTATGGTGGTCCCATGCCAGATCGACCATTTCTTCGTATCCATCCAGGCTGTAAATTCAATTCAGGAAGAGCTTTGCATAGATCGGTTTCAAAATCACACTTTTCACAGGCGGAACCTGAATTGAAGCAAACAAACATGAAATTAAAACCTCGATAACAGAAGAAAAGGGATATGTTCTCACCATCACTTGCTATTTAATTAGCACACGGAAACACTCTGAACAGCCTACTAGAAAAAGTAATAAGCACCAGAATTTTTAAATCATGAACAAACAGGAACAGGGCAGTGGAAAAGAGACAAGAGAGAATGAATGTTGAAAAAAGTCCAAAACAAACAGAATGACAGAATGGTGAGGTTGGAAGGGACCTCTGGAGATTATCTAGTTGAACCCCCCTGTCAGCGCAGGGTCACCTTAGAGCAGGTTGCACAGGAACAGGTCCAGGTGGGTTTTGAATGCCTCAAGAGACAAAATCCACCACCTTCCTGGGAAGCCTGTTCCAGGGCTTTGCCACCCTCAAGGTAAAGAAGTTCCTCCTCATGTTTAGGTGGAACTTCCTATGCTCAAGTTTGTGCCCATTACCCCTTGTCCTATCACTGGGCACCACTGAAAAGAGCCTGGCCCCATCCTCCTGACACCCACCCTTCAAGTATTTATAAGCGTTGATAAGATGGCTGATAGCAAACCACCAAGTCCTCCCCCTGCCAAATCTAGCCCAAACCAGTCCATTGATATAATATCACTAATTTGTGGAGGAAAAAAAAAAAAAAAGCAAGCTTATGTTAATATACTTCTTTTCTTCACAAATACGTCTGCAGCTATCTACTTGTAGGAAACTGTCCAAGATAGCACTGCTTATATGCAGGGGCTGTTTTTAAGAATATACTGCAGCTATCAGCTAAAGAACTTCAGTATATCCTCTTTTTGTCCAGGGTTCTTGCACAGAAAAACAAAGACTTAAAATCAGAAAATAACCAGATAGCAAAAAAAAATTTTTTATTCCACTACTATTTATTTCACCATTTTGCAACCTACGTTTTTTGGGACTTTGGAGTATAATCCCATTCCCAGAAACTCCCCAGGGCCTAATAACAGAAAGGTGAGGTTCTCATCATCTAACATACTCCAAAGTTTACAGTGCTCATTGTCTTTACTAAGCTGGTGCATTAAAGCAGAAACTACAGAGAAGAGCTGAAACAAGTCCTCAGAACGATGTAGTCTCCCCATTTGCCTTTCCTTTGACCTTATTTCTTTTGGTGCACATAATGTGGTGGGGAAGGACTCCTCCCTGTACCACATTCCCCTGTAGGGCAGCACAGGTTAGAAAAGGGAGGCAAAACATGTCCTTCTGGCACAGGACTCAGTTTGGTGTACCAGTCCCTTCAGAGAATTTGAGCTGGGTACACAACCACATAAATAATCGCTTACTGGGAGGGAGGGACAGATGTTTGTTTCTGCCCTGGGGTGTCAGATATCTCTTTTTCCATCGCATCAAAGCTGAATGAAAGAACTCACACATGTCCAACAGGCTGGACAGCCCCATTCCTCAAACCACTTATTGTAGTGGCAGAAGGATTATTTAAAAAAATAATAAAAATATTCTTATCAGATGCACCTCTAAAGAACAACTTTATTGCAACTTCACCCCAAGCAGAAAGGCAGATGTGTGGAACTGCATATTTCATGAACTTTATGGAAACTTGCATTTTCCCTTACACAGGAGAGGAGGACAGGTTAAGACTCTGCCTCCTAATCACGATTCTGATTATACAGCAGAGCTTCAACGCCTTCATGCACCCTCTCAAATTGGTGCTCACTACAGGCCCCTGCTAATGATTTCAGTCTATTCTATATTATCACAGTCCACTAATCATTTTAAATAATGTTGTGACTGCAGCATTTACAGTCACATTATGATGTCCAATTTCATGGCTTTCACATTTGCATCAACTTACTGCAACAGTTAATTATAAGGTGATAGAGGGGGAAAACAGATATAATTCACATAAGCATTCCAGATTCAAGTTAATGTGCAGATTGGCTGATTCACCAACTAACTTTTTATTGCTGCTTTTATTCCTTAGCTCTTTAAGTGGATGAAAAGTATGTCAGCGGTTCATCAAAAGCACAAACATCGCTGAAACATACAGGCTTCACATTACACAAAATGCACCAAATCAAGCTCAATATTTCCTCAGAAATTTTCTCATAGCTGAAAAAAAAAATTTAAAATCAATATGTACAAAATGGCAAGAACAGGACATTTTTAAATAAATAAAAATCATTGATCGTTCATTATTGTTTTCCAAGGCAATATTAACTTCCATAAAAAATATAACTTGAAAGCAAACCAATGTAAATTTGCTGGAAGATAAATTTACAAAGATAATATCACTGTTTAGAGAGGAAAAGGCCAGAAGGAAGAAATGTGTGGGATGTTCTAGATAATTTTTGCAGAATTTCCTGTGAACAAAACAAATATTTAAAATAAACTATGAGGAAAATTTCCAAGTCTCACAGAAACAAACTACAGTTTAAGTTCTATTTCAAGTCTCTATGTGGATAAAATCTCAGTTTAGGATTTTCTGGGAGCAAAATATTTTTAAGGGTAGTTAGTTATCATTCATTCCCTAGTGAATAATTTGCAATAGTAATAGTTCAGAGGTAAAAAAGAACTGTAGGGTTTATTCCTCTCCTTTTCCAGTGCTGTGGCAAAGCACAAACTAGACACATATGAAGTCCAAAATGACAATAAAAATGCATCTTCTGAAATTACAACTCTGATACATTTTCAGTGCAGAAACATCCTTAAACCCAAATAGACCACAGAGAAAACAGCAGAGACCTGTCATGAACACTAGATTGGAGAGGTGGAAACTAAGTAGAAAAAAAATTTTGCAATAATACCAGACCAGAAGGGTGGATCACAACAGGATGAATTTTCAACTGGCACTGTGATCTGTAACTTTTTGGATAATACTCTGGATCACTCCAGGAAAGAAGTTAGCTGTCAGACAAACAGCCCCAACCTGTCGCTCAGAGCCTAGTTCCATGCCTCTTTCTCATCCATACTATAAGTACAACATCATCTAGTATTTAGGTCTCTCTCAGAGATGACAGGCTCATTTTTCTAATGGAGCAACTTAAATTTCTCTACTTTTATATAAGCATTTGTCTATAGCAGTATTCACTCAACAAACAAGTGTAAAAAGCCTCCATAAAAATTAATGGAAGAATGCATCTCTTGCTGCACATTCTGCAATCATAATTGAAAGTGCTGCCTGGAGGAAAAGCTCTTTTCTAGGGAAATAAGACCAAGCACAATGAGGATTTCAAGGCTATGCAGTGAAATGTAGCATAACCATCTCTTATGCAAGTGATCAAAAAATATGCTAACCTGAGCTGTGTTAGTCACACATCAGGAGATTCAACAGGCATAATTTCCAGCCACTAGCATTTAATACATTTTAGTACAGCAGAAAAAGAGTTACAAAATGTACTGGTAACCGATAAAGTCTTAGCAATTGTCTTATTTTTAGAGGAACAAAAATAAAGTATCCTAGAGGAGATTCTAGACTCCTGTTCAAAATGCATATCTATACTGTTATCGAATGAAACAGGCAGTCATACTGGAAGAAGAAAAAGCCTATGTATCTGGGCACACAGCTCTAATTTGAGGAATCTGGATTTCAGTTATTGTTCTTTCTCCCAGATTTCATCTGAACGCAACAATCACTAACATGCTTTAATTAGTATTTTTCAGTGCATACAGAAACATACAGGCTCATCTAAAGACCACCTACTTTGAACTTAAAGCTAAAACCCTAAAACACAACAAATATAGTAGCTTCCTGTGTTGCACAGTGAGTGGAAGAACTTCTATAAACTTTTAGTTGAAATTCAAATTTCTGATAAATCCAGACTCCTCTTTGCACTCCAGAACAAAGATCCTCAAAGAGCAGGACTTATGTATCTTATGTATTGTATGAAATCATTTGCAGCATGATTTTGTGTTACAGCATTCTGGAAACAGTAGATTTCTGATGCAAGTTTATTCAGACCGTAGCAGTTAAAATTCACTCTCACTGCTTATTTCCTTTAAGGAAAACAGGAACAGCCAAATTCATAGCCTCTGAATCTGATTAAGCTAGAACTGCCAGCTCAAATTCAAGAACATTCCTCTCCCTTGTCTAGACTGAGGAAAAAAAAAAAAAAAACTAGAAAAAAATAAAACTGTTGTTGCTTATAACTTTGTCTAGATATTTTGGATGAAACCTGGCTTCCAGTAAAAACTTGTAGCATGAATTAAGGAAAAAAAAATATGCTTGTTAAATTGCCATTGAATTTTAAGTGGATAAGGAAACACCCGCTTTACTACGTAATATCTATATGAAGATTTATGAAAGAAGTGCACTGTATAGAGGTTGAAAATTAAGAATGAAAAGTCAAACTGAAGCAGGAAGAAGTTATCTTAGAAAAATAGATTAAGAGGGTGAAAAAACCCCAATCCTGAACACCCCACCCCCGGTTCTCTCTGCTGCCACTTTCAAGTATGAAACTGTATCACACTTATTATGAAACCCACTAAGACTCACCTTGTTTCTCATCACTGCTGCCTTCACATTGGCTGGTGAAAACACAGAGTTCCCCAGATGGAGCAGAGGAGCCATCACTGCGCTGGCATTCACTTCCTGGAGATGACCGAGTATCTACCAGCGTAACGCAATATAATGCACAGAAATATATGAAGTTCTTCATGGGCTATGCTACTATCCAAGCTTTCACTTGGAAAAGGATTACTTTAACTGTCTAGTACTGGTCATGAAGCATCTTTGGAAAACCTGTGTTTACACACATTTCTTTGAAAGAGGTTTTTAGAAGCTCACTTTTCGAATCTGCAGCTTAAGGAAATATGGCTTCTGCAAAGCAGTGACTTTCAACCTGGTGTGTCTTTGGATAATATTTAACTGAATTATAACATTGTTTTATGACTAAAAAATTTTGGTGCGTGCTAAGTCGTGTATATCATTAACTTACTGATTGGATTTATTGCCAAATGGTTTACAAATATATTAGATAAGAAAATAACAGGACAAGAGAGTAGAATTACTAAGTGACCAACGTTCATAAAGGTCTCTTTCTTTTTTTTTTAACTCAATGGGAGTTGTCAAATGCTTATAAAACTTATGAATTGTTAGTGTATGAAACGTAGAAAACAGTTGAGAAATTGGAAGTTGATTTGGTATGAAAGGGATTGTGATCGATATAGGGAAAGTATTAGAATTTTCAGAGCCTGTAAACAAACGAGGCCGATAGTTTAAATTGGAATTTATTATTTACTTAGGCTACAACTGTAGATAATGACTGAATTCCTTCAGAGGAATTGGTTGTTAATAGAATCATAACTGGTTGTTAATAGATTCATATCCATAACAACAATTTGCATAAATGCATGAATGAACTGGATATAAATTAATACTTTCCAAATTACTAGATTCCTGTATTTTCTGGAATAATAATATTTTGTGTGATATTAATATATTAGTTTCTCAAGGTTAGGAAGCAATTAGAGATACTTAGGATCCTGTATCTGAAGTCTTATGGATCGACGGCCCGAGGCCAATGGTGTGAGATTCAACAAGGCCAAGTGCCGGGGTCCTGCACTTGGGTCACAACAACCCCATACAACATTACAAGCTTGAGGAAGAGTGTCTGGAGAGCTGGCTGGTGGAAAAGGACTGGAGGGTGTTGGTCAACTGCCGGCTGAATATGAGCCAGCAGTGTGCCCAGGTGGCCAAGAAGGCCAACAGCTTCCTGGCCTCTGTCAGGAACAGCGTGGTGAGTAGGTCTAGGGAAGCGATCATCCCCCTGTACTTGGCACTAGTGAGGCCCCACCTCGAGTGTTGTGTCCAGTTTTGGACCCTTCACCACAAAAAAGATATTGAGGTGCTGGAGCAGGTCCAGAGCAGGGGCAACAAAGCTGGTGAGGGGTCTGGAGAATAAGTCCTATGAGGAGCGGCTGAGGGAACTGGGGTTGTTTAGCCTGGAAAAAAAGGAAGCCGAGGGGAGACCTTAACGCTCTCTACAGGTACCTGAAACGAGATTGTAGCGAGGTGGGGGTTGGTCTCTTCTCACAAGTAACAGGTGATAGGACAAGAGGAAACAACCTCGAGTTGTGCCAGGGGAAGTTTAGATTGGATATTAGGAAATTTTTTTACACTGAAGAGTTATTAAGCATTGGAACAGGCTGTCCAGGGAAGCGGTTGAGTCCCCATCCCTGGAGGTTTTAGAAGATGGGTAGACACAGTACTTTGAGATACGGTTTGGTGATGGTTTTTGTCAGAGGTAGGTTGATGGTTGGACTAGCTGACATGAAAGTCCCTTCCAACCTAGGCAATTCTATGATTTTATTTAGTATCTCTCTAGTAATAGACATAATCCTTCCCCTTCCCTCATAATTTGGATAATGACTCATTGTGAAATAATATATTTAGAAGAAAGTGTGTATAGTCAGAAGTGACACAGCAGTCCCTGATGAAGCTGTCAAGAAGAGTATTTGCATTTTGTAAATAGATTTACAGTGCATTATATGGTAGGCCAATCAGTGCTCAGCCAGAGATGGGCATTACTAAAGCATCCTTATACAAAAGGACTCCATCAGTACAAGAGACAGAAGTCAGTGTACCAATTTACAATCCTTTTGATGCAAAACGAACTGAATTTCTCAACTATGTTTCATGGAAACACAACAGTTCTGACATCGCTTTTACTTGGCTCAATCAAGGATTTCCAAACTGAGGACGTGGAGGGGGAAGAGGAGAGAGATATCCAGCCAGTCCAAAAAGCCAACTTTGTGAGAGAAGACTTGTTTTGTTCAGTCTAGCAACACAAGAAAATAGGAAAGTTATATTAACGAAATATCTTTAAGTACATTAGATGCCCTAAACGCAGATAAAGGAGAGACAGTAGGAAAAGAAGAAGGTTATTGCAAAAGTTAAAGGGCAGTATTAGTTAAAACGACTGTGAAAAGTAGAAAAAATTAGGCCGATAATCATGTAAGCCTGGCACTCCTTTAATAGGAATAGTCAGATAAAAAAAATATTTAATTACTTCTATTGTAGAGTTTCATTATTTTACTAAAAGGATCATACAGTTGTCCGAATGGCAGCTTGTAATATGAAACTGATGCCAGCAGCTCTGGAGATTTCCTCCCCTATAAATTCCCAAGATCAAATAACTAGAATGCACATACCACTGTGCATACCTCCGATTTGCCTGTCAGTGCTGGTGAGCAGAATTAAGACAAGGTATATCTCTGTAAAGTATGCTGATTGGGAAGCACAAGTGCTATAGTATCTACAAAGAGAAACAGATATATGTCTGGAGACATATCAATCACTACAGACCCATATTTTCATAATGTAAGAAATCTCTTGTCAGGGTACAAAGACTACTACTCCAACATTGCCTGAAGGTCCCATGCAATGTCTTATTATCTCCTGCACCAGAGGCAGACACATGTTTATTGTACTAAAGGTTTCAGTTCTGCCTAGAAAAAATTTTCCAGCTGATTTGGTTCAACTCTGCCCTTTTCATCACTATCCGTCTGAGGACATCACTTTACATGCTTCCTTTTAACGCTTTGTCCTTAAGACCACAGAGCTAATTGGAAAAACTCCTGAAGAAAAGCAAAGCTACTAATAAATGAATTAAGAGTTTGTTCAGAGATAGACAAAAATATATATAAATATGACTTCATCAAGAATGTTTATCATTGAATTTCTTGCTTCCCTTCCATAAGTACAGCTTAGATTAGAAGTTTACACAAAAAAAAAACAACCCACAACTTATATATTCCTTACAATACATTACTACATTTTTAAAGGTTTAAATGTTTTCTGCTTTTCAGCTGCTTTGCTTCCCAATCTATTTTCTCCAACACACAGTATTTAATCTCATTCTTTCTTTTCTCCTACATCTTCTGAAACTTCTCCTCACACTGTTGTACTTCACAGTGGCAGGATTTCCCTCTCCTTCAGCTTTTTTTTATTTTATTAAAACTTCTGCTGCAGTGTTCTAAGTGGTTCTCCTGCTCGTTGTAAAAACCCTGTAAGAGGGTAATTTTCAGCAGAAAATGGTATCTGTTTCCATTATGGTCTAAAATATCAATAAGAAGCAAAATTGCATAACCCTAACAAGTCAGAATCACCATAAGATCTGTTATGAGTGGAAATAGATGAAAAATGTATCCAGTATTCAGAAAACACCTAGGGTGTTGTCCAAGGACTTTTAGTGAAGAAGAAAAAAAAAAAAAAGGTATCTCAGTGAAGATCTAACAAAAAGGGCAAAATCAAAGGAAAGGAGCCTTTTTTGCAAGGGTTTGGCTATGTATGAGTACGGAGTTTCTTGACAAGTGCAACAAGTCAGCCCCCTCATCAATTAACAAAAAGAACACCATAGGATTTCATAGCTCTGAGAAACATATGAAAAGGGACAAAAAGATGACTTGGAAGCAAGAGACTTGCAGGGAAAGTCCAAAGGACAAACACTTCAAGTACTAAACCGAGAACACCTTGAAAGGACAAAGAAGAATCAATATCTTCAAAAAGGAGGAACAGAGAGAGAATGAAAATGTATAAATCAGTACGGATATGCAGAATGTCACAAAAGGAGAAGGATGGAAAATAATCAAAGGAGATTTTTGAAGGGAGTAGGGAAATTGTGCAGAGAAACTGAAAACTAAAAGAACAAACAGGGTCAGACATTATGTCTATTTTCAAAGTTACTTTAGCAAGCAAGAAGTTCTCAAAAAGTAAGAAAAAGGTTAAAACACTTGAATTTACATCAGAATTTTATTTATCCAATTTTAGCCTAATTTATTTCATTTAAGCAAAGATAAAATACATTTGCTGTAAGTGAAAAAAAGATTGCCCTCTCAGCCTTTTCACTTGTTTAAGTAAATCTGTTCAAAATGTTGTAGATATTTAAGCTAGAATTTTTAAAATATAAGACTTATAAAGAAGTCCAAACAGGCTCTGAAACAGGGAGAGAAAAGTTTTGCATTTTTAAGTCTATTTTTCATGTCAACAGAACATTATCTGCAGTTAGCAATCCTCCATTAAGTTTTTTGTAGACCCAGTTATTATCAACACAGGAAACAGAGGATAAAACTCAAAAAATTACTTTCACCATATAAAACAGTGTTCAAATTTCACTGGCACTACTAACTTTCTTTCAGGAAAAATTCTTACAGAATAGAAAAAAAAAATCACATCTTCAAAGAAATCAAAATTTCATTAAATTTAATATAAACTGCTAATAACATGATTGTAACATTTTTATATATGATCAGAGCAGAGAGCACTACAGCAGCAGTTAACATACCTTTAACATATATTTCATTTTCTCCTAAACTGCAGTTTTAGTAAAAATCCTTAGTTTTAATACAAACAATGCTCCACATTTTTTTATACAAAACCAATTTTATCTGATCATTAAGAAAAACACCAAAATTTTATTTAAGTAATTCATAACTATTCAGCCAAGACTTCCTTTTAAGAACCCATTCCCAAAAATATGCCATTCATATTACCACATGATTGCTCTAATTTTAATTGTTAAATTGGAATTGAATGACTTCTGTGGAGTAGAAGGAAGTCAAGCAATTGCAGTAGCCCCTAATTAATCAGTTTTTAACAAGAATTGACAGAATTCTTTGATGTGAAAAGCAATAATTGCATACCTTCTGCTTCTAGTTAAGTGGCACTAATTCAATAGTTGAAAGAGGACTAAGATATATTAATATGTTTGATTAAACAGGATTCTGGATGAGCTTTCTTATCATCCATCTCCATTTGATAAAAGAAACTAGTAGAATCAATAGAGAGGTTAAAACCAAACAATATATTGGTAAGTGCACAGCATGAACACCCCAGTTAAAACTAGTGAAGGAAAAATCCCATAATATTAACACACGGTGTGGTGAACTGAGTAAAAGCAGGCCGAAAATCCTAGATCATTATAGATAGAAATTATGCTACCAAAAATTTTCCTGAAGTATAATCTTATTTCAATCTTTGTAATGACAGACCGTATCACATTCAAGAAGAGATCCCAGGCGCTAATAGAAGGTAAAGAAAAGAAAACAATCAAGGGGAGATATGCAAGACTAACCTGATCCCAATACGTATCATGCCAAAATTTGTTCCTGCACCTAGAGTTTGGAGGAAAAAATATTTAAATTCTGAACAATTAAGAGCTCATTAGAACTGCCCTTCCCTCTCCCAATCCCAAAGTAAGAGGGGAAAAAATACCACAAAAAGTGCTTCTAATCCATAAAGCAATATCCTATTATAAGAGAAAACTATGTACTTGAATAAGGCAACTCTGATCTGGCAAAAAAACATTTCTACCACATGTATGCTACTCCAGAGAAATTAGAGGTTGAAGCAAGAGCAGAATAATGATTTTCTCAGAATTTCCTTTACAGTCCAACAACTTACAATGGATTTCAGCACATACCATTCCCACACAGTCTTCTCTGAGTCAATAGGAAAGTCTTTCTTCCATCACATCATTCTACCAAACATTTTGCTTCTGTTCTCTGATATAAAGCAGGAAATCCTTGGTCCTTTAACCCCTCTTCAGCTGTAACTAATTTATCAAGCAGCCCTGTCTCATAGGAGCAGAGCTGTGTATGAAAGCCATGGGGTTCAGGACCTCATTCATTATGTGACATGAACCATTACGTCACATGATTACGTGCATTTCACAAGGTGTTTAATTCAAACTAGCTCCAGTCTGGTCCCATGGACCAAACATCCACTAGTGGCCAAGGTGTGTTCCTGGACCTTATCCTCTGCTCTAATCTAATGCAAAGGTATTAATTTCACACTGACCACAGCTGCTCTGCTTTAGGTCACACAGAGAGCAAGAATAGTTGGGACGTTTCTTTCAATAAGGCACCCCTCACTGGAACCAGAAATGTTAGTGTGCTGAGAATGTTTAATGGGTCTCAGTACAAGACCTGGCTGTCTCCTCACCCCCAAGAACTATAAATAAGTCTAGCTTTCTTCCAAAGTCTGGAAAGTAAATATATTATAAAGAATAAATTGGAACCATATTAAACGGTTTTGCTGTCCATCACAATTGTATACATTGGAGGGTTCATCTAGCCTAACCTTGGTTGCTTAGACAACAGCCAAAGGCTTTGTGGTAGCAGAAGCAAACACCTTCCCAGGTCAAATCATCCAAAGATGTCTCCAAGTGAAACAACTCCTTTAGAGATGCCTGGTGTTTTCCATTAACAATAAAAACAAGCTCATTCTTAGGTATCACTTCTAGATATGTCTGTGACTACATTATATTCGTTAGAAAAAACCCAGCATGATCAGGGAGAAATCTGGAAGAAAGAAGTCTACCTTGGCTTATCTCCCATAACTGGAACAGAATGAGTATAGCCCAGAGTTGTGACTGCAGTAATATTCAACTTTAGTCCTGAAACATATCCATGCACCCAAGAACTGTCTATTAAGGCCTAGAGGGAGTCTCAACAGAGCATATACCTTTGTAAGCAAATTAAAAATAAATAAGTTTATCCACCAGGCTTTCCCATGTTATTGATTTTGCCTTTGAGACATCTCTGGCATGATAACGCTCCTGAGGGTTTCTCAGTAGTCATACTTGCTCCACACATTTCTAGAAGTTATACCAAAAAACAGATACAGGAAATATATTCTTACAAATCTTTCTTGAGCTGAAATCTTATTTGTCTCAATTTTATCATCTGGAAACAGATAAGTGGCCTGAAATTTTCTGAATCTCTCAGATGCCTTCTGATAAATAAGACTAAATAGAAACTAATATTAACAAATAGCTTTTCTCCACCAATTGTAAGCTGACCTTCAATATAAAGGGAATATCATGTTATCCAAAGAAATACTTCACCAAAAGTAGCAGAGGGATGCTCTCCAACTATGATTTTCAGAGACATTAAATGAAAAGGTGACATTCTCAAGAGAGAATAGCTCCTTCAAAACGTACTTTCAGTGCAATTAATACGAACTTGAACTTCACGAAATAAAGGTGCATGCATGTTTTGGGAAGAGTCTTAGGAATTAAAGCACTTGGTAGATTAATGATAGAAGCTTAACATTTGCACAATGAAACGGTGAAACATTCAGAGTGCATGCTTTATTTGGAAAAAAAATAATTAAAATAAAGCACAGGGTCACTGTCTGCTGTTTCCTCAAAGCAGCTTTATCCTAAGTCTAAAATTCTTAGTTATGCTTCTTAAATTAACACAGAAAACACTAGAAACTGTATTTAGAATAATCACTTCTCAATTGAAGCTTTACAATACTTACAGCAATTTCACACTTAAAGAAAATGTAGGAACTATTATGTCACTAATTTTTTTATTATTTTATAGTCTACCACCACAACAACAAAAAATTATCACATTTAAAAAAAAAAGTTTTTTAGATATAGTGATTCATTTAATCCTAAAATCTAAGCTAAATGAATATGAATCTCAGTCTAGATGCACTAGCAAGTTAATATGAAATGTAATACATTCTCACAAATCATCAGAAGATATAAGCAAGTATTATAAACCTTCCTTACTGGTTCTAACCTCTTCTTAATGTTACTTTGCACTATGAGTGAGTTTGCTTACAGTGAAAGATCATCAATGGGATAAGCAAAGAAATTAAAAGGCAAAATAAGTAAATAACCACCTTCCTATGCTCTTCTTAAGAGGGCTGCCCCTAAGACACAGTAATTTTTCCACTACTCTAAAAACTCTTACAGAGCAGCAGCTTTAGGTATAGCTTAAAGAGACCTTGAAGCTGCTCCAAATGATATTTCTAGAGACACCTCAGACAGTGAATGAAACATAAACACCCTCTCATACCGCTACTCCCATCTCCCAATCACACAAAGCATCCCCAGAACTACTGGCTACTTTTAGGAAAGGGTATAGAGTTAGCAGGCTGGACAAGCCACAAACAGCTGAAGGAACCACATTATTCCCCCCAGTCACAGGAAAAAAACCTAAATTCCATCCACAGATTAAACTCCCACATACCTTTGTCTGGCATACAACCTCCAAACCTTCCTGAATTCCTGCTCTTCCTCCACAGTCCTCACCCAGCTTGTTGTTTCTACCCAGGCCATTCATCAGGTAGTAATCCACTACACCTCCATTAAACCAAAGAGCTTTCAGCTGCTCTCTTAGAAAAAATATCATGGTTTTATCTACAAGCTGCCTAGAAAGTTGATAGATTTTCTTTTCTTGCAAGAGCTTGAAGTCTCAGAGTACCAATGCCAGAGAATCTGCCATGGCAAGGTCTACCACCATGGGGGTAGTCCTCCTGCAGCCAAGCAAAACTACTTCCAGAGTTTCTTTGAATGTAGTTGCAGCATATCAAAAACTGAGATAAAAAGTTTTCTCATCTCATCTACTCCTCTATGAGCTGCACTACACATTGTCAGACAGACCACAGCTGACAAAGTTGTGATTGAGGTTTTACATCACTGAGTGTTTGTTTACAGACTTTGGCATGGTTGCTGTTTTCCAGTTCTGTATTGCCTACCATCAGCAGCAATAGTTTTCAGTTCTTATCAGAGTTATTGGATATTTCTGTTGAATTACAAAGTTTACAATTAATGTAATGTTTATATATAATGACAGGTTATTTCAAGTATAGCAACAAACTTATATTGATTTTCCTTACTGATTTAAAATTCTAGACAGCTGCCATGAATTAAGTATTTACTACATCAAAGAAGACAACTCATCTGAGTGAACAAATCCCTACATGCAGCTGCTCCATTTAAAAACTCTAATAAAGACTTTGGCTGAAAGTTATCAAAGCTTTCAGGAAAAATTTGAGTCTTGTGAAGTTCTAAGTTAGACCAACAATTTTCCCAAACTGATAAATGTTTAGGGTTCCACCACACTAATGAGAAGCAGAATTGTTGCACCCGCTCCAGCAGCTGTATTTCAGCATCAAATAATTCAAATCTGAAATATATGAAACATTCAAAATCTTGCAAAAGTAATAGGGAAACACATAAATATGGAGCTAAGAATTTTAAACAGTCCAATTTCTGGTTTAATACTCCAAATTTTCTAAGAAAATCCTCATTAATGCAATTGTTGTACATGACCTTCCAAATATGTAACTCTTTTCTTCCTGTCATATTCATCTTTATAATGTTCCTTGGGTCCTAACATCAGCAGTTTCATTCTCCCTCAAGAAGCACAGGGGACTACCGAGACAAGTCATGAGAACCCTGAATTCTTTACGAGGAGGGAAATTATGCATTTTTAGGGGCATAATTCAGAGAGTCTTCATCTTTGGCCTCGGGTACATTTGGGTCTAACTTAGCATGTTTTCTTCCGAGAGGTTTATTCCTTTTCCTTGGTTCCCAGATGAAGTGTGAAAGCAGCCCAATGCCTCCCTTATCCTCGTCTGAAGTAAAAGGCGGTTGTTTGTTCAGGGAATACCTAAGTTTCTCAGACATTTGCTGTACATAGTTGTCACAGAGTTTATGTTAAAATGGGCTAGGGTACTGTGACTTGGCCACTAGAAAATTGTTAAACCAAGCTCAAACAGGACAAAATATGGCCTGATGAGTCCTGAGAACCACAGACTATGCCCTGTGACTAGCAATAGCAAATGTCTTATATACCAGGCTGTACAAAAAGGTGAAGAACAATACAATATTTTGACATTTTTATCCTTGATTACTTATCCAATTCATCCAGATGTATTCTGTGGGACCTTTCAACAAAAAGTGAGTGGTACTTCCCATTAGCAGCACATGATTTCAAATTTACAGTTTCAAAATGTTCAAGAGGTAGTACCGAACACTGAAACTCAGCACATTCTTATGCCCAGTAAAAACTTACTGATTAATGAGCCTTCTGCTTGTCTTTGTAAGGCCAAAAGTCTCACTGACTGCAATCAAGGAAATCCGAGGACTCCAAGTAATACTGCAGCAATTTCAGCATAACCTTCATAGGAGATAAAATCAGAAATCAGGTAGTAATCAACATTAAAAGACTATTTTTTTAAGTAGTCAGAGCTCTATCCTAAACAGTTAATCTTCAAAGATTGGCCAATGGATATTAATTGATTTCATGCCTATTAAAATGCTATTTTGGAAAGTAAATTCCCAAGACACAATAAATAAATGATTGGATATCCATCACTGCAAAAAAAATACATTTTTAGCATGAATTATGTAGAAATGAGGTAACTCATCAAAGAATATTTGCATAACTTAATATCAGGTAAAGTTATGGTTGTGAAGGATGTAGAAGCCCAGTGTAATGTTTCACAAGCAGATAGAAATTCCTTTACAACAAGCAATTTATTATTTTCTATATACATGGTAAATACAGACCACACACTACAGTGTATCCTCAATATTCTACTAAGATTACAAGAAACAACAATTAATGTCAAATAAATTTTAAAACAAATCTAATTACAAGATCATAGAATCAAACAAAATTTGAGATTAAATGACCAGTAAATTCAGACTGGCCTGTGAATGTGTCCCTACACAAGCTTTCTTTACAATTAAGTTTGAATAATGGAAGTTTTCAATTAACAAAAAGAGTTAGAAGTATCACCTTCCCAAAGAAGTAGAATATACCCAAGTACTGTGGTGAACATGTTTAATTTACCAGTCGCCACTTCACAGGTGGGAACAAGAAGTTAGCAACGTTCCTGAAGCAGATTCTCAAGACATTTAAAATGTCAGAGCTCCTTTAGATTTTTGTCAATTTACTTCAGACTTTATTGCTTTTCAGTTCCTTTGTTCTCATGAGGCTGTTGGCAGCAAAGTAGCCAGTTTTGGCTGTGGTCGTTGCTGGGGCATAAACCATGGACAGGGTTGACATAGCTGAGCCATTTCATGGGAGACAGCAAGCAAACAGCAACTGACAGATACTAATGAATTTCAACCCCTGGTGGCGCAAATGAAATGTTCACAGCAATGGGAGAAGATATGTATTGAGAAATTAGATAGCATAAAATACTGCGGTACAAACCTACCACTGCAGATCTGCAGCATGGCTGCCTGAAAGGTATGTAATAACACCAACAATTGACTCAAATAAAATTAGGAACTTATTTTCTATTTGGAACCCAAAGAAGTTTTGAATAAGTACCTCCAAACGAGAGAGTTCAACTCTGAACCTAATGCAGAATGATTGGTACGAAATAAGAACAAATATCTGGAAAAAGCCAGATCCTGTAGCTGGCTGTATGCAGGTGCAGGAAGTATCTTTGACGTCTTTTAGGTTGTCTTTTGCACACAAGCCTCTAGCAAGTGGATCACTGATGGGCTAACTACACTGACAGCATTATAACTTTTCCCAGGAGGAAAACCAGGACATGCAGAAGGAATAATACCTAGCAAAGTTTAGAAAGACATTTTGGAGGCAGACAAAAAACCGCAGTTACCGAGTTGTCTTCTAACATTGTACCAGAAAGTCCTGTGGCCTCAAATCTCCTTCCTTTCAACACACTGCATGAAATGAATGCTCTCAACTTTTTAATACTGGAAAAGAGCAGTTCTGACAAGCAGTAAAAAACCTCCTTATTTTTATCAGACCTCTTTCTGGCATTATGACGTCATAGTGGCAAAGCTTTCCAATGAAAACCCAGAGAGACCATGGAAATCTTTAGCGTTTGCCCGGAGGTGTCCAGGCTGGTGGATGTAGCTGCAGGAGCATCTGGACAAACAAGCAGAGACAATTCACAGCAGCTTGGCATCACACTTGTGCCCACAGGGTGGACAATGCTTTCTTAACTGAGAAAACTGATGGCAGGATACACGGAGCCCCAGGGCTCTGGCTGCATCTGACGTACAGCTGATTACACAGGCACCCTCCAAGCAAGCAAGACTAGTATTGGGACAAGAGACCACCAGAATCCCTTGTGCTCTGGGACCTGCTGGCTCTGTATCAGCCAGGGAAATCTTAGCCTTTTTCTGAACACCTGAGGCCTTGAGCACCGAGAAAAGCTCAGGCAAAAGGGGAAACTATCCTTCCAAACTGCTTGCTGATCCTTCTTGCCCTTCTTGCATGGTGAAAAGGATAAAGGGCAGTGCTGAACCTCCTGGTGGACCAAGCTCCTCACCAGCCAGCCCCAGAGCTGGGGATCAGCCACTGCCACACCTGAGCTTTGAAGCAGTTTCTCTTAATAATCTCTGTAACCTCCACAGAGATAGGCACAAGAGACGTATCAACAGAGCTTTCATTTGGTCATTAATTTGGGCATTCACCTTTCTGAAAGACATAAACACTTTTACATCAGAACACATTTCCCTCCTAAAAAATTTTAATGGAATTTATGGACTCAAAAAATGCTTGTGACTATTAGTGAAGCCTTCAAAATTCTGAGGGTAGTAGTTGTATAATAAATGTTATTTCAGTGCTTGGATGCCTATGGTGTTGACATGGTGAGACTGCATTTGAGTAACACATTAAAAACATAAAATCAAAATACTCTGTTACTAAAAGCTCATAACAATTTTTTACTTATGAGAAAATGTGGGCTTGTATATGTTTGCTCATTTCTGGCTATTTCACATGAAAATAAGTAGCACCTAGTTTCCTTCTTCTTCTCCTTACTAATAAGTTAGCCATTTTGGACTTTGGTTAACAGACGCTACACCAAAGTGTCTGAGTTTGTACTTTTCTGTATTTACCTACACTCTTTCCACAGCAGCTGCAGGGGATCATTCAAACAGAAACTAGCAGTGAAAGGAGTCAGCAGTACCTAACATAGAATCATAGAATGGTTAGAGTTGGAAGGGATCTTAAAGATCATCTAGTTCCAACCCCCCTGCCATGGGCAGGGACACCTCCCACTAGACCAGGTTACTCAAGCCTGGCCTTGAACACTTCCAGGGACAGGGCATCCATAACTTCTCTGGGTAACCTCTTCCAGTGTTTCACCACCCTCAGAGTGAAGAATGTCTTCCTAATATCTAATCTAAATCTACCCTCTTTCAGTTTAAAGCCATTAATCCTTATCCTATCACTACATGCCCTTGTAAAAAGTCCTTCTCCAGCTTTCTTGTAGGCCACCTTTAGGACCTGGAAGGCTGCTATAAGGTCTCCCCCGGAGCCTTCTCTTCTCCAGGCTGAACAACCCCAACTCTCTCAGTCTATCTTCATAGGAGAGGTGCTCCAGCCCTCTGATCATCTTTGTGGCCTTCCTCTAGACTTGCTCCAACAAGTCCACGTCCACCTTATGCTAGGGACTCCAGAGCAGGAGATGGAAAAGAACATGGAGAAGAGTCTTGGACTTTCAAAAGTAGAAAAACCCTGAATGCCCTAAACCAGACTTTATTCTGAAATTTTAGGTCCTAGCAAGATAAAAAACAGTGAGCAAAAAACTATTTGTCCTAAAGGAAGCTAAAAAATATGGTAGTTTGCACAAAATATAACACAATACCTCCTGTTTCAGCATATGAACTCGAAGGGGGTTTTCAAGATGGAAATTTAAGAGCAATCTTTCCTCTTGCTCTCTTGTGATAAATTATGTTCTGAAAATGTAATCAACAGCTGTGGAAATAAGTTTTCCCTGGAATTTTAAGAATAAACAAAGTCAAAAGCAGCGAGCAACATCAAAATGGGCCCCAGTTTAGAGCTTAGTTTTGTCCTTAGTTTTACTTGGTGGAAATTATTTTCCATACCTAAATAGAAATGGATAATTTTTTGTGTGAGAAAACATGCTTTGTTGGTTAGGAGAAGGAAGCTGGAATCTGAGATGCTTGTTTCTAACCCCTGATTTGTGACTTATAGGAAACTGAAATACTTAGTATCCCCGTATGCAAAAGGAACATAATGATATTTACTACTGATTCACAACTGCTGGATGAAATTATTGTGGACATTCAGACCAGATGATCAGAACAATCTGCTTCTGTCTTAAATTCCGTTCTCCCTTAAGTTAATGCTGTCACACGAAACTAGATTTATTAATGTTTTGATGTATCTTTAAGAACCCCAGAAAGGCACTATTAACACTCATCGGAGTCATGGCTGCTTTTTTTTTTTTTTATCAAGCCCAAATGACAGTATTTCTGATGACAGGTTACCATATTTCTGGCAGAGGCCCAAGGAAGGGAAGTATTTAAGAAAGGAAGGGAGAGGGGATTTTAAAAATCATATAGTATGATAGAAAATAAAATTATGACTGGAAAGACAGCCTTAGAATAAAACATCATGAAATAATCAGTAAAATGGATCAGAAATGTGTCAGGAAGGACAAGACAGATTGGGTAAGAGTTGTTACATTTGAGTTCCATACAAATGTCCAAACAAGTAAATTAAAACTAGTTATTTAAGCGACAGAAGAAAACACATCTCTGCTAGCAGACCCACCACTAAAGGGCATGATGTCAGAATTCTCAGTGCAGCACTCTGCAGTTAGTTTAATTTGTTAGCAGAATTACTTTCTGAAATTTTAAATAATACTGTTACATGCCTCCCACAGTCACTCACAACTAAATGCACTCACAAAATGAAAGCACTGTTCAACAAAATGAAAACATATCTGTCACCCATACAGAAGTATATGCATTTCCAAAACAACAGAAACAGGCCTTTATCCAACTAGTTTGCTAGCACCATAACACTAAGTTAATCTTTGGCTTGGTTTGCTTTTGAAAAAAATAATTGGGATTGTTAGTAAGCTGGACTCTCCTAAATTTCAATCCCATTGGGTGTTGGAGGGAGGAAAGCAGGGACAGCAAGTTGTTGCACAGCTGTCTATGCTAGGAACGGCACTTCTTTCTCTTTGTTTTCTTAAATCTGTATGAAAGAGGTTGTCCAAGAAAGCGCAATATTCCTTTTTCATACATTGCCAACAAAGCGAGTCTCCAGGATTTTCAACTTCTCTTCACAGGCTGACATCTAGTTTAAAGACTATACTTTCTCCAAGTTTTTGCCCCCGTCAGGTATCAGAACACCCAAAAAGAGAATACAAGGTAAAACGTGAGAGGAGAAATACATAGCTCATAGCTGCAGCTCCTGTGCCACCTTGGGCACAAACAGAGACATCAGCAGGAATACATAGTGCATGCAAGTACATAAAAGTTGCCCACAGGTGGTAAGATTTGGCAAACATCAGGCTTGTGGAGGATGGAGTAGGCGTTAACTAGCAATAATGTGTCTGTGCATATGCGTGGATGTACGCGTTCACACAATGTAACACTGGGAACACTTAGGTTCCCAGATTTGCTCCTGAATATGAACTTTACTTGAAGTTAAGGTTGCTAGTGGAACAAGTCCAAACACATGTACAAGCTTTCAGACCAAAAGGGAAGATTTCCATGAAATACAAGCAGTTAAAGAATCTTTCTCACGAATCTGTAGAAAACAAAGGTCATGCAGTTCCATGGTACTGTAATGCTGAGAAGGTTGAACCAACCCCTCTCCCATCCACAGAACTAAAATTACAATAAAATTAAGAGGAATTAGGTTATAAACTTAGTTACAACAATAAAAATTAAGTTTTAAAGCCAGAAGTGTGCTTTTAATTACTGACACTAAGTAAAACATGAATGAATGCGGCATAAATTGGAAAACCATTCACTGTGTAACAGAAGCTCCAAATAGGCTTATAGATGGAAAGGAAATGAGCTAGAAAAGAAAGAACAAATGCTTTGGGAATGCTGTTTTTCATATTATGCATTGTGAAGAGATCCCACTGTACTGGCATTTTCCACTTCAGTTTAGATAGAAATGTACTGACTTAATAGAGAAACATATTTACATTTACATTCTTAACCTTTACAAGCATTTAAGAATATTAAATACATTTCCTTGCCAGAAGTACTAAAAAAATACGTAATTCCTTGTCAAAATCATATCACCCATCATCATCATCATAATTTTTCCCAAGCTCATTAATCTCCAGGTACAGAAGATACATTTGTTTAAAATATTAAATAACTTGCTTTATTTTACCGAGAACAGAACTGAAATTAAAAACATGAAAAAGAAATTAAATCCTGGTTGGATTTGAGCTTATGAACATATTAAAATTTAGCTTTCTATAAAATTAAAGCATTTTCATGAGTAACAAGATACCTAAAATGAATACATGGGGCAGAATGCAGATAACATCCTCTAGTCCTCTGCCAGTGCATAGGACAGGCTTTACAGCCCACGCAGCCCAAGGAAGTCCTGTCAATGATTTCAAAAGGCTTTGGATCAAACCCTTCAGAAGTCACTAGGACTATTCACGAGTGTAATATTAAACTGTAGTCCTATGCTTAACTGCCTTGCTAAGCCAGTGTACCATTCTGCTACTGATTGAAAACCCTAAGCCTACATTCCACCATGGTGTTAAAAATATTGAAGATCAGTTCATACCTCCTTAGTACAGTATTTAACCTGGGTAAGAAATGCTTTATCTTTCCTAGTTCTTCTTCCTCTCTTTATCTTTCTCTTGCAGACACTCAGTTCTAATATTTTCTTCTAAATTTGTATAAATTATATTGTTTCTTTTTCTTTGAGTATCTGTCACTACCATTTTCTTCCTATAATGCAAATGTGACTGTGTAACTACTGCAGAAATAATGTGTCTGAACATGCTCCCTCGTCTTTAAAGCTTATCATTACATGAGCTGATGATGTTTTCAGATTGACATGCTTAAGATAAATGAGATTTTTATTATGATCAATGAAGTCAGTTAAGACTTTTCTTCCTTCCAACCCCTCAATAAGTGAATTAAGATTGTGCAATGCCCATTTTTGTCATACTCATAATTACTACTCCTTTAACACCATCCTCAGATTATGTACACAAGTTAACATTGGATGAACCTAGAATATAGATAAAAATTGAAAGTCAAAATGAAGAATCTCTCAAATAACACTGTTTCCTGAAACATTACAAAACAATTACAGATTAAACAGTCTAACCTCATGTGTCTATTTTTTTTAAATTTTACTTGGTTCTGCTTCTTAGTATCAGGCCTTTTAAATAATATTCATAGAGGTAGATCAAATAAAGTCTGATGGGTCACCCTATGGGGCCTAAATGATGCCAGTCAAATGACATTGATAACCATTACTTTTTATTAAATTCTTCACGTTTCTAAA